>VZRS01008806.1:3869-127209 GCA_013398055.1 Ifrita kowaldi
TGAAAAAAAAAAAAGGTGCTGGAGGGAGGGGAGAGGTTTGTTTTAACTTTCTTAAGTTTTTTTCTTTCTCGTTTAATTCTGTTAGTAATAAAACAGTTTCTTTGTATCACAAATGTTTAAAGTTTGTGCCTGCTTTGTTTTTTTTTGTTTCTTTTAATTCTTCTATCTCACACAAAAAATCAGTAAGTAATCCATATTCCAAACCAAATTCAACCCGCTACAAGGGTAGAAGGAGAAAAGACAGAAAGAATGATTATGAAATAATGTAAATGGAACACACTTCCCTTAGCATGTCACTTGAAAGTTTTTTGATGCTGCAGAGAGAATGAAAGTCTGCACAGCACAGAACTAAGTTATGCCAGAAATATATTCTTGGCTCAAATGTTCAGGGAAACACAGGGAAATGCTTCCCAGCTTTGGTTTTGCTTAACTAAAGGTCTTCATGATTTTGAAGAAATTCCAGATGAAGACTCTATAATAGAGACACACTAGAGTTGGACACACTGAAAAGTGCTTCAGTGATTCTTGTGCCAGCATGTGCGAAAATAGCTGCTACTGAATGGGTTCTACACAATAAAACCATTATTGTCATCTGCACAACATGATAAAATGTGAGATAATTACTCATTTTTAAGAACATTCCACTTAAAATGATTTTTTAAAAATCCACAACTTATTTATTGTGGCTCCCATCCATCGCTCTCACCGGAAACAGATAAATCTGTATCCTATGTGAACACTGTTTGGAACATGTCATCCAGCTGACATCTTGCTAAATGTTACAGCTATCAGACACCAAGATATCATTACCTTGTCAACCTAACTGGACTTCAATCCTACTGGGATCTGACTCAAAGCAAGGGGAGAAAAACCCTATCAACAATTCAACTGCCCTCTGCAGCTCTGGCCACTTCCTAGCCCTTAAGTATACTACTACACCTCCACCTCCGGCAGCTCCTTCAGGCTGGAGGGGTATCAGCCTCCACTCAGCACATTTCTGACTCCTGCACCATGACTGGTTCTAAGCACAATGCAGGAGCAGATGCCACTGGCAGCCTTGTCCATTCAGATGAATGTCGCAGTCAGAACATACCAGAACCCTTAAGACCTGCTGTATTGCAAAAGCTTATTATGATCACCATTTATGGAAGGCTTTTAAGGCTAAATTTAGGTCATTCCCACTATGACTCATTGACTTCTCTTAGGACTTCTCACACACTCTATTCTTTTCTACATTTGATGCCTCAGACACTTCAGATGTCCTGTTTTCTGCATAATTAATATTTGACTATGGTAAAAGAAAGCACACATTGTCTTGAAGAACAGAAAAAACCATAATCTAGGGATATTTCTAATGCCAAAAGTAAATTAATCTTTCATGGCCCAGTAGAATAGGAAGACAGTCCCAAAAGTATATAATTAAAGAGTCATTCTCTAAATGAGGTACTTCTTTTCTTACAAGTCTTGTTTAGATTGTTTTGAAAGTACAGCAGTTGATTTATAGCAAGTATTTGGCAAAGATGCACTCAAGGGGGAAGCTTTCTAGAGAGGAAGAGACCCTGATGTTATGTCTAGCATTTATAAACAAGGGTAAAACTTATAATGCCTGAATAAGAGGCCAGAATTGTACAACAGGAGAGGGAAAACTGGCTTCTCAGAGAGATTTTTCTCATTCAGATAATTGCCTTTGTTCAGCATTAGGTAAGAATTTTCCTGCAAGTAGTTTTCCAAACTGCTATCAAGTAAGATAGGCAGGGACCAGTGCAACCAACGTGCAGAGACAACACTGTATTTCCAAGGCGACTGAAGACAATACTCGAATGCTAAATCACTATATTTCAGAAGCAGGAAATCCACCGTGACTTTTTATTCAAGAGATTATTTGCAATTCCAGTTCCCTTGAACTAGTCAGGAACTCTACTCACCAAGCAGAAAACCACTATGGTAGTGTATTCAATAGCAAAGAATTAAACTGTGCCTGCTTAAAAGATTCCAGCTGAATAACCATTAAGCCTAAGATGGAAAGTGATTAAATTTCCTACGATGAAAACTTGCTAGACCAACCTGTGCATTCTATACAGAATATTGACAGCCTCTACCCAATTATCAGCCAAAATGTAGAAAAAGATGTTGCAGCATAGTGTTTTACTAAAAACACATTTTGAAACATAACAGACAACTTGCTATTTCTCGTTAGTTGCTTTACAGTAGTGCTTGACAAATCCTTGGCAGTAACTGTTCATGAAAACAGTTATTCCAAATAGGATATGGATCCAAAATATCATATTTTGATACGGATCCATGGAATATGGTACCATATGGAATATGATATGGATCCAAAAATGGGGAAGCAAGCAACTAATTTTGTCTTTGCTCTTGCTCTTGTAACACAAGAGCAGTGTCAGACACTGAACTTATTCATGTTCCAACACATAGTACCCAATGTGTTCAAGGTTTCCTGTAGTGCAGCTATAGAGAACATATCTTTGTATATAGAATAACTTCTTGAAATATTAACTGACCCACTGAATCATGTCAGGTTGGGCAGCAGACTCTTGCCCAAGCACCACACACAGCTGATTCAATGTATCGCTGATCCAGTAGAAAAATTAACCCCTCCTTTTCCAGAAGTCAGCCTTTATCCTGATGCCATCCACTTTAACTGAGCTCTCAGCAGGACTAAATAGCCTCATGCTCAGCAGGCACCTCTAGCTCCCCATCTCTTGGGCCCCCCAAAATCTTCAGTGTATCCCAATATTTTCACCAAGCCTAACACACAGAATTGAGGGTTTAAAATAATGAAACAAGGAGAGATGAGAAAAATCATCCGAAGACTCACTTTAGCCTGTCACGGAAAGCTTCAAACAAGCCCTGCCTTAGCCTCAGATTTTGACAACAGTTTAAATTTAAGAAATCACTTTGGCCCACGAGTTCTAAGGATGGCAGATCAGGTCTATTTATAAAAATGAATTATTAAACAGACAAGAGGTAACAGATGAATTACGTACTACACAGTATAAAAGTAAAGAACTACTAGTAGATTACAGCATAGCATATAACACTGCACTATATCAAGGTACCTATAGTTAAGCTAGCAAAAGAAATAGTATTGATTAGGAGTCGAATGTAACTTACCACTGAAATAATGATAATGTACACAGATCCTTCACTTAACCCCTGAAGAGTAACTTCAAAGCAGGCATCCCTACTCATGGGAAAAGCTCCCATACATTTCCAGGAAAATGTATAGAAGATTTCTGCTTTGTGCAAGTTTGGTGTGGCTTTTGTAGTTTGTAAAGTGAGTGTCTGTCTGTCAGAAATCCAACTTACCGGGCGAGATCTCACTTCAACAGTGAGATGTTTATTGGCAGTTGGGAGATTCCAGACCAATGTTAACCCCATGGCACCAAACTAACTCACAAGACAGCTTGTCCTGTTTGAGTTATCTGACTGGTTAAGAAGATAAGCTCTTGTGGGATGGCGAGATGTCCTGCTACAAGCCAAAATAGTTTTCTCTCTTTTGATATGACAAACCAGTATGTACTTACTTGATCCATCACAAATCCTTTCAGTTGGCTTCATTGGTCAAGAACTCACACAGAACGGGACGTATCAGAAAAAAAATAGCTTTTAAGTTTATTTTAAGTTTACCTTAGAAGCACAAGAACTTTGACATCTGAAGTAAGTGCTGGTGAAACTGATTAAGTGCTACTCTACTTTTCTGAAAGGGTCTGCAACTTTACAGTTATTTCTTGGGCAAAATTATTCTTCAGAAGAAAAGCTCTTGGGTAGCTGAATATTTTAGACTCTAACATCAGATGTCTTCTATGATGTAAAGGCTTCTTAGGAAGAAGAGTGAATCAAAGTCAGGTCTGTGCATTTCTTGCTGAATCTTAATGAGCAAATTTAGATTTCAAGAACATGAAAAGGGTAGTCCCTGAAGCCCAAATGAAAGAAGCTTTGGATTTAGAGAAGATTTTGATTAGATTTTCATACAGTGATTTAAAATTACTTCCATAATGCAAAGAATATGCCAGGGTATAATGCAGTATGATTGCTGATGATGGCAGACTAGCAAACTGAGTCACAGAATGCTCAAATGCTTTAGGGAATTTAAGGCCAAGCTGAAGTAAAAAATATACCTTCTTGAAATTATCACATAACTCTAAGCTACAGGACACTTTGCCATATACATGTATAGAAGTAATTTGACTTTTTCCTCCAGTAAGCTGACAGCTTATTACATTCTTAGAATATAAAATAGAAAAGCTGCTTAAAGCTACTGAAGAAGGGGGGTTTTAAAAAGTTTTAAACTTTTACAGTCATGGCATGCAGTAACTTAAACATCATGGTGAAATAACCCTTGAGCTCACTGTAGCATTTAATTTACTAAGAATCTAAGCAGCTTTCCTGATCAGTATAGTGAAAAATGGATAAACGAACAATATACCTGAGAACGTGTACTAGCTGCTGAAAACAAACAGCTGCAAAGCCAGGCACTAATTCTTATGGGTGAAGCTTGATGTGTGCAGACTATGCTCAGCACTACAAACCTCCCATCCTTATGTTATACCACATACTCCATGTTCATTAATAATTTGCAGCATTTTTAAATTTTTCCTCAGCTGTCTGTATTAACACAAAAGACGACTATGCTGTTAAGAGATCTCTTCTTTTAACGACTGTTTTGCCTATGTAATCATGCAGAGTAAATCCTAGCATTTCTAAACACATAAAATTTTATTCCAGTATTATACAGATCTGCACAGTGGACAACAAAAAACCATTATTCATATTGCTAGACCAATTGCCCAGAGGATTTTAAAAGAGTATTATGAGTATACATAAACCAGAAATCCAAGATTCCACAGTAAAAATTATTTTAAGGTGTACTTACATGGGAATAAGGTACAGAAGGTGGTATTGTATTAGAGCTACTGTATTTTCCAGTTTTACAGATGGACCACTGTATCCCTATACCATTGTTTTAGAACTTAATACGTTAACTTGTTTAAACTGTACAATTTGATGGCAAAACAATATATTTTTACTTTCAAACCCAAGTTATTAAAAAGCAGAAAGATAACTGGGGAGTTCTGATTACTTTTCTTAAGGAAAAGATGCTTATCTTGAATTTAGTCAGCATATATTATAAACAGATTACATTACTGTGAAGACATTCTGGAAGATCACTTTCTTTGGACCAACAAAACAGAATGCAGTTCAAATGGAACATTTGTTAACATCCAACTGACTTACTTAACTTAGCTGTTAATTTGCTAAGGCCAAAAGAAACTTCTAGAGATCTTACCTTTGAAAGGTCAGATACACTTTTTCCCCTTGCACTTAAATGAAATCATACACTTCAACCACACATAAAATAAGCGTAAAGACCTACTGCTGACATTTAAAAATAAAGTTTCTGGATGAGTTGAACATGAGAAAAGCTCACTTTAAACTATTGCATTGTGAAGATGAATTGAGAAATTAACCAGTTTCTAATGAACTATGAATGTGTAACCAAGGCAAATTGCCAACGTATGGAATTCGTGGTTAACAAATTTGTTAACTGAAGGTATGAGCTGGCACACAGACAGCTTCAAGTTCTGAAGCAATTCCTCTGAGAGGAGTCAGACTCCTATGGGTCTCAAGGTAAACAGGTTTCTAATAGACTAAATCAGGACTGAAGTAGTCTGGTGAGCTGAATTCATGGCAATACATTTTTCTTTACAATATCCAACCATAAGTCTGATGTGGAGGCAAACTGTAAAGCACATTAACTGATAGCAAACACAAATCTCTAAATTGTGTGGGTTTTTTCTTCCCATTTTATTTTTTTTTTCTGTTCCAGAATGAAGTAACAAGCTGAGCAAAGGAACCATGACATATGAATTGCATAACAAAGACTTACCACAGAAAAGATTTTCACGTTTTCTCGTTCCCCAAAATATTCAATAAACAGGATGAATTACAGGAACCACTTTTAAATCACAATCAAAATTACATACAGAAATGATGTCTAATGGAAAAATACAGTGGCTCTGCATGGTCGTAACAGATCTGGTGTCACTGACTGACATGGAGAACTAGGCCACTGCTATTTCTTCATCTCCAGGATTGCACTTCCTGGCCCCCGGTGTTTGGCACTGCATATATTGCAGAACTGGACAGAAGATACCTAAATCAAAAAAGAAAACAGGAATCTCTCAGAGAAATGTAGCCACATCAGAATGTGTGAAGATGAATGAAAAGTGCTAATGCCCTTCTCAACATTACTGCTCACAGTCAGGCTGTTCCCTATCAACATAGTCATGGACAGGTGAGGGAAGACAATGTAAAAAAACATAGTAAGGCAGGCTGTTCTGGAGTCAGAGGGTACAACTCACCACTCACTCCAAGGGCACTACCACTACCTGCCAG
Organism: Ifrita kowaldi; assembly: GCA_013398055.1. Classification (NCBI taxonomy): domain Eukaryota; kingdom Metazoa; phylum Chordata; class Aves; order Passeriformes; family Cinclosomatidae; genus Ifrita; species Ifrita kowaldi. The sequence continues at coordinate 10,290 of VZRS01008806.1, forward strand.
GAGAGTAAGGTCAAATTTCCTCCACACCAAAAACGAAAAGTACACAGTGAAAAGCATCACTGATTATCTTCATATATAAAGATGAGAATAAAGTCACTTGGTCAGCTCCAATAACCACTGGATGCCTTAGTTAAGCTCTGTCTTTGGACAGTGCTCCACAGATTTCTGACAACTGAGATCAGGGCCCAAATACTGCCATTTGACATCAAATATGTATTTATTGTTACTCTGTGTTTAGCTCTGGGTGTTTTGTTCATGCACTATTTTCCTTTCAGTATGTCACCAATAACCAAATATCGGTAACACAACTGATCACCTAAGGTCACAAAATACAATATAACAGGGGAAATTTGGCTCTTTTACATGCAGACACCCATGTATTTATACATACCGTCTATGAATTTATATAATATAATAAAATATAATATCAATGTAACATTGAAAAATCCCACCTAACCAGTCACCTGCCCCAGAAAACTGAGAATGCTAGATAAACTTTAGTTCTCACAATAAAATTTGGGGTAAATATTGAAGAAATATTTACTAGTTGGGCTTTCTTGTACAAATGATCTAGTACATTAAGCTTTTCATAACATATTTAAGTATACATGCTGTACCATATGGCTGCAAGCACTTTGTTTACTTACAGAAGTGATTCACTAAAGCTATTTTTTCACTACACGTTAATTTTCAGAGACAGATACAGAATCTTAAAAAATTTAGTTTTCTATGTGATTTTGTTACCATTCGAATGATGTAGTTCCTAAATTTAAACCCTGTTGTATCTCGAAGTGACTTTTTTGCTTTGTGTTAATTGAAAAAACCAACCAACTCCCCCAAAAAACTTATAAAGAAAAAGATGTTTTGACCATAAGGATGATTACGAAGATATTTAAACATTCACTCTGAAATGACTGATTTTTGTCTTCCAGGTCAGAATCATTTAATATGGTTCACTAGAGAAAATACCTTTATTCTTGTCTTTGAGTATGTTTAATTAAAGTAAAAGCTGAAATGGAAAATAATTAATTAAAAAAATAGACAGACTGTATTCCCTGTATGTCTCAGAGCTGCCTTACATATTCAGGTTGCAGAAAGTGATAAAATACTGTTCAAACAGCAGTGATTTCTTTCTACATTGGATCAACTTTAGTGGCAGTGTCCTTAAACTCTCTTTCCTTAGTCACATACTATGTGGTATCATCACAAGTTATTACTGTAATCATGTAATTCCTCAGAGACCCATGTCCTTCTCCACAGCTGACAAAAGAAAATAATATGTCACTTTATCTCTGGCAAAGGTGTCAGACATATTAAGCTAATTTCTTACTGTGTTCGGTACGGGTAGGCACTCTTTGTGAAACATGTGTCTGCAGTGGAACACTACCACACTGAAGGACTTGGATGCATCTGGGAAACAGAAAAATAAATTCATTTCAACAGGGCAATGAAACAAATGATTTAGTGGCTACAGCAATATATGCCCACACTCTATTATACACAGAGAAACTTTAAGTAACATCTCTCAAAATCATTTCCAAACTATTCTGGCTCATTCATAGAAACCATGAAGAGTGATGATTTCAGGTAATGTATGCCAGTGATGGAGTTACAAAACAATTTTATTCCGTGGCTTAAATGCTGTATACGTTTCCACTGGGAATTTTTCATGTCAATAAATGCTACATGCTAAATTTGTGCAGGGAGAACAGTAAACTACAACCAAATAATTCACCTGCTTTGAAGAAAAGTTAGCAGAAAAATTCTTGCAATAGTGTGAAGAGAACCAGAACACTGAGCAGCTCTAGTGCCTGCACTGCACGCCACGATCCTGAAATTTGGCAACAAGCTGCCTAGGTGCATGATGTGGGTTTTCATTCCCACATGAATATTTAGCCAAATTAGAACCCTAAATACAACATCCACATATCGAAAAAATAATCATCTTATTCATGAACATCATTCACATTCTACTTTGGCTGTTTTTTTCCTCAACACACATACCTCAAAGCACTAGCACATTCAACTCTGCCAAATTTTCCTGGTTTGTATATTGCTGCACGTGATCCCAGTATAGTTGTTTTTATTTATTTATTTAAGTGAAAAATGGTAGAAACCAGATAAACTGTAACTGATTCTATCGGGTTATTAACATCTAGAAAACAAACAAATGTCTGTACATATGCTTTGTCTTATATATTCTTGTTTGAACATGCCATGACAGATATTCTCTTGGTAAAATTCCTTCTTTTTAAGACACCTAACAACTACATTGATATTTCTGGACTGTAGTTGCCTTGCAGAACATACATCTCCAAAATAACATCCTGAATTTCTAGTTTCAAAACTAACTTTAGAAGATGTTTTAAAGCTAGTTGGTTTTAAGATGTTTCAACATGGCAGCCAAGACTGAAGCCAAGAACTCTCTACCATTCAGACAAAAAGTACATTCCATAACATTTTATAATCTACAAGTTCAGTCTAAATCATCCAACAGAGGTGGACAAGATTTGGTGGCAGCAGCTTAGTTTTGTGGTTCCAATAATCTTTGAGAATACATATGTTGATGGAATTAAAAGTTGCCTTGAATTCCATGTATTCAAAACAGAAAATAAGGAAGTCAAAGTTGAATAAAAAAGAGTATCTGGGTTTACTGCAACAAAAAATGTCCAATTAGACTCCACTCCCATGTCACAATTCAAAAGCAACCTTTGCATGGGAGATTGAAATTTATACAGTGATCACCAAGGGAGATTACACATTTTTATGAATAAATGCAAACAGTAGTTCCTCTTAAAATATTAGTAAAAAAATGTACCTCTTTTTTTCTAGAAAAGCATCCTACCTGAAGGAAGTATTGGAGACAGACATGATTCACAGATATTCTCCTCTGAAAAACAAAACAAAAGAAAACTAAGAACAGCTTTGTTAACAAACTCCACGTTTACTTTTTAAAAAAGCAGGCATGAACATACTGCTATTACAGAAATGGAGCTTGGTCTTAAAACATTTACTTAAGATGCCTAACAGAATCTATTAAAAATTGAAGAGCAATACTGAAGTAGCATTTTTAATAACAACACGATAAATATTTAGATCTGATGATGGCAGAACTGCAGGATTGAGGCTGCTTAGGATCAGTGCTGTAAAGACAAAAGGCAAACTGAAAAAAAGCAGCATGGGATTGGTGGCTGTTAACTCTGCAGCATTTTGGAGCAGAAGCTCTGGTACTCTGTCCTGTCAACTTTTGTCTCTTGCTATTAACACTCAACTGGTGTGAATTACAGCGCTGCTCACATGCATCATTAGCACCCTGCAAAGTATTTTTAACTGTTTCTGACAACCACCTTGAATCTTTTGCTTTGGTTGCAGATTATTATCATCTGACTGTCCATGTTAGCACCAAACAACATTTTCACCTTTACAGACAAACTGGAGGACACAATACATTACTGGCTATGCAGAGACTGATCAAGAGAAACAGCTGCGTGCTGGGTCTTGTAGTTTTTGAGATACAAGTCGTTCCTTTGCAAAGGGAAAAGTCTACAGATAAGGTAAAAAAACTCAGGCTTTTGGGCAGCTTCCAAAGCCGACAGTCAGGGGGTATATAAACCAAGCAGTAGTCTTAAAACCTGGAAAGTCATCACGTTTCCTTTGTACCCACCATCCACTAGAACACCCTTCATCTGAGTTCGATGCATTTTCTTCAATAAAGAAAGAGAATCAGCAACAAGTATCTTTTTGCAACCTTCCCGCAGCAAGATCTGTTGGTGCAAAGAACATAAAAGACAGTGGTTGTTGAACAGATGGGCATATCAACTATCTTGACAAATCACCACTGTGTTTCTCTGCTGCCACAGTGAGTGCAAGGAATGTTTAAGACTTTTCAAGGTATTATAAAGGAGGCAAAGGAGGAACCTGTTGTTGCCATCACCTCTAAATGAAAAGCCCACAATAAAAAACCCCAAAACCCCACAAAACAAAAACAAACATCAGGAAATAAAATCCTTTACAAAGATACTGTTACCATAAATTATGAACGTCTTTCTATGAGATGGTGTTAATAAATTACAACAGTGAGGAATTTTTACAGTGCCCCTCAGAATTAATTTCCAAACCATTTCAAAAGTTCTTCTATGTATATCTTTCCTGTCTTCTTTGGAAAAGATATTTGATAATCATAAAACCTTCATAAACACAGCAATTCAAAATATATTTTGTTCAAACATATATCCTGCTGAGGTATCATTTAATAAGCAGTATTAAATGTCCATGCAACTAATCAAAGGTCCCTAGTTCATTCCTCTTTAGCAAAAGTCTCAGCTCCCTTTTGACTTATTTGGTATTTTTCATTAGATTGACGTGTCATTGCCTGAAACTGATTTGAAACACAGAAGAAGCAAGGGCATAAAAATTATACAGAGCCTTATTTCACAATACTTAATGAAGCAAGTATGGAAATATGACAAACCCAAATAAGTATTTTGGAATTTTTTCTTTCTCCTCCCAAACTGATGTTTGGAAATTTGTTTCCCAAGACAACAATTCCTTTGAAAAGTGCTTTCCAAAGATACTCACAGTCAATTATAATGTGATCAACCCTACTAAAAGAGAGCAATGTTCCTTCCTTTCTTCTGATCATTTGTATTACAGCAAATATTGAGCATTCTAAGATAGTGCAAGATACAGTGAATGCAAATACCTAAGAAGAAATACAGTAATAGATTTTACAGCCATGTGGGCACTGTCCAAAACTCTACCTTTTTACATAAACTTTGTGAAGTAATAAGGACACACTGCTAAGAATGATATGCAGATAAGACCGCAAATCTGAAGTACATTAAAAAAATTAACATTAAGTAACACTATGAGCTTTTAAAATTGCGCATATCAATAGGTGAATGATACTTTTCCAGTGTTAGAGACACTGAGCTACAAAACATTTCAGAGCACCAGCAACTGAATGCAGATCTACGAGACAAACACTTAGAAAATTAATTATTTTTATCTGTTGATAATCTCAGGAAGAATCTGGCTACGTCTTTTCCCTGCCAACTTTATCCAAAGGCAACAAAGAATGTAAAATTTTGTTCTAATAAAGAAAAATGTTGCTAGGTTTGAAAAAAAAAAACCAAGAAACTTTTAGCAAGGACAGCTGAATGAGACTATGTTTCAGAAAGAGTGCTTACCTGACTCAAGCTATTCTCAATCAACAAATTATATTCCAAAAATAAGTACATAACTTGGAGGGGATGAGGTCTTAGCTATATACTAGAGTCTTTGCTAAGTGCACTCAGCATAGACAGATGAAACTGCCCCATGCTGAAGTAAAAGGAGCAAAACAAGCATAGAGTCATAGAATATCCTGATCTGGAAGGGACCCACAAGGATCGTCAAGTCCAACTCCTGGACCTGCAGAGGACAGCACCAAGAATCACACCATGTGCTTGTGAACATTGTTCAAATGTTTCTAGAATTCTGACAATCTTGGTGCTGTGACCATGTTAAATGAAAGGAGCAGAACAAAGATACAACGGGAAGATGGAAATGTGTCTTAGCATTTTCTAATTAAAATACAGTGTACCAATAGGAAAAATTCATGAAAAAAGAAAAATGAAGAGGGAAACAAAAGACATCACCAGATCACTGGAAAACCTCAATACTGTTTGATGCCTTAAAACCCAGGAGTAACAGAAACATATAACAAAACATATAATAAAACATGCATTTTAAGAAATATGCACTTTCTCCCATTATTTAAGCAACACTAAGATTTTTCCATACCACATTTAATGACTGTCAGACCTTATTTTTCTAGAAATGGAATACAGTAGGCAGCTATTATTATATAAAAGGAAAAATCACGATGCATAATGTAAAATGTCAATTCTCAAGGTAATAAATCTCAACACTTCCGTAGAAATTGATTTGAAGACCTCAAAGATGGATAATTTAAGAGTTACAGAAAGCAAAGGAGGAGGAATTTGGAGTCAGGAGAGAGGGAGCTTCATTAAAAGGGGGGAGAAGTAGGTACTGCACACCTAAGATTAAGTTGAACTAGTTAAAACTGACATTGGGCATAAATCTGTAATGAAACCAGTAGGTAGATCCCTACTTGTAAAGCAGAGCTGTAATGTCACAGAAAAAAGCAAATTAGTAGTACTTACTTGAAATGGTAGCCTAAGAAAAAGATCGTACACGATGTATGTTTTATTTTTGCCCAAAAGAATAACTAATTCTGCTTTAGTGCTATGCTTGGTTGGTTGGCAGTGATCAGACTCATTTTAAAACAGCTAATGAGGCAGCAATAACAGGTCCATTAGGGCAGAACTGCCCTCAGCAAGGAGAGGCTGCTTAGACATTCACCTGAAGTCCCAGCCATGTCCGGAGGCACACGCTGAATGCAGAAACAGTCCCTTTATAAAATTTGAGCTTGCCAATTGGCTACTTAGGTGAGTGTGCAAGACCAGCAATAAGACCCCTAAATTTCAATGTAGATATACCATCTGTTCATAAACAGTGCACTTTACATTGCCAGTAACACTTGAAGAACAGACTTATTTTAAACTGTAACTTATATTTCTCTAATGAAATATTGCCTTTTATTTGGCTATACTTTTTTCTATCATACAAGCAAGCCAAACACAAACTACATTAAGGTTCCCCAATTTCTATTATCCCTATGAAATCTAAATTTTAGCCCTAGAGCTATCCAACTCTACTTCAAAATCAATTAATTTGAAATCCATTAATCATTTCAATGCTAACAGCAAATCATTTTAGGTATCATTCTCAACGTTAAATACGCCCTTTTAATCCAAAAGTAATTCTGTTAAAAGGTATTTGACGAAAAAATTACACATCCATCTCCAAAATATGACCAAATGATGTCATCATCTTTGTCTGAAGCCACGCAATATACTCTGTGTATGTGTAAAGCTGAAGCTATGCTTATAGCACTTTCTCAATCTGCCTGCAAACACAACAAATATTACATTTTGATTTCATGAGAATGCAGGAACAGGCAGATCAATGGTGGTACTGACAGCAGCAAGATTAACATGCAACAGTTGAAATGCAGTGTGGTATTTAGCTAGGATCAATTTGGAAGGATACTAGCACCCTATGAAGTCAAAACCTGGAAGTAATGTTACAACATGCATTATACGCAAACATGTATATTCCAGGGACAACAAATATGCAACATCTACTTATCCAGGGAGGTTCCTTGCATATAACAAGAGTCGGGAGATGAAGAAATGTAAAATGCTCCTTTGAAATAGCTAAGGTTGTAATCTGAAGTTCGTATTAAAATAAAATAATGGAAAACCCTTAGAAAGGCTTAAACCCTACCCTGAAGAGAGATGTGGGCTTTTATTGGCCTGGCAAGACACCAGCTGTGACTTTAATGCAACCATCAAGCCCATCTATTTGCTCAAAATATTGAAAGACTAATAGCAGATGTGGAACAAATGTTTGAAGCTCAGAAAATTGAAGTTTCAGCTGCCTACTGAGCTATGTTTTCTTGGACTCTGCATAGTCACACTGGAGGCATTCAAACTCCTCCACAGCTTTCTTTCAGTAGAGAGATGCAGAACAGCATGACAGAATTCAAGTTTGGGACTCCTTTTGTAGCAGGGAGATTTAAAATATGCAATGCAATACACTCTGCTGGCTACTTTCGGGGAACACTGAAGGGTATGCTTCTTATAAGTTTTTACAAACATGTCAGAACCAACCATGTAGGGGACTGCACATATCTGTATAATTATGCTGGGATAAGAACTCCCATAATCCAGTGAACAGTCTTTTTTTTTTTAATGTTTAAACAGCAACACATGCACAGAATATTCTGAGTTGGAAGGAGCACTGAGTCCAACTCTTAAGTGAATGGTCCATAATACAGGGATCGAACCCACAACCTTGGCATTATTAGCACCAGGCTCTAACCAACTGATTCTGCACCACTGACATGAATTTGATTTCAGAAGTTCATCTTCCTTCAGTTAGTATGACACTTAACATATGGCTCTAACACCTGGTGAATGCTGCAGTGAGGGCATGTTGCATTCTGTTTCCATTCTGCCCCTGCATTCATATGAAAGAGTGAAAAGTAATCATCATGAAACTTTCCAATACTGGACAGCTGGGCAGTGTAAAATCACTCAAGATGCTTCCATTTCTACTTACCCACCAGGCTTATGACAGTATGAAAGACATTTAGAAGGGCTAGAAGCCATCAAGAGATCTTGGCAAATTTCCACTATTTCTGTCACAGTTTTGTACTGGCCCATAGTGTCCATGACTGATGACTGAACAAATCATGATAGCAATTTCTTGTGCTGTTCAGTGACAAAGAAGTTTTGCTGTCTCCCTGAAAATTAGTATCCCATGAAGAATGCAACATCTACCTGCAAGTTGTAGTCCTGAAGAATTTTCACTAGTGAGTCTCTCAAATTAGGAATCTCCATGCCTTCCTTGATGCGGTGGATCAAAAGAATAGGATCAACATGGGTTCCAATATTGTTCAACAAACCAGTAATAAAAGCTGTGAAAACCAAGAGGCAAAGAAATTAAGAAAAACAATACGGCAAAATACCTTATTAAGGGATACTTTGGTGACAAGCTGCAGGCTTTGGCCTATTCCTTGACAGTTCTCTACTAAGTGAAAACACTAAGTCTCTTTTAGAGTCTTTGTATGTTTCTTGCAGCTGTGTTTACTTGAATACAAGCCTTTGGGGAAGTGAGGAAGATACAGTTTGGCAATTTACAAAACTTCCAGCATATTCAGCAAAGTGGTAACTGAGTCTCCAGCACAAACTCACAAGCAAATAATGCATTTTGATTCAATAAAAAGAGCACTCAAGCAAACAGAGTGAGAAAATTAACTACTTTTTGTGGTAATTCCATTCCCAGTTCCAGGGTTTAAAAACAAATTTTCAAGCACCTAACCTGATTTCAATGTGTTTCTAAACATTGGTGAGAGTGACACGATAGAAGTCTTTTGCTTTTTGAAGAGCATCTGGCTAAAAAATGCACTGGAATGATGACTCAAGGCTGTGTTTTTTCTTCAACTCCCACAACTGAGGAATATCACTAGAGTTGCTCTGCATATAGGCAGAAACTGTAACACATAGGAACTGAGAGAATTCTGTATGCTTTGAGTCCCTTTTGCTCTAAAGATGTCACTGATTGTAGCATCACTTCCAGTGATGCATTCAAGTATGGGTATTTTGAGAATGCCATTCTTCTCAAGGATTAACGGATTCTGGTAACTTCTTCCTGTCAAAATTAGCAGCCAAGGGATGAAAAGATATGTATTCTGACACTAATTCAACAAGACCTTCAATCTCCCAGAAAAGAGGTGCCAAGAGAGACTTTAAAGTCTTGATTTAAAGCCCCAGAAGAGGTTGCAAAAACTAATGGAGTAGATAGTTAAGAAAATTCTCTATTTTCTTAGTCATTTGAACTTCTTTGAATCTGCCTCCTTGACAACACTGATGCTTACGTTTCTGAGTCCATCCTTTTAACTTGGAGTAGCTATTAATATAATGGATGAAAGGCAAAATGCACTCATTATTACCAATCTTACCTTTATAACCCAGAAGCAAAATAAATTAGTTGTTTTGCTGAGGGGAAGAAAGGTGTAGGCTCTTCATTTTCAGAATCTCGAAGGGAAGCAGCTGTAGTAACACAGTACGCGACATTCTCATCATGCCTGCAGACTGTGTTTCGAGGCTGTCTAAAAATAAAGTCTCATTCTGCTAAATTAAAAGCACTACTCTCCCCTTGATTTGTCATGAAGGACATAAGTATGCAGAGCTTATTCAATGTTAAGCCTCCAAGTATTCATTGTGTAGCATACCCTCATGCTGCCTTACTGCAAGTTTTATGGACAGTAGGACAGCTATGTTGAGCTTCACAAACCAGAACACCTCCCTGACCATACATAAACACCTTCTCTAACATACACATGAGTAATTCAGTCCTTTAATTGCAATAGCATTCCACACATGCAAGGCTTCCCAGAAACTATCCCACTTACGGGGTTTGTCAATAGAATATAGAATGAGATCTTCCCAAAGTTCTCCATCATCTTGTTCCTTGGCAAATTCAATAGCTTTATCTACATCTTGCAATTCTTCCATTATCATCTTCAAGGCACTGCGGCTGTTACCCATTCTGCCTGGAAGGAAAAATAAGTAAAAGAGATCATAAATACTAATTGCTTATCAGTGTTCAGTGCTCCCTCAATAAGAATTTTGTAAGTGTGAAGCTGACTCAAACTAATTCAACTAAGACCAAATCTAGTCTATTCAGATGTAGGAATGCAAATCAGTACAATTTGAACAAGTGCCTGGAGCAGTTTGCTGGACTGGGACCTGGAGGCTTTCTCAAGGATGTGTTGGGTCATATGTGGGGTTCTGAACTGCAGCAACGCCTAACATGAGGGGGATTGTGTGTATGTGTATGGACATAAACTATAACATGAAATACCAGCTTCAAGGGCCCACATGGGCCCTCTTAATTTGCAGTAAGTATAGTGCAGCTTACACTCATGAAAAATAAGAGGAAACAGGAAGAAGTAGCAGAAATTTGAACTATTCTTTAAATAAATTCATTTGTAAATCCTACTCTCCACTGAAATGGTCCACAAAATATCGTCTTACTAAACCAGAGATTGCTTAAAAAAATGCTTACTATTCTGTTCATGACTAATACATAAACATACTTATAAGTCTTCTGATGCCTCTCATTCAGACGTAGAATTCTTAGCCAGCTGAAGGACTTAATTTACAATTAATTTTATGGGAAAAAAAGATAGAAAGCAGTATAAGCTAATCTTTCACCTTTGCAAAAGATAATACTAAGCTTCTGAGACGCACTCAGAATAAAACATTTGTTTAATTTCTCCTCTCTTTTCAAAACCAACAGTATTATCTTCTCTTGGAGATTGTTATCAAAAATACCTCCCTGCCCAAGTTGTTCCCCATAGCCTCCGCAACACTTCCAGAACCCCAGAAGAACACCAAGTAAGAAACACAGTAACACAATATATAAAGTTAAGACATCATATCCATCCAGTGCTTTGTTTTATTTTCTAAATCCTGTTATTTGGTTGTACTGACTGCATACCAACTTTGTCTCTGTGAAAGCATGTTAAACGATATTAGACAATATATTTTAACACCATAAATTTTATTACAAGTTTAAAAGTGGTGTAATTTACCACAGTAACTTATACTGATTACTCACTCAGAAGATAGACTGTCTCTTCTACGAAGTTCCTCTGCTGGCAGATCTCAAGAGCCTTGAATTTAAAGGAAGAGAGGAGAGAAGAGAATACATGAAACCATGTAACATGAAATTTTATTGATCACAAATGCTTCAAGAGGCTTAAAGAGATTTTTCCACAAAGTTACATTATTCATTTTGACAGGAACATAGCTCCCGTAATAAGTACTGTCAGGTCCTCTGGCCTTAATTAAGAAGAGAAACTCCATGACTTCCATGACTCTTTTAAAAAATCTTCTCTGAAACTGAATAAATCTGGGGACAGACAGGTATTTCAGTCTAGACTATGTCAATCTCTGCCTTTAATTCTACCGGCAACTTCTTTATTCTGCCTCTTAAAGCTGGTTAATACAAAACATTAAGGTTATCTGCTGTCAAGACTTGCTTCCTGTGGTGGACTTACGTGGTCTCTAGTGATGGAAGTCTGCTTGACATTCATTAACAGCACAAGGCTGAAGATCTCCTCAGGATAACCAAAATGGTTTCAGGAGAGAGAGTGCCTTCCAAATTTTGTACCAAGAAGACAATGCAAAAATATTAAATATGAAAGAATATGGAGGAAGTATTTCTTGTAAATTTGGTTTAAAACCTGAGGGCTGTAGTACAACCACAAACAAAGATGTAGGTAGGAATTAACTTTTCCTTCCAATTCTCATTATTTCAGATGGGTTACTATGAAGATTAGAGATATGGACAATGAATTTTGGGCTAGGGGTAAGTGAATTACCAACCAGATACTTCAGGTGAATAAAGGTATGAATAACACTAGTAAGTTATATACACAGCTGACAGCCTTCTTTTTCCTCTCCACTTAGAAGGTAAACTACAAAGCACCAGGTATTCAGTAGTTGTAGATGCTGCACATTTCCTGACTGTCATGCTCCCTCTAGAGGAAAACAGGAAACATTCCTACTTCATTTCTAGCTCATTTTTAAAATGTTTGCTAAACTGCACTTGAATAAAAGTGGCTTACTTCTAGACAGCACAAATTATTTCTTCTTGATGAATTTATAATTTCATTAGAGCAATAATAAGAGTGGATTTTTTCAAACAGAAATTGCTTTTTGCACTTTATGCACTGCGTTGGAACTGGCTTAACAGGAACTGAAAATATTGGTAACTGGGAAATTCTTAGTCCCCTTTTCATTTTCTTAGAAAAAAGATCTATATGTCACAAGAAGTGTTACGATATGACACGCATGGTAAAAAGTATAATTACAGAATTAGTAGTAGTATCTTTTCCTCTCTTTCTTAGCTTCTTACTGAAAGATGTTAACATTTTAACGTCAAGGTTAGAATGACATATTTTTTCTAACATCCTTCTCTCTTGACTTTGGTGATTACTGCACCACACTTTCCAGAACCTGATGGGTCTCTGACCTATTCTTGCTCATAGCCCATATCTTCAGCAAAGCAGTGACAGCAATGAGCATCAGTTTCACAAAGCACTTTTCTGCACCACCTGTCACTAAAGATAGGAGGCTGGATGTGCAACAACTAAAACTAATTTGCTTCAAGACTGAAAAATAATGCCGGTAAGGTTTTATACATAAAACCATGATCACATGAGTAATACATAAGGCAGAAACTAAGAATCAGAAAGTTAAAAACAAGTGAGCCAATATTGTAGATGAAAGTTTCTGGCTGGAAACCTCTCAGTCTCACTGCCTAAACTAGTCAATCCAGTTTCAAGTAATGGTTTCAACAAATCCCAATTCTCCAATCCTAAGAAAGTATTTTCCAGTAGAAAAAAAAATGCAAAACAAGAGAGGTACCAGGAACAGTACTGGTTTTCTCTGGAATGTTAACCATGTAAAATAAAATATTCAATATTACACTTGAAAACTACTCCACTGTGTCATCATTATAGCTGCATACAGATGAGCATCCTTTCACAAGGTCTGCTCTGCTCAGCCATTAACAGCAATAAATACAAATAATAAAATACTGACCCATCTAAATGGGAAACCTTAGAATTTCCATTTGTTTCACAATAATTCAAGCCTTACCTTTATGCGTTTTGTAATTTAACAAGAAAGAGTAAGGAAGGAAAATAGAAAAAAAATATTAAAATATTAGAAGGTGGAAACTTGGTACTCTGTAAAACCCAAAGTGTATTAGCCAAAGTACAAAGACAAAATACTTTTAGCCCTGTTAGTTCAGTGACTTATATTGTGTATATTATTCAAGAGAAACTGATGGCCTTAGAATAAAAAGACAGAAAAACTACAGTTACAGCTACTGATTTTTCAAGATCTAACACTGACAGCTCCTAGATTTGGCAAAATGATTGTCAGTTTCTTGCAACCATAACCTATTGTTCAGTCAGGCTAAGCACTGACGAGTAGATATGCTGTAGTACACATCAAGTGTGAATTCAGAACTTCTGCATAAAAAATACCCATCTATTCCTGCCCTGTGAGCTGTCTCAGCTGTCTCAGCTGTCATCAGCTCTGCAAACCCAACTGCAGGTGATGGTCAAAAACTCAAAGGATCCCTCATATTGGCAGTAGAGGGCAGTACCAGATACAGCTAGAAATTCACAAGACTACAAGCTACAGACCAGACATAAAAATCAAGGACACGTGCTTAAATTTTTGGGGCTTACCTTCTCCAGTGGGCAGTGTGTGCTGTCTCTGAGAAATGGTAGTAAGTTTGGTCGATCATATTCAGCATAAAGGCTGATCTGTTTCTCATGATATCGTTGGCCTTTATGGTGGTCTCTTTTGAAAAGCTTGTGCAAATACTAGGAATCAAAAAAGAAACAGAATTCAAACCCACTTATTCAATATTATTAACGGAATAATAGAAACTCCTGAGTTGGAAGGGAACCACATAGATAATCAAATTCCAACTCCTGGCCCTGCAGAGGACACCAGAGCCCCAGGAATCACACCATGTGCCTGATAGCATTGTCCAAATGCTTCCTGAACTCAGATAGGCTTGATGCTGTGGCCACTCCCCTGGGAGTGTTCCAGTGCCCGGCCACTATAGTGAGCAAAGCTTTTCCTAATATTTAACCTAAACCTCCCCTGACACAGCTTCATGCTGTTCCCTTGGGTCCTGTCACTGGTCACCAGAGAAGAGTTCAGTGCCTGCTCTGACGCTTCCCTTGTGAGGAAGATGTAAATAGCTATGAGGACTCCCCTCAGTCTCCTCTTCTCCAGGCTGAACAAGCCAGGTGACCTCAGCTGCTCTTCGTATGGCTTCTCCTCTAGACCATTTACCATCTTTGCTGCCTTTCTCTGCATGCATCCCTTCTGTAAACTGTCACTCTGTCTGTTGCCTTTGCAAAGCTCTTGGGCTGTGGACTGCACTTTTCATAGATCTGCTCCCCATAATCAGATCTCTAACCCACAAATCACCTCTCCACCAGATGAATACCTGAGCCCTATCTGTAACCAGCAGCAAGTTAAACTTCCCTTCCTAATACAGCCCAAGCCCACAGTCACACATTTCGTACTCCACTGACAGCATGTTCAAACCAAGGAGGAGCTTTTGGAATAGCAGTTTGGAGCCACAGCCTTACAGTGATATTGTAATTTTGTACAAGCAAGAACAATCCGACAGCGTATAGAAGTTACAGCTCCAGGAAGACAAGCAATTCACTTTCTCTGTGGATCAGCAAAACATATTTTAGAGCTGCACCAACCAACCAACCCCAATTTTGGATAGGGAAAAAGGAGGAATAATAGCAAGAAGTTATTGACCAGAAAAGACAAGTGCCTACAATGCAGTAAGGAGGAATATGTTAGTAAGGATGCAGTATGTTATCAAAGGTACACATTTTAAGATCATTTAACTACTGTAAAGATGCTATGGCCATGCTAAAGGGCAAATTGGCAGAAGTAGCGACTTTGGCTCTGATGATTTATGACATTTCAGTGTCAGGTGCACTTTGACAAGATCAACACACCTGTAAAAGATATGTCCAGCAAAGAGTTTATTCAGCTCAACTGAAATCAACAGAATATAGGAATACTTACCACGTGCTGTAACTCAGGCCTGTTTTCTAATTCTTCGACAACTCTGTCAATCTGAAAGAAAACAAACCTGTGATAAACATCCCATTTACAAGACTGAAAGAAGGACAGGTAATACAAGCTAGCATTGGACTGCCATACCATGAATTTTTTATACTCACAGAAATTTTATCTTCATTATCCAAAAGCATGTCTACCGCTTTCTACAACAGAGAAAGAGAACTCGAGTAGGAAACACGTACACACATTTTCTCACACTCTAGATAGTATTATGCTTATCCACTGATGGGTGTCAGATGGATATTCCAGACCTACTCTTTTCAGCAACAGAAATTCAGAGAGCAATTTACATAACATCAGCATACCCTGACAGCACAGCATTACAGTATTCTTCCAGAATATTTCTCCTAAGTTTCCTCACTAATTGCAATAAATGCTGTGCATGTAACTGCAGGTGAAGTATGGCCACTGAATCATCATCAGTCACAAAGAGCCACTGCCAAATGATGTAGAAATAATATTTTTCCATTGCAAAAGGGAACTGCAGGGTGATGGCTATGTAAGAAACACACAATTCAACCTGCCTTACAACTGGATTCCTCCAAACTACTTGCACACCAATACCATTAATCAAGCAGACAAGACCACGTAAGCCAAGAGGCCACCAGGATTCAGGTTCTGCTTCCTCTTTAAAGAGTAAACTTTTGCTTCACTTTCAAAAAATACCAAACCACAGGTTCCTCATATGACTTATTCTGTTGGATTAAAAAAAATTATACTTTTTTTCTCCATGTAGTTTAGAATGGGCATACTAAAGATGATCACCTACAGTAGAGATGGCTCCATATTTTAGGTACAGTGCTTAAACAACTATTGCACTGAAAAAAGAGCAGATCTACTTGGCTATCTTCCCAGCTATCATACCAAAACTCATTTGCTTGGGTTTTATAGCCAGCTGGAAAGAAGGAAGATAGAATTCAGCACGGAATAAACACTTCCTGATTTTTGGAATTTAGGTTAATAACCTTGGAAACTTTCAGTGGCAGATTAATTGACTGTGGTGAAAGGAAAACGGCAAGTACATTTAATATATGCCTAAATAAATTCACTATCTCCTTTCTTTGACTTATTAATACCATTATTTGATTCAAAATACAGAAAGAATAACATGGTGAAATGATACTCTGTGTGAAATGATACTCTGTGTGAAATGATATTTAATGTTGTGACTGGAGAATCACAACAATGATCTCGAATCTAGCACTTTTCTCACTGAGAGTGACAAATGGAAATGGAAAGGACACAGAAATGGAAATACAAAGGAAAAAAATAATCCTTGGGTCAATTATTTTGCAGTCTAGGCAATCTTTCTTATCTCAGAATGCATCCAGAGGCAGCAAACACATGCTCTGCCTCAAAACTATTTTTTGCTCATTTATATTTAATCTGTTAAAATATATCTAGTGGAAAGTGAATACACAATCATTAATATCACCTCTGAATCAAAATCCATGAGCAGAACAATTTTGTCTCTGATAGAACTGAAGAGATTGTGCTTGTGGATCAGCTGGAAGACATCTTTGTGCCTCAGAGTTAGGTAGATTTCTAGGGCTCTGCCATAGCGCTGATCATAAGTATACCTGATAAAAACAGATTATAATACACGTAATGTTACATACCTAAGTGTAGAAAAATCACCTATGACAGAAAATATAAACATACTCTAGTATGTAAAACATGTTAGGATACTACTTGATTTTATAAATATCTAAATAGAGCTGTGATTCATTTTTGTTGAAGGGAAATTAACATCAGGCAACATTAATTTCACCCTGTTTATATTGGCTTTCATTTGTGTTCTGACCTATGGTTTTCTGCATTTTTATTTTCCATTTTCAACTCACAGGGGAAGACACGAAATGCTAGCCTTTCAATTCTTGGAAACTGATTGGAACACTCTTCAGAGCTAAAAACCATTGTTCTCTTAAAACTTTGAGGCAGATTGTAACATAGTAATAGAGAATAATTCCTTTTTCTTCAAAGAAGCAGTATGAAAATAACACAGTGATCAGGCTGAGAAAATCAAAGAGCTTTATCCCTGTACAAAGCGACCTAGAACCAGATCAGTTTTGGCACATTTTCCAGTCACATATTTCCAGCCATGCAGTAAACCTAAATATACTACTTCTTAAATAGTGGGCAAAACCCCCCACCATTTTATTTTCCTGTGGGTAATTCTGAAATGCACTCTTCACAAAAGAGGCTTCCTCTGCCAGCATGAAGAGGAATGCTAGCTATTTACTTTGGAAAGAGGAGTAGGAAATCCAATCTCATGCTTAACAATTTGCTTTCATACTCAATGTGAACTTTACAAGGAAGTGTGAAGAATTGCTAAGCTGTGCAATCAGCAGAGTGGAGAGGAGAGAAAGCCAATCCTCTGTAGACTACAGCAAAGAAGATTTCTGTTAAGAGAGCTAAGCAAATATGGACAAACTACAGTACCCTATTTTAAGTGCACTTTTTGTAACAGGAAATTAAAACTGTACTCACAATTCTGCAAGTGTTCGTAGCAAAGTCCTGTTCTGTGGATCTTTCTTCAGGTGATCCACTACAGCTTGAACTATAATTGTGTTGTTGTACAGATCTCCAGGCCACTCTTTTATTAGGGTTGCAAACCCCTAAAAGTATAAGAGATTGTAACAGAAATAGAAAGAATAGCCTAAGGAGCATTTCAAAACATCAAAGCTTCAGCTAAGCCTCTGAGATGATACCTGCTGAGCTTAACCTTTAGGGAACTTTGACGTGCCCACAGACATGTACAGTGCAGAATACAGATTTTTCATTCTTAGGGCAATGTTATTAAGATTCATGAAGCTCAGTCTCTTTCAGGTGCTGTAGGCTTCGTGCATCACCTCTACCACTCACAGTACATTAAACAAACTAAAAGTAACAGTCTAATAAATAATCAATCTCACAGTATTTTCATGCTCTGAAGAACATTCTATTTATTCTCTTAAAATTAAAATTCAACTTTTAAATATTTTCATTATTGTGGAACTGTCCACTGATAATCTGTTTGAATACAACTGAGAATTTGCTGTCAGAATTCTGCATTGCTAAGGGTATTTGGCTGGCAATAACTATTGGACACATTGATGTGGACACATTAGGCTGCAGTACCTCATAGTCACTTTCCAAAAATTCATGCAGGACCATTTCATAGATCAGAGGTTTCAAAACTGGATCTCGTCTTGGCAAGTAACGACTAATTGCCTATAGGAACAAAGAGAACAAAGTGTCAGACAGGGAATGACATGTAACATCCTGTTATACTGATAGAAAAAAAATTATTGTGAAACAAAAGAATAAAGCCATACACAAAACATGGCCCCTGGTTATCACCTGGAAGCCTTATAAACTCATAAGCAGCACCCTGAAATTATTTACTTTAGGATTTTACACATTGGAATTGTATAAATCATTTGAAAGAACTTTCATTTGAGAGACAGGTGGCAAAATACTAGTTAGAATGGGAGAATCAGCCATTAAGAAACCAGTCCTGGTTTCTCCATGGCTGTAGTAGTCCTGACTACTGGTCCTTAAGAAACCAGTAGTCATTTATAAAACAAAACCCATATAAGACCCCTCAAAAGAAGAGTTTTCAAAATCCATTTTGTTAAGTCTTGGCCTCGTAAAAAGGTATAAGGATTCATTAGCTGAAAAATATGTTGTAGCGGGTTGAGCCTGACTGGACACCAGGCACCCAAAAAAGCCAGTCTCTCACTTCCTTCCACAACAGGACAGAGGAGAAAAAATATAACGAAGGGTTCATAGGTTAAGAAAAGATCTGGGAGGGATCACTCACCAAATACCATCACAGCCAAAACAGACTCACATTTGGGATAGTAATTGAATTTATTACTAACCAAATCAGAGCAGGATAATCACAAGTAAAATAAAGCTCAAAAACACCTTCCCCCATCCATTCCTCCTTCTTGGGCTCTACGTCCTTCACCCCAGAAACACAGGGAGACAGGGAATGGGGGTTATGGTCAGTTCATCACACATTGCTTCTCCTGCTGCTCAGGGAGAGGAATCCTTCCCCTTCTCCAGAGTGGGATAGTTCTCCACAAAATTCTTTAACTGAGTCCATCCCATGGGCAACACTTCTCCACAAACTGCTGCAATGTGGGTCACTCTGCCACGGGATGAAGTCCTTCTGGCACAGCCCGCTCCGGCATGGGCTCCTACATGGGCTTCAGAGAGATCTCTCTATCCCCTTTGTCCTCCATGGGCTGCAGAGGCACAGCTGCTTCACCATGGTCTTCACCACGGACTGCAGGGGAATCTCAGCTCTGGTGCCTGGAACACCTCCTCCTCCTCCTTCTCCACTGACTCCACTGGTGTCTGCAGAGTTGTTCCTCTCATATTCTCACTCTGTTCTTCTCTGGTCACAATTACAACTGTGCAGTAACTTTTTTTCTTTCTTTTAAAATCTGTTATCACAGAGGTGTTCCTATCATTCCTGATTGGCTTCGCCTTGGCCAGCAGTGGGTCCATCCTGGAGCTGGCTGGCATTGGCTCTGCCAATAATGGACATTGGGGAAGCTTCTGGCAGCTTCTCACAGAAGCCACTCCTGTAGCACCCCCACTACCAGAACCTGACCATGCAAGCACAATATATGTGTAATTTTGAATTATGACCTACTTTGGGGTCACCACATTCTATGAAGGGCTATTTTTACATACCCAATTGAAAATTAATTTGAAAATATATCTCTCCATGGAAAGGGTGAAGACGTGATCTGTTACTGTATAGAAGGTGTTAAGGAATTGCATTCCAGCAGGCAGAAGATGAGAAGCTGCCAGAACAAATCAGCTCATACTCTGGAATTTCAGCACAGCATCTAATTAGCACTATTATTCCATGCAACTAGAGGCCAAGATTATGTCCACCTGCCAAAATAAATCCTACTGCTACCAGCTGTATTGGGATTGTAGGGTTTGTAGGTGAGGGACCAACACCAATGAAATTCCTCCAAATGCTCAGAGATGCAGCCTGTTGCCCACTATTGTCACATGGTACAATAGCATTTTATTACTGAAGTTGCTTGAACAAAGCAGGGGAAAAAACATCTCACTACATTTTAGACCTCTCTCTCCCTGTCCTGTTTGGGCTTGGCCAGTTTATGAAACGTAGTGCTGCCAACATCAGCTCCCACCAGCTGTCACAGAATTTATTAGTTAACTCAGGGCACAGTCTTGCCGGCTGCTCTGGGGAATTATATTCCTGACCCCTTCATAAAAAGTCTCTTCTGACCATAGAGAAAGCAAGCTGGACATTAGCTGGAGACTCAAAGGCAAAAGACAATCTCCAATGGCAGTTTTCATTCCCACTTTCTACCTTCCTGCTACCTTCTAAATGAACAACCTTCCCCAACAGACTGTTGCAACTCTTGGCTGCAGTTTGGCCACACAGCAAGCTGTGGAGAGGTGTCGTTACCTTGTTGTGTGTGAGCCAGGCCGCCTTGTGAAGGAAATTTCTCCTGCCCCATGTCCCACTGCTTTGAAGAAAAAGCACGGCCACCTCCTGCAGTTTGACCACCATGCTCAGCAAAGACTAAGCATACAAGAAGCACGTAAGAAGCATACAAGTTATTTTTAAGCCTTGGCACAAAGGCAAATTAAGACCCATCCTGGAGGTTACAAACTCTTCCTGTTTTATGTTTAAGCTGCAGTTAGGGAGCGAGGTCAGACAAAAAGGCTTCTGAATCAGACTGCCTTTGTACCAATTCTTGAACCATGCAGTTAAAGTAACTTTAAATAAAAAAGGGATACTATACACAGAAATATTTTCTTCCCTTGTTTCTTTTCAAGATCTGCTTTCAGACTTTTCATCAATAAATGTAAGGATGAAGTCTAGACAAGAAAGCCCATATAAAAGTTGACATGAGATAGACTAAACCATCTCACCAATAAGCCAGACAACAATTACTTGTTCCTCAAAGGATATCTAAGAGACCAAAGAGCCTGTCAGGATAGTGCTGCTCTCTACTATGCCCACTACAGTCAGGTGAAGTCTTTCAAATGTCTTCCAGCCTATGTTTTGGTTAAAGCACTGGTGCTGCTAGCTGATCATCCCACACCATTGCTGAAAGTCACTGCTGTCCCAGCAAACAGAATAGAGCATATCCCTCATGCCACGACAGCCAGCACTCAAACAGTTTGAAACCTTCCTTTGAATCCATCCACCTTCCTCAGCTGTTTGAATTGAGACATTAGATTTTGTACTGAAGTGACTTGACCACAAGCATGTAACTCCCTCAAGCCACCACCGCTGGAGGAGGAGAGGAACAGATCACTGCAAGGCTCTAGAATCTTGAAACTGCCACAATGAGGTTTGCTAGATGACATTCACTGAAGACATGAGAGACATCAAGATCCCAAAATGCAACCTTTGGTAGCCAACAGGACCACTTAGTACAGAACACTCAAAACCCCACTAAAATCACATGCAAACAAAACACTCACCCTGCAGACTTTGACATTGGGATATCACTAATTCCTCTGTGCAGGAAGGAAATGTTAAGCCTTTAGGTTTACTGTCACCTTAGTTATTGGCAAATCATGCTAGATTTGAAACATCAGATTTCATGCAACAACTTAGATGCAGTGCAAATTCTTCCAAGAAAATTCTCTTTTGGAATAAGCTCTGTTTCCACATCTCAAATAGTCTCCTCATCAGGGCTTAAAGCCATTATTGGCCGGTTACAATATGGTGTTTAATATCTGTTAGTCACGTAAGTAGGTAAAAATTCCCCACAAGTGATCCCAAGCATTACAAGGACCCCTTCATTTAGATCTGGCTTAATTTAGTTCATCCTTTATGATACTCACACAACTTCAGAAATCTGGGAAAAGTTATATGCGATTGAAATAGTGAAATAAGGCAGGCATTTTCTACAACTACAACTTGAAGCTGAATAATGTAATGGACTGCATCTCATGTTTTTCTGAGAATTCCTGGGCCTAGGCTCTAAGAAGAAAAAAGATATTCTAAAGGCTGAAAACAGCCAACTGCTTAGAAATGCAGTAATTGAGCAGAGATGCTTTTGCAACAAACCTGCAAATACTTTTATATTTTACTGTCTGCTGGATGACATAAGTGGAGACAAGACAAATATCCCTTCCAGACATTTGCAGCTAAAAATGAACCCCAAAGGACTAAGGAGCAGTATATCAAAAATTCACCTGTACCTGCATTCAGGTCCTTTATTGGACTGAAATAAAGAAACAGAAACATAGGTTTTCATCTTCCAAAGTAGTAAAGAATGCACCAAACCACAAAGAAGTCATACTAAGGGCAAGGCTGTTTTTGCACTGGAGTGGTTCTAAAAACAGAAGTCAGACATTTCTGCAATTCTTAATGCTGAAATACTTTAGGTCTTTGAACAGAATTAAATAGCTCAAAACCAGCAAGGGACTGCATGCTGTGAGATATTAATAATATCTCCTTTTTGGCTCATTGAGTTTGAATAGGAAGACATAATATTCAGAAGTAAATGTACATATGTTACCAAAGGAAGTGTGCATAATGTTCTCAATTGGTTTAGCAGTGACAGTACTATGGCTTTATGTCCTGGGCAATTTATTAACTGAGAATCTCACATTAAATGTGTACTGTTGCAGTAGCTGGCTTGCAACTAGGGAAAACACAAGACAGCGCAGACTGCTCCTCTTTCTTACCACCATTTCTAGCACACAGCATAGGTCTTCACTGTTGCTTTGCAATTCTTTGACACTTAAAGTTGCAAGGGACTTGGATTCGCCAGAATGACTGGCACCCACAGAGTCTATTTTCCTTAAGATTTGGAGTAGGATTTTTAGGACATACTGGAAATGAATGAAAAGTAAATGGGAAAGATGTATTTAACTGTGAGCATCTTTGCAAGTAAAAGCCTTGGGGGTGCGTCTTTTACATGGAAACTGCCAACAAGTAAAATACGTAGCACTATGCCTCCAATCTTGTTTTAAGACATATACACATCAATCGGAAAGACAACTGTCTAGTAACAAACAGAGATCTGGGGCAGCAATACCAGAACAGTAAGTACAGCATACAAATTACTTGAGTGCAGACACAGAAATTAACTCACTTTAAGCTGACCTATTTCTTTAAACTTGTAAACTTCAAATTCCCAGAGTTCTGTGTTTTTGCCAAGGATTTTCTGGCACTTTCTGGAAGGAAAATGAAAGAGATGAGAACAAAACTAGGTACAGAAAGTCATACAAATGTGACAGCATTACTACAAGGATTCCTTTCTTCTTCTCCCTACCATGACACTTGCAAAATTGACTTATTTTGGCAACCATCACTTTGAGTATGCCAGGTTCTCCTCCTTTCAAACCCTAAAATTTTGTTGCATCCAAGAGGACTAACTGCTTATTATGCATTCACCCTTAGTGATTAGGGCCATATTAGCTTTCACAGAATCATAGAATGGTTTGAATTCGAAGGGAGCTTAAACATCATCTAGTTAAAACCCATACACCACGGGCAGATATGCCACCCTCTCCATCAATTTTATGAGTGAAGTTTTTAAATCTCAGCTGAGAAAAATTAAACACTTAAAAATATAAGCTTACACTTGCACATACATGAAAACAAAAACCTTGGGTAATTTCTGATCCTTACTTTAGATTCTCATATTTGACATTTTTGTTTAAACCCATGCAAACCCAAATTATTTTCTGATGGTCTTATGTGCAATGACACACTAATAAATCTAGTTTATCAAAATCTAAAGAAAACCATAGTTTTTAAAATCTAGTGTGACTTTGAAAAATCACGACTTACCTTCAAAAATATATGTCTCAATTCCAGTTAAAGTTTACATTAACTTTTAGGTCACTACAGGCAAAATATATACAGCACTGCAATATATCTCTATGTTTTGAAACTTCAGAAACTCCAGAACACACAGAAAATAAACATCTGCAAATACTTCAGAATCAATAATTTGTTTTTGCTTTTTCCCCACACACAGACACACTTTAGCCAGCAAAGATCTTTAATAGTAGGTTACCGAGCAGCCAGGTCATACTCTTCTTTCTCCACTAGGTGATTTATATAGGCTAAGCCAATATCCTAGAGGGAATAAAAATAGAGAATTAGTTATAAAAGTTTGGAAGTGAACTACTTGACTACTGCAAGAACTACCATAACAGCAGTGCATACAGCTGGAAAATCAAGGCTCTAAGTGTATCCCCTGATTCTCCTTTACAAGTAGGGCCCATAGAACAGTCAACACAAAATACTTGCATAGACTGCTCACAGGTTCTCTTTTAAATAATTCTCATAACCTCACTGATGCTGAGAAGACTACCACCTCTAATTATTAAGGACTGTTTGAAATGCATAGCTCATCTTGCAGTGCTTTTCTTAGTTCAAAAAGAAAACCACCAGTCATTGTATAAGACATGTTCTTTGTCAACACAAAGTTTGCAGAGGAGGGTAAAAAGTTGGTTGAGAATATAAATCCTAGTGCTGCTCAATAAAGTGCAGGAACTACTGAGAATTTAGCAAGATTATTAGTTGTTATTACATACTAAATTTTTCTTCTCAACAGGTCAGTTGTAAAATGTTTCTCGTAGGCATTTAATATATATTAAAATCTTGACATGAGCCTCCTGCTGTAATCTCAACACTCATGTCCTTTTTGACACAACCCAGTGTACTCACTGCATAACTTAAGAATCTCATCACTAAAAAAAGCACATTGTTTCTAGAAAGAAAAAAAGAGGAAAATAGAAAAAACAAAGCTGTACAATGAAAAAGAAGTCCTTGTTTCTTACAAAAAATAAACATTGGCATCTTCTGAGGCACAACATTTCTTTGATCAATATCAAGGACAGTACTGACCATAGTAGAATATGAACAGGGGTATGCAACAACTTCAATTGGTCAATCTACTACGAAGTTAGAAAAAAAATGCACGTACATAAGATTTTAGGATTTCATTACATTATAGGAACCACCTTCGTATTTTCAACTTCACCGTTCTCAAGAAAGAGGCTGAGAGAAATCTTCATTCTCCTGTGGACCAGCTTCCCAGTGAGCAGAGAAGATGTATAAGGAAAGGAGATGTTGATCTGGTTGTTTAGGATGTCTGTGCTCTGCTCAAAGAGGTGCAGAGCAGCAGCGATAATTACTGCCATCTGAAAAAATCCCCAAGGCTACCAGACTTGTCAGGTATCCTGAGTGTGGTGTCACTAGGCAGTGAGAGCATGAGTTGTTTTAAATCAGTGTACCACTAATCCTGCATTTAGGGATTGCTGTCAACATTTTGTTTCCTCAACACATTCTGTTGGCTTTTGCTTTAGAGACCAAACTCTCAAAAACTGCTTGTATTTCACTGAATTTAATCATTTTATTGCAGAGCAAATTTCTGAAAACCACAAGAAAAGCTGTGGGGTTTTTTTGATTTAGTTTGTTTTCGGTTTGTTTGGGTTTGTTTTCTTTTTTTCCTCCTAATGCATTTCCAAGACCTCCTTTAACAATTCTTTACATCTTTTGCAAGGGTCACAGAGCAGCTTTGTTAAGTGCAAACTCTGTGATAGGTATGCCATTTAAATCCTGATTCAACTTATGGACTACACAAGAATAAAAGTGTTTTAAGACATACTGATATACAGCGTGCTTATTACATCAGTAATCTGGCCAAAAAAATTAAACACATCTTCGAACACTTTGTACAAATTTCAATTTAAAGCAGCAGCAGTATTAGTGAATTTAGACAAAAGCAAACAAACAAAAGCTAAAATGAGTGATGCTTTTGTGTCTATTACACCATTCCCCCTTTTGTTTTAAACATCGATACCCTTTGTTGCTCTGTGAAAGGGACTATAAACATGGGAAATAACTATATGTGAGAAAAGGAGCATCTCCTAAACTCTTTACAAAACCCTGTCACATGTACAAGGTGTAAGTTAAGGAGAAATTTGTCACTCCTGCCTGCAGTCTCTAATAGTGCAGTACTATTGTATTGTGTGCGTTACTTCAAACAACAGTAAATTTAATACAAAAGTAAAAGCAAACAAAAACCCCTATCAGCAATGAGAGAAATGGAATTATCCTCCTTTCAGTGTCAACAGCACCTTCATAAAATGCAGATCCTTTCATGTTTCATAGACTAACACTCCAGTTCTGCAGCTGAAACCAAGAAATCGGATGCTAGTTGGAGTATGCCTAACAGTTATGGCCTGGTGTTACAATAAACAGGGAATTTATTTGTTGCATCTTACAGCATTCTAAAAGAAAGAAGATATTTTGTTTTGAATAGAAGTTTTGAGTCTTACCAAAATCTTGTGCTTTTTTATCGTTTTCTGACTGATCTCAGCTGCCATCAAAGCTTCCTATATTCAAAAAGGAGAAAACAGAGATACTAGTCAAATACACAAACTTTCAATACAGAAAGCTCTAGAACTGTATAAATCAACTGTTTTTCAGAGTAGGGTGTTTGAAGCACTAGAATTTTTAATGCCATGGTTGGATGAACAGCTTTGAATTCATACTCAAACAAAAGCAGTCAAGCAAAGAGAAAACTACTTTTGTTTCCATCTGGGTTTGCTCCACATTATTATATTAGGATCAAATCACAAGATTACAACAAAACACACAATGCAATCAGATTTGATCATTTTCAAATGAGACCACTTCACTACCAAAACCTGTGAAAAAAATCAATGGGAAAGGGGGTGAATGGGGGAAGGCTACCTTCCAGTTCCCCAGCCCAAATGTCTTCTCCAGTCAGAATGACTTATATTTAAGGGTCATTTGCTGTTCTACCATTTTTGAATGTACAGAAAAAAAAGCTGGCACTTTTATAAATAAAAATGAAACCTTTAAGATACATCGTAACACGCCTACCTACTAACGTGAATGGCTTTCATAAAGGCACACACACAGCTGTCACTTGCAAATTACTGGAGTCTTCAGGGACCAAATGCTGTGATTTACATATATTGCAAAACTGCACTCATCATACAAGTTTGCTATTCAAATGCAAAAGCATCCACATGGATTTAAACAAATATGCATGAGAAATATCATGATTATATTAGCAAAAGCAATACATGCTGAATGGCTTTTCCACTTCTTTTTTTTCTTATAATGGGCACACAACAACACATAAATAAGAATTTTCAAGTTAACTTTATGCATTGTAACCAATGTTCTAAGTCAATAAACGCAGGACATTAGAATTCAGACCACTGTGTGCATGTTGATATGGTATGCAAGAATTTATTATTATTATTATTTTAGGTTTTTAGATATACATACTAACACAGACCAACATTTATGCAACCAAATGCTGGTTTTTTCCAAGAGAGCTGTATACCCTTGTCTTTTAATATTGGATCAGCTTTATTGTGAGCAACAGTACTTTCAGCATGCACAGCTACAGTTCGAGCCCATAGCACTGTACTTTTAAAAGCACAGCTCATTAATTAACTCTTCTGCTGTTCTGAAGCCAAAACCCAGCTTTAATAATTTTCAGTGTCAGCTAATACATTTCATAACTGATGATGAGAGCAGTATTTTCAGCATCTAATTCAGCTACCTCACTTGGGTGAAATTCTGATTAACTGTTTCAGTAGTAAGACTAACTCCATAAGAGATGGAGGGATGTATAGTTAACTCCCACCCTTTACAAGCATTTAGTCAATGACTGTAGAAACAGAAACTGTCCAATCCAAATGACCTAGCAAAATCCATCATCCTACTCCAATTTCCAAACAAGGAAAGTCTGAAGGGAAGAATGATGTAAAAATTACTTCATATTTCTTCTTTTCGAGAAGCCAGTCAATGTGGTCATCTTGGTCCCTCTCTTTAGCCACAACCACATCTCTTGGGCTGATGATATAAAACAGTGATTCACCTTCCGAATACTCTGCAAATGCATACACAGTTTTATTATTATTATAATATTTTCTTTAAGTAAAGTTCTGCTTTTTAGTACACCCTTGAGGGGAATTTAAAGAGAGGAAATGCAAGGAAGACAGCAAGGCTACTCCTGCAGGACATACTTCTTTGGAAGCTGTATTCTCCAATAAATTAAAACTGGTTTAAATGGCAAAATATCTTTCAAAAAATCACTACAGCTTATTGCAAATTCTGATTCATCCACTATGTGTAAACTTTATGATGGTTTAGAACCCATTATTATACTTTTAGAGGACTATTACACTACACAGCCTGCAATAAACTTATCCTTCCCATCAAGGTCAAGGCCATCAAAAGCATAAATGATAGATGCCATAACCCCTGGGGACACAGCACATCATTATAGCAATGCATTTGCAATGCTGCAAGTTAAGGCTGTATGTATAATGCATTTTCTTATATATAAGCCTTTATTTTTGAGTAAGCTCAAAGAAAAAGTACTAAAAGGTAAAATCAAATGCAGAAGATGACTGCTCTGAATAGTTATCATTTGGACAGAACCATGAAGAAACACCAATACTTCGTAGGTACAGAAGAGAAAACCACTCACTGTCCAGATCGGTTTCTATAAACGCATACAAATACACTCCTGAAGTGATAAGCAATTCACAAAGTAATGCTTGTCTTAAAGCCATACAAAACATTTAGACTTGTCAGGTAAATTAGAATATTCATAAAGCATAAAAGTACAGCTGTGGACATCAATGTTCTGCTTTGGAAGATGTATAAAGAAACTCCAATTCTATTGATAGCAGCACAGATGTTTTTGAGGTCAGGAAGCGATATACTATATTTCTAGTGGCTTAAGGGCATAGATGTACGCAGAGAGGTTTGCCAAGGCTATGATTTGAAGCATGCTGCCAGAGGAGATGCTTAAAATTCAGATTCATGGATTTTAAAAGCCAGAAGAAATGCTTCTGTATAACACAGGCTACATAATCTTCACCAAGGAATTCTGCATCAGCTTTGCCATGCATTTTTCTGAGCTACAACACATAGATCAGAAAACTAAAAGACAGCATATGTTGTGCCAGGGCTTAATGCCCCTTCCTGTTACATAATTAAACCTATCTTCTAGGTGGAACTTGCCAAAATCCAGTTCCTATTCACTCAATTTTATAAATTCTGATGTCTGTTACATAATTGGCAGGTTTGTCAGTACAGGGAAGCTAAATATCAGTGTGCCCCTTTTAAGTTGACCCAGGTGCATCTTACTGTTGAAATGACACTTACTCAACCTTTCCCTCTAAAGTAGCTTTTCCAAACATTTCGCCACTCATTTTGTTATTCCTGAAGCCCTTTGTGTAAAAAGCTCCTATGGATCACATGTTGAATAAATCTCCATCAAAGATATCGCCTTCCACAATACTGGACATTACATGAGATATACAGTTCTGCCTTCTCCAGTATGTCTGACCTAAGAGATGGCATTAAAAATCATGATGTTTAAATAAACACATTTTTTTTCTTTCATGTGACTGGTTCTTGTGGATTTCCACGCTACACTTCAGTGTCATAAGCAGTTACAGCTATTCAAGGAGATGACAAAAAAATGACATAAAACCAAAAAAGGAGGCTAAGTACTCTCAAATCAAGTCTTTTTTAAGCAAGGTATGAAAACAAAACAAAACAATATTGAGAATACCTACCTAGATGATAATCACGACATTCATTTTCCTGAAATCCTCGTACTGTTAGTGCATCAGAAGAGATTTCTTCACAGGACTCAGGTAGGGGTTGTACAATATCAAGTCTAGGCCTTGCACAACACTCCACTTCCTAGAAAAATGACATCTTAGTTGTTTCCTATATTATTTACTTTCGCAATACCAACTGGTGGTCATCTACAAACAAGGCTGAAATTCAACAGCTGCAAACATTCACAACAATCCAGTACTTTGCACTGGGTACTCAGCTGCAAATCATACAAGTTGTAAAGCTGTGCCCACAGAGTAATTGCATCTGTAACTCAAAGGAAAGTTACTCCAAGTAATCCAAGTTACTCTTGGATTGCTTCCCTTGAACAGATCAGTGTGGAGAAGGAGGTATAGACAAGACGTAGGTCTAATCCTACCCCTGAGTTTGCTCACTACTTTTCTGCTCTTGGTCACAGAAGTTTCCAGGGCTATCACAGATGATTATCAGTTGCTTCATTCAACAAGCAACAGAACAATTCAGAACCCATACCCAGCTGGGCTCATGCCCTGAAGGACAGAGCTCTATGAGTCAATGATATTCTGGTATCAAAATGAATTTATTTTGTGTTTTTTTTTTTTTTTTTTTTTAAGCTGGTGTTTCATTTTAAGCAGCGAGCAGCAGCAGGGAAAAATTAATCTAATACAAAACCTTTGCTGTTCTGAGGAACTTAGAGTAAAATGAACTTTCAAGTCCAATGTGAGCGGTTATGGTAAGATGACATCATGGATTTTCACCTTCTGTCCAAGGGACACTGCTGTCTTCAACTAGCTGCATTTTTAATTAAGTCAAGGTCCAAGACAATCCTATATTTTCTACTTCAGGCTGTGAATTATAGCAAAATACTGAATGAAAGAGCAAGGACATACAGAAAGTGAATTTAAACAGCTCTAACCTACCCATTTGGAAGTAGCACCACTTGGGTCTTGTCTCAATTTAACTGTTCCATGAAAAAAAACCCCAAAACAAAAAAAAACTTTCAAAGCAAGTTCAACTGAGATCTAATTTGTAATAAGTAGGAAGCTGTCATTTGCAAGCTGTGAAATCAAGTGTAGGAAGACCAGTGTTCCTCGCAACCAAAGGACATTTGTAGTGAGCAGCAATTCTGCTGCAAGCTCAGGCAGTTTGGGCTCCACACTAACAAGACAAGAGAGCCAAGACACTAACTAAGGAGTTCCCATCACAACAGGACAAAGATGCACCATCAGAGACAATTGTACTTCCGTTCCTTCTACAGCTACTTCTCAGAGAAGTGAGAAGTTAGTGAAGTCCAGCATTTGGAGTTTGTTTAAAAAGCTAATTAAAAGCAAATACATGAAAAAAACTTTCTCCTATGTTCAATTACCATTATATCACCTGAAATTCCCTTTTCATCTTTCTTTCCTGAAGCAATTAAAATTACTTTAACCTTTAGCAGCCACTACCTCCTTTATAATAGCTCCTTTCCTGTACTACTTTTTCACTAACAGTGGCTTCCCAATTTCCTTGCTCCCTAGCATTTCAACCCACCTTTTCCTCCCCCTTCTTATCCCATTTGTCTGCTTTCGTTTTTTTTCACCAACTCTCCCACACTGGAGGACTACTGCACTGACTCTTTTGGGAAACACTGCTGTGACATTGTTTTTCTCCTTAATATAAATAAAGAAACAATAATCTGACATCCTGATGTAGAACTAGAAGCTAACCCCATTGATTTCAGAAGGCTCGAGCATTTGTTTGAACCTACAGCATTTCATTGCCTAGCAACTTGTGCACCCAGTTTCTTAAGGTTACTATGGTGATGGTTGTCTAACGAAGACATGCTTATCAAAGAGATGATCAAGAGCATCTGCCGTTCTCACACCGCAGCTTCAAGGATTTCCTCCACTGCCTTGCCTTTTATTTGGCAATATGAAATCAATGTCAGAGACAGACACGGCACTTATCCGCACACAGTAAAAACGACTGACATGAATTCTAATTTCTACCTATCCGCACATGGATCTGGGTGTACACAACTACAGATCTTAGAAGGAAGGGAGACAATGATGCCACTTGCTCACAATCATTCATTCCACCCCGCAGTGACTCATATTGCTTCACTTGCTCAACTTCACTACTCTCATTTCTTTTGAGATGCAGTGTCAGCAAGCTCCTCTTATGGCTAAACAAGATTCTTCATTTCTTCTGGTGCAGAAACATCAGGAAGAAAGAGAGAAAAAGAGAGAAAAGGGGGCAGGGGGGAAGAAAGGAAGGAAAAAGAAGCAAGAAGGGCTAGCTAGAGACCTTCTCTGCATTCTGCAAGAAAAAAAGGAGCCCAAACATGATTTCTGAAAGGTAAGTGCATTAGTCTTCAACATCACCTCCACTGACCTTGTTTCATAGATCAGAGACGTTTCAAGCACAGTTCACTACCAGCAGACTACAAATTTTTTCTCAGATAATCAGATAATTTACATGAGTAGTTTAAGGCCCAACTCACAGGGCAAATTAATGTTGCGAAGAAACTCTGAGATAAAAAATTACCGTTTTTTCCGAGATCTCCTTTACATATGAAAGTATAACAAGCTGGTCACAGATAGGTGCAAGTCCACTGATGTAGAATTCGGTTTCAAACTGGAAAACTGAAATACAGGAAAGAAAAACAGACTTAAAAACATGAATGTGTATGAACTACTATTAAGAAAAACTCACTGATTTTCAGTGACAATCAACAGAATACAGCAGCACTTCCGAGAGTTGAAGACTCAACACATATAACAAACCCACAGATTTCCCAGTTGGATCAGATGAAAATCTACATTTAACAGATTAAATTACATTAAAGCTTGCAAAAAGAAATTTTTGTGCTCCAGGATATGCTAGAGATGAAACATTTAAATGAAGGTTCAGTCTGATTTTCAGTAATCACATTGAAAAAGGAAGCAAAACCAAAATCAAACTCAATAAAACAGGCAATAACTAGTATAACTTCACTGGTTTGCATATTCACAGCAAGTTCATGTGGCCATATGAGAATTGCACCTGCTACATCTATTGGTATGATATAGCAAAACACAAAGATCATTATTTATTGATCATCACTTTAAACATCACAAAATAATTTACAGATACACTCATTACAAAGAAAACACAGTTCATAGTATCTTTTCTTGTTCATAAAACTGAAAACATAATTTCTAAAATTGGTCTTGAAATTGAGATAGCTACATGAGGATTATTCAAGAAAGAGAAGGAAAAACAGAGTGCTGAACTGTATTTACAAAAAGACTTACTAAATGAGACCTCTGCCACAGAAACAGCTATTTATGTTTCTTCTGCTGGATTTACAGTGCACCCCTTTTTTGAGAGCTCTTCTCTCATGGGGCCCAAAACAGGAATTATCCAAGTGTTTACATTAGGAAGCCTTGTAACTATAAGCTTTTAAAAAAACATCAGATACTTCATTATTTTCTCCCATGGTTTTAGGAGAATCTAAGCATAAGTAGGACAAAACATGTTTCCTCCCTTACTGTTTAGCGTATTACATTACTAATATATATATCTACTGGAAGTTACTAATTATTTTAGCAAGGCAAACAGAAAATACAGCATAATGACATCAAAAATAAAGCTAATTTTCTTTAGCTAAGATAATAAGAAGGGACGGGATAAATAATTGTCCTTCCACAAAGGGAGAAAAAATACAATGAAACAGAGTACATGTCTGACACCTGTCTCTCAATGAATAAGCAAGTACTGTTTTTCTTTTAATGACTGCTGACACTTTGGCATCACTGAGGGACCACACTACAACACAAGGGTAGAGCACTCAATCCATTCACAGAGAACAGGCTCACATTTGTAACCACGTACATAATTATCTTCTTCTACCCTACAAGACTGATGAGATTACTTTGACTGTGTCACATGTTGCTCTCAGTGACGATTTTAAAAAAAACAGTTCAAAAACAACTACATATCTTATTCTCAGTTTACAATTTAGTATTTGGCATTTTAAAATAATATGGAAGGCAGGAGGAAAAACATGGAAAAGAAAAAGCAAAGTGAAATCCATAATACTATCAGAGAAAGAAACTAAATTCAGCTTTATAGCAGGGCCAAGAGAAGGCTCTCAAAGGCATGTAAAATACAGTGGTTTGTATTTGAAGAGGAAAACAGCATGGTGAATTATCATTAATCACTTATAATGATTATAGAGACAGCTTTAAAATCCATGTGTGTTTCTTTGTCTTATACTAGAACTTTAGTCCCTTTGCCAGTGAAAATGCTTGCAATGCCCAACGTAATGGTGTATTCAAGATCAAGCAGAAGTATTGATCTGTGAATCAAAAATAAACAAACAAATAAAAATCACCACTTCAAGTTTTATTTTTGAATAGAGTTTAGTTTCCTTGGTTTCACTTTCAGCTTTCTCTCAGCTCATCCTTCTCAAGAGGCGTTGTTGAAACACAATGCTCTAGCTCTGCTGCTACAGCCCTGAACAAAGAAAAACTGGCATAGACAGTGCTTCTCGACCTGATAAAAACCTTTGATGCTGCTAATCAAAAAAGTCTTACCAAAAAAAGAAGATGGAAGTTGTAGCTGCACAGAACAATAATAGGTTAATTTGACTCACTCTCTGGATACTGTGTTGTGATCAAGGAGGAAAAAAAATCCAACATAAAGGCACTGCAGAAATGCCGTTAATTTGAAAAGGATCCAAAATAATTAAAACAAATGTAGTATTGAAGTAAATGGAAATGACTGAGGTATGGCCATGTGTCATACATGTTTATGCCTGTCATAAGAGAAGATAGAAGATATGCTGACAGTGGATCTACTCCATGTTCAGCATCTATGTACAGCTGTCAAACAAATTACCAGGAAGCAAAATGAAGAAACCTGTAAATCTCTTTTGCTGCTCATTAAATGAAATGTATGAAATACACCAAACTACAGAAATGAAACAACATATGCTACATTATTTACCTAAACTGTATAAAACCACGTTCTCTGGGATTTAAAGATCCACACATATGCAACACACTGAAACTAAAAGGAGTCTATTTTGTTTAGTCTAACCTCTAAAAGCATCCTCTGCTTTACCACAGCAGATTTTAGAGAGTAAAATTTTGGTTACAGTCAGAGGGTTTTTTTACCTTTGATTTCAATGGGTACAATGTTTCAACTAAAAGCACGGGTGATGGAGATACCATCTTGAGAACACTTGAGGGTATGCCGCACTGTGGCCTGTAACAATGACTACAAATTTTGCAGATGTTTTTAGTGTGCTAGGTAATTTATACAAACCAAAACAATACAAAATGGCATGCTTTGATTAGCTATTATCTTATGCATGGAGTTGCACTTGATATAAAATAAAACTTTATTTTCTTTTCCAACGGTATGTGAATTCAGTTCCAACTAGAGGACAAGAAAAGGTCCCACATAAGTATCACTTAAACATCAAAGCTGATTTTCAGAAAAACTCTTTTTTTTCACTGAACTGAGAAAATTTTGTTAACCAACAGGGAAAATATTCAGTCTTGAAGAATGTGGGGCTTAGAAATTCTGAGGTTTAATGACAAAGAAGTCAAAATCTGGAAGAATTTTGACTCATTTTATGAAGAAATTTATAAATTATAGGTTTGGTTTGTGGCAAAACAGATGAACAAAAGTCTAAGTAGAATCAACTATAAAACTAGGTTTGGGTTTTTTCTTAATTTTTTTTGGCTTCTCAGAGTATAGCAGACTTGCTTCAATGAAATGTTTGCATACATCACCTTATGAAGTACATTTCCTGATCATCACATTCATCAATTAAGCTTTACAGTCTGCGTATATAAAGAGACATATGTTGGTACATTAGATCCCATTAATCTCACTTTACGAACAAGAAAATAAATATTCCCATGTTTTCAGATTGAGATGTGCAATCTCGATGCATGATTCTCACTTGCCATGCAGGTGTGAAGCTATTCCCTCATAAAACATACAGGCGTGTTGTTACAAGCATAGCCTTAAAACATGTAGTTTTAAAACCAGAAATCTGCTTTGTGGGAAATTTGGTAGAACGCAAAGGGCGACAAGTATTCAAGACACATTGCTGCTTGGCTGGTACCTGGAATTAAGATGAGATTCCTCAAATAAAATCTGGGCAAAAATAAATTGAATAGAAATTCTCTAATCAGCTTGAAGTCTTTTACATAGTTCCGGTCTTAATCTCTATTTTCTGCTATCATTAACAACCTGAGTAACTGAGGCAGATATAAAGTACTTCTCCATAAAAGTATGTAAAATCCTGACAAGGGCAAGGAAGACTAGATGACCTATTTTCCTTTGAAAAGGCATTATATTAACTGAAAAGTCTAATTAGTTATTTAGCAAGCAGCCTTCTCATGGGTTCCAGTCGAGGAAGGGCTCCCTGTTCAGACCAGAAGCTGTGCAGCATTACAGCTTTTGTACATGCTCCAGGAGTGAGCACAGAGGTCAAGCACTCTTTTAGAAGGATCACAATGGCATTTAGTCCACGTTAAGCCTGTAATTCAATACCAATACTTTCTAATCAATACACTACTTCACAGCAGTAGCTGACAGAGCTAAACTGATAGGATCTGCTCAGCTAACATACGTTTAAACCTAAATAGAAACACTCACTGGAGTTTATCTTTGACACTGAATGAAGACTCACAGAGGCAATGGACTGTAGCAGAAACAACAGCAAGATTACTGAAGAAAAGCACCACTAATATACTGAAAGATGTAAATAAAATTAGCAATTCCACATGGATTTCAGTGCACGAGACCTGTATAATTAATCTATTTTCTCTTACAGGTAATCACAGCATTATCTTCTTTAAGATAAAACAGGTAGAACAGTTCTGTGGTGTAACTTTCGCACATTTTGGGCTGTCTGGTTTAGCATCACAGTAGGTACTGTAATTATTTCCCACCTTAGAGTAAGTATAGATAGTTCTTAAGACAGAAACAGAAGATGAGGAGGTACTTTGTTAAACAGGATCCTGTGCACCTAACTTGAAATGCAGGAAATACTGTTTCCTTATTCACTGGCCTGCAAAGTACTGAGGAAACATTTATTATCTACTAAGGCTGTCATAGTTATCTATGACACCACCATGGAACTTAGGGGCCCTCAGAATGGCTCTAAACCAGCATAAACCTGAAACTGTTGACACGTGAGAAAACACTGTTTTATCATAGACTCCATATTTATTACCATGATGACCAGAGAAGCAACTATGAAGCTTCCTGCTCCACTTCTGATTTTCTTTCCAGGTGAAAAATTGTAAAAGCAGGGAGAAAAAAATCAAAAAAACCCATACCTCTAAACACGACAAAAGTAACTCTGTGTTAAGTAAGTCTGTTGACAAGATCTTATGAGTCAAAATATCTGAAGGATACTCAGTTATCCTTGCATTGAAGGATGATATTCTTGCCTTTTATAAATTCTTTACTTTATGCAAGTATATCAATTTAAGCATCCACTTTGGGTATTAGTGGTCTTGCAAAAAAACTATACTGGTTGCAGGTTTGATATAAAATCAGACCTTCCAGCTACGCCTTTGAAAAGTAAAGTTGAAATAAAATTGAAATAGATGTTATGACATGGCATACTGCTGTCAAGAAGACCTTCTATGTGACTATATGAAAGACTATTTTAATTTATACTGACACTTGAACAAACAATGTCTCTCTCTTTTCCCTCCCAATCCTCCCAAGTTCTAATGAGTGCTGTGGACAGCATTTGGCAGTGCAATGACCTGAAACCAGAAAATAAACTCTCAAGCACATCATTAACAGGCCAAATGAGATAAAATACTGGTCCTCTAGAATACAGAGAAAACTGTAGGCCAGAAATTTTAAGATGAAAAAGTTACTTCCACAAAAATCCTTATCTTTCATGTCTGTACCCAAATAGCCCAATGACAGCTTTTTATGTTTTTTTAATCAAGTTCCAATAGACACTCACGTAAGACTAGCACCATCCATATAAACATATTATAGCTGAAGAAGAAGTTGGCCCTGTTCATTTGTCAGTATGGGACCAAACCCATTTAGTTATTTTCAGGCACACCACCAATCTCTCAGTATTCAGAGTCCCTGCAGAGTTTAACAAGTCTCCTACATGATTTTCAGAAGGTATTTTAGAACAGCCCTTTCCTGAAATCAGAAACCAGAGCATACATACACCTATGCCATGCACCATTCCAAACTGACATGATTCAGGATGTTGCTTGAATACCCCATCTACAGTCTCACGTTATTACAGTCAAGGGAGCACCAAAGCTTACAAACTGTTGCCTACGCCGGTCTGCAGAGTCAGAGGGCCTGTTTATCTTCCCAGCACTATCTGTTTCTAGATACTTCCTTTCCTCAGCAGATGCTTCTGGGGACAGTTGTGACTTTTTCTTTACATCCCCACTTCCCTTCCAAATTTTCTTTGAATTCCACTTTACTTAATACAAACATTTTGTCATGAGTTTTTCCAATAATTAGCAATAATAAAAATTTATTCACATCAGATGAGATAGAAAAATAAGAAAGCAAATGAAAATATAAAATTCAGAAGCCGAGAAAGGAAACAAAAATAAATAAAATCAATTTCCAAGCACTATACCAGAGATTTTAAGGGGAAAAACAAAGAAGAAAAAAATGTTATAAGCAGTGTAGTCAAACAACATATAATCAAATAAAGTAGTATCTATTTTCTCTTCACTACTACACTGACCATCAATCATTTAACCAAGATGAAAACCCAAGTTCTCTAAAGGAATCTGTATGAACGGAAAGTTCAGGCATCCACCGTTCACACAAGTATCGCTGATTTTAGATGATCACAGAACTTAAGGCTCTCTATATAAAAACCCTCATACGTATGCAAGAGGGCATTATGACAACCTCAGCAATTAAAAATGAGGAGACATTTATGTTACAACTACATGTTGTCTCCAAAATGTAACAGCTTTGTTCTGGCTAGAATGTAAAACCAGACATTTAAAGCTTTTTGAAAAGGAGTGCAGTCACACAACCATACCTATTTCCACATAGCGGTTTGGAAGGTCACGCATTTCACTGGCATGCCGTTCTTTTACTGAGCAAATCTAGGAAACAGAGATTTGTATCGTTACAGTGAAGAAACTGTAATTCCTAAAATGATACTTTGCATCAGTAAGAAAAGGAATTTCTGGGAATTCTCAGACACGGATTTCTTTATTTTGAAAAACACAAGTTGTGAAACAGTAATGATGCATCACTAAAGAAAAGCACACAGAAAAGCTGTGGCTGTAGTTCACAGCCTTATAAATATTCTGGGAAAGAAGAGAAATGTGAAAATACCTGCCCATTATGGTTTCTTCATAGAAGCATTTATATATGAGTTTGGTTTTGGTGTCTTCTCACACTTTGCGTCTCATTACCTTTCAAGGTACCGGATTCTTATTCAGTAAGTTTGCTATTGCTACTCCCAGTTACAGGAGGGGAGTATGTACATATAAAGAAATGCAAATAACCAAATGTTGTGAAGTACACGCAAATAGAAGGGGGAAGACAGATGCCAAACTTAGGACAAACCTCCTCATTTATAAAACTCTAAGCTTAATGCTCCAAAAGCTTTTTACATGCCACCTACCTCACTTTACCCTCCCCTTCCATCTATTCCTATCAGGCACTTTTAATTTCCCACTGTGCAGTGATGCAGCAGTCTGTTATTAGAAAACAGCTAACAGGCTTGTAACAAACGCATGTCAGGTGCTGGTCTGAGCAAATTATAATCAGTCTGCACCACACAAGTTTGAAATGCCAGCTTCCTACTGAAAGATAAGAAAACCCTAAGCAGTCTGTCCTCCCACTCACCCATTTTTTTTTCCCCATGGTTGACCAAAATCATGCGGCTGTTTTAGCAGCTGCAACCTCCTCAGCCCCCAAAGCAATCCCCTCCAAAAATACCTCATGGCAAGTTGTTCTTCCTTAATGCTAATCAGAAGAAATGAATTCAACAACACACTAAAAGCTTTCAAAAGACGAAATCTCTCCACGGCACACAGGAGTGAAATGTCCCTGAGGATTATATTCACTGCGTGCTCTCACACAGAGACCTGTATAGGCTGGGTTCCTATCACTCCTCCTCTTCATGAGGGTCAGTCCAATGACATTTCTAAGGCAGCAAGAGTTCTGAACACTAGCCAAACCAAATTCTATTTTTTTCGATTGTCTTTACTTTTCAGAAACAATCCTCTGTTTGTCTGTGATAACAGCAAGCATTTATTACAAAGACAGGTAATCGCACCTTTACTGAATTTCCCCAGCCAATAATCAGCGTTAAATTATCCTTCCAGCAAAGGCTGCAGGGATACATATCTGGGCGAAGGCTTATGTCATCTCGAGGCACATTGGTAATTCTTTGCTTGGAGATCATGTCAAGTATCTTCACACCCTGAAAGTTTAAAAACAAGGGAACTTTATTCAGTATGACAAACTCCTGCTGACCATTTGGTACGCTAAGGTGGTCAGAGCAGTTTATGGCATAAATTTCAGAGCAGGCCGAGTGTGCCAACAGAAAAAAACTCTTGATACAAAATCCCATCTAATCCAGGAGGTGACAAAAGGAGTAAAGGGATCAGAGAAATTTAGATATTTTAAATCCACATGCCAAATAAAAAGACATAGTAAGTGAATGAGTGACAGACTAGCAATTCCTGTCATGAACCAGTTTGGCTTATTGGGCTGGTGCTACTCCTGGAGAAAAAAAAGAATCCCAGCTTTTTCACAACACCCCCTGTAGAGACACAGAAATTTCCACCTTGGAAAAAGAAAAGCAACAGCTCATTAAGATAAATTAATTCCATCTCAAGATATGCATTTCTACTCTTATATTAAAATAGAAAAGCAAGCATATTTAAACAATGCTTGCTTTTGTATGCTGTGATTTTTTTACTCCCTCCTCAGGAAATCTCCTAAACTAACAGAACAAGAAGTTAAAACCCAGGAAGATTAAAGTCATTTGAGAGATGGAGGCAAAAAAGAACCAATAATTAGATTATTTTCGTGTCTCTTAGACAAGGTAAGCTTTAACCTTTCCAATAGCAGAATAGAGATTAATTTCATGTTAAGTAATGACTTGTTCTTGGTAATTTAAAACAAAAGTCTCTAAAATAAAATATTTTAGTAGGGGCTTCTTTTCTGCTCACAGAGCTTAGAGAGTGAGTCTTCAAATCACAGAAAAGGGGATGGAAAAGACCTTGAAAGGTCAGCATCCATGATGCCATGCCACGTTAGGATTTTCCTAGTGGCAAAACTGATTTAGAAGATTCCCCTGCCTATTTCTGTTCCCCACACTGTGAGTTTCTATGTCCCCAGCTGTACAAATACACTGATACAACTGTAAAAGTCATTGGGGGGCGGCATGGTCTAAGCCAGGTTTCCCCTCCCCCTTTTTTTTTTTTAATCACAAGGAACAGTAAATGGTATGAGGGTGGGTGAAAGGGTTTTTTTCCAGTGATCTTTGTCGCTGAAGAACTGTGAGCATGGAACACGCTTCTACTGGCATCTCATCAGCTAGCAGACATCAAGGTTTCAATAACAAACAAACAAACAACAACTCACACACAGCATCTGCAACGTACAGAGCCCAGATCTCTGGGTAACATAAACAAGGATCTTATGCTTTGTGTTTTCTAAGCTCATCTGATAATATTTTTAATCCTGCTTGAATTGCATTTTAATAAAGTTGTTTTTTATAAATCTTACTTCTTTGTCTTCAAGGATGATTTTCAGTGACCCATATCACACCTTCTGTTTTTCTACTTGGCAGCAAATCTTTCATGGGATAGACCACCAAGGATCCTCTTTAGTTACAAGTGTTGAGAGAAGTTGTTTAATATAGTAAGTTTTACATAAGAGTAAGTTATTTAGAGTCGTATCATGTGATATAGTATGCTGTTCGCTTAGGTTTACTTGCATAGCATGAGTAGCTGGATTTTTTTGAAGTCTTAGGCTGGAAGCTGTGAACTTACACCTAGATATGCTTTTGGCTGGCAATTAATTATTAATTAATTTTCTTCTTAGTAGCTGGTACAGTGCTGAGTTATGGATTTACTGTAAGAATAATGTTGATGAGTCACTGATGTTTTAGTTGTTGCTATGTAATTTCCCATGCTCTGCCCGTGAGCAGGTGCACAAGAAGTGAGCAAGGAGTCAAAAGGGGCACCTGTCGGCTCTTTGGAGCTGCCCACTGTAAAAGGACTCCAGTCCTTGCAGTTAAAGTCTGGGGTGGTGTGTATGTGACTCCTCGAATGGCGTGAGAATGCTTGAGCAGTGCCTTCTCCTCTAACAGGTATGCCATTTGCACCATGAACCGAAAGGACTTCCACAGTCAACTTCCTATTGTGAAGGAGCTAAAACCTGTCCAAATGGGAGTCCAGCAGCCAAATGCCTCTAAGGATTTGGTCCTCAGATGTCTCATTTGTAAAACTTGTGCTATTAGCCATGGAGGAAGAAGAGGGCATAGCAGCAAATATGGGTTACCTACGCATCTGGAAAGCAGAGTTAGACCTTGACTAACATAAAAACTAGGTAGCCATGCACACACAGTAAGAAGCAAGGCTATAAAGACTTGCTCTGATTTTGAAAAAAAAAGAAGTGTAACACAAAACCTTGCTAGAGAATGGAGTTTAAAAAGTTAAAGGGGAAGGGAAAGGGCAATAACCAAATATATTAATCTTTTAGAGGGTGTCATTTCATTTTTCTTGGAAAGATAGGCCCTGACCATGGCTTTTTGTCTCTGACAGATGTCTCTCAATGTTTTATTAGTATTCTGTGTTCTGATGTGGCACATCATCTCTAGGGATAGCTCTTGTCCTATGCATCCCCAGCACATACCTAGAACATGTATTTTAATTGTATGGCTCTGAAAAGAACAAAACCTTCAAAAAACCTAATGTTATGTCAATCAAGCCCTCCATGAAGTTTCCCTTTTAATGGAGTTTTTAAAGGGAAGCAAATAAACAAAGGTCCACCTCTAGCAATTTCATATCAAACTGGTTTTGAAAGATAGAAAAGAACAATGGCTTTAAAATATTTTAATAAATGCTTCCCTTTAGGATGGAAAAACAATAGAAGAAAAAAAAGCTAGTGTTTCAGAAGTACTTTCACCATATTAAAAAAATACTTTGGAATTTAGACGTGATACACACTTAAAAACATATCCCTCACTGCTCAAAACATAGAGCTCGACCCATCAATTATATATACAATGATAGGTGAAATGCAACACTCAGAATGAATGCAATGGTTTCCGATAAAATTACACTTAGAAGAAAAGGGGCCTATTTTCTCCTAAGTCTAACTTTTTCTAGCGGCCTAACAAAATGAGAAATTATTGCTATATTTTTTTATAATCTGCAACATTGAAAGTGCATGTGACAATGTCATTTCAGTACAAGTTACAAAATCCAGACAGTTTACTCTTTTTCAGGGGGTGGCAGGGGGTGGAGATGTTTTATTATTTATATAGAGAAGAATTACATTGGCATTCCTTCCCCGGTTTGCTTCAATAAATTGCACTAATCAAAATTCTAATTAACAATAGTGTACAGTAGTGACCACCACAGTGATACGTGGAGCTACTTTCCTAATTTCTTCAGAAGTGGCACTCATATTGGAGAACTCTGACTAACGAGGAGGAAACAATGGA
The DNA here is from genome assembly GCA_013398055.1 of Ifrita kowaldi. Classification (NCBI taxonomy): domain Eukaryota; kingdom Metazoa; phylum Chordata; class Aves; order Passeriformes; family Cinclosomatidae; genus Ifrita; species Ifrita kowaldi. The sequence goes on from VZRS01008806.1 coordinate 53,941, forward strand.
AGAAATTTCTACCAAGAAATGACATATAAACCACTATCCTTCAATGCCTTTTATACCCAATTCTACAAATGCACAGTTTTTCAACTGAATATTTTGGCAATTAGCATTGAAAAATTTTAATAATCAGTGCAACACAGAGATATTTTTGTTCATGTAATAGAGGTGAAAAACACTTACCATATTATTAGCCCAAGCAATTAAGTGTCCTCTCCATTTTACATTTCTTATATTTCCTTCTCCTTCATGTAAAACCGAAGGCTTCCATCTATTCATCCAGCCTCTTTCATATAACAGCAACTATGAAGAAGTGCAACAATAAATATTTCTGTGACACAGTGCTGTATGCAAACATGGGAATTATTTTTTCTTCATTATCCCATACTCTGTTTGGATTTAAGGGCAATTAAAAATACACACCTCTGACAAAACAAAAGCAAATACAATCAAACATTTTGATATAGCATATGTACATCAAGCATCTTGTATATTACAGAATTGCAGTTAAGTTTGAACAATATTAAGAAGAAGGCTTTTCATCAAGTTTCTCCAAAGAATAGTAAGTATAATTATTTACCTTTTAAAGATAAAGAAATTAAGATATTTCAGAACCTAAGCCTACAGCACTAGTGACAACACTTCAGAAAACTGGTAAAGAAACCAGGTCACCTCACGATCTCGAGATCCACCGATCTCATCATAGGCTCCTTACCTCCAAAAAAAACAGGTAGTCAAAGAAAATGATCAAAGATACCCAAGCCTGTGACCTTTTGCTTGGCTCCATGCAGAACTACACAGCCTTCCATAGGGGTCTAGAGATGCTGTGTTTTAGTCCCACATCTGCAAACTGCACTGTACCACAAGTGCTGCTGATTGTAAAACTTGTGTCATTGGTAATCCCAGGTTCTGCAAATAAGAAAGGTATTTTGGAATATCTAAATGCATAAGAATTGTTATAAGATGCTTTCCAGCAGCAAAGAAAAACCCATCTACACGCAGAAAGTCTGCACAGAAAGACAGTCCATCCCAGCTGGTTGGAGCATGGTGCTAATAATACCAAGGTGACAGGCTCGATCCATTTACGGGCCATTCCCTTAAGAGCTGGACTTGATGATCCTTCTGGGTCCCTTCCAAATAAGAGTAATCTGATTCTGTATGTCTCAAAAACTTATTCAATAGGATTACATGGAATCACTCTGAGAGATGCGAAGTGCAGCACTTGGAGGGGATACCTAAGTAAGGAGCCGAAGCATCTACAGAGATCACACCCTAAGGTACCAGCCCTGCTAACTTTCGCATGAGTACACCCACATATGAACATATGCATAACCCGGACCTGAGCTCACACCTCACACTGGAAGGTGTGAAATAGCTGCCTGCAAAGATTTCTACCACGCTAAAACCCAAATGGAGTACTCTTGTTGCTAATATTTCCTATCTAAGATCCAGCTGTATGCACTTTTTTATATATGGTTTCCTGCCACTTGTATTTGGATAAATACATCAAATTATTCTGGATAAATACATCAAATTATTCTGGATCAATACATCAAATGATAGGACACTAGTTGTTTAAAATAAGATCTTTTTGCAAAATACGAGATTTTAACGGCAATTATCAGACTGCCTCTCTCTCCTAAAGCCAGCAGATGGCACCAGAAGACAAGTATTTTCTCCAAGAGTTTAAAGCAAGCACTAGGTAGGGTAGTCTATTGAGAAGTTTTTGTGTGAAATGCGCTGCAGGCATCAAACTTTTAATTCAAGCAAAGTGATTTTGCGTCCTTTACATAGGTCACATGAAGACACACCTTTCAGACAGTACAGATTTTTTTCCCCCACATATGAAAAGGCTACTGAGTAACTCTCACAGAACATGTTATTTTACAGCTACGAGGGCAAGCCACTGAAAACAGTGGCTATGCTCAAAAGGCAGTGCTATATGGAGAGATTTCCATTAGAAGATTGGTAGATAGATGTTAAGAACAGGAGCAGCCCTCAGCCTAAATTAATAATCTCCACTCAGATGCTAAAGATGTCATTAAAAAATAAGTGCTGTGCTAATCCAGATTAAAAAATTACTTTTTTCCTAGTTTACTAACCCCGAAAGAGAAGCTGGATGGAAGAAGAACTGCTGCTTGGATGCTTCTTCAATGCCATCCAATAAAGACAGCAGCAAAATACATGGTATTTGCATTGTGACTTACTGGACAAAGATGCAAAATCTGATATGGATGATGTTAAACCTGGCTGATGTCAAGTATATTAATTGTACTTGTAATTTTCTCTGCTTGTGACTGAACCATGATTTAAATTAATTTATTATACTCAAGATCCAGAGCAAACCTGGTATGACACTTCGCATCTTTTTTGTTATTCATGGTTTGTGAACATCATGGTTTTTTATGACTCTGAGTAACAAACTGCAAGGAAAAGTAAGTGATCTGAGAAAGAACCAGTGAAGAGAGAAGATAATTTGAAAAATCCTTTAGTCTCTGTTCAACTCTAAGAACACAATCAAATTTTCGGACCAAGGCAGTAGAAGACAACAGGCTAATATTGCCTATAATAAGGATGGAAAGTGAATCTGAATCACTGCAACACCCTGAATTCCCCATTTCAGATCAGCAACTGAAATAGGTCCAACACTGAGGCCAAAGGCCACTCACTCCACAGTGTGGCTTCAAAAAAATGCTTGTTCTCAAAACATGCTTAACTAATTTATCTTCAATGCAATTATCTGTGTGCTATTGATACATATATACCGTGATTTATTTATTATTTCTTAGAGCAATGACACCTGAAAATTGAATCTGTGAACCCAGAACTTCCCTATGTGTTTTGGAACTGTTGTCTACTGAAGGCATCTCTCTCAAAATAAGCTGACTAATTTCTTTCTCAGTCTTCCTTTGTCTCCTTGAAATGTTTATCATACCAGAAAGTAATTTAAAACTTCAAAAGAAGACGTGTAAGAAGAAATCCACAGTTTCTGGAGGGGTTCTTCCTACCACCTCCCTCTCTTTTTGGTAGGGGAAGAATATTTTAGGACTTTAATTGCCATAAATCCTGTATTATGGTAGTCAGCATTCACAGTACTTATATTTCAACAGCAGCCAAAATCCCACTTTCTTGCCTTCTCTGCAATAGTTTGTTTTCCCCATTTTTCATGTGGCTCGTAAAACTTTCTAGTCCTTTGTTACATACAATACAGTTGTGCTTAGAACATTCTTCCAATGTATCTTGCATGCACTGCAATTTGATAATACAGCTAAAATAAAACAACCTTTAACTTCAAGGTCCCCACCCACACTGCTTCATAGTACATTGCAATCTTCTGTTAGCTCACTAATTATTTTTCAAGTCTTCTTAACTGCTTATGATTGTCCACCAGATCATTAAGAAAAATGACACACTGAAATGTATGAGAAAAGAAGATGGAAAAGGACACTTTTTGGTTTTGAAAATAAGTGCATATATTTCTCTTGGATTAGTGAATACATCTCTTCACATCTTTCACTAACAGGAGATTAATCTACACCAAAAAGAGCTCAAAACTCTATTTTAGAGTGCATCTACTAAAGAGAATAGATGAGTGCTTGGATTTAATGCAGCCTGTCATGCAATTAGCATTAACACTAATTACATGTAATCCCGGTCTTAAACGATGTACAGGAATTCCCAATCCTCTGAACAAAGAGGTGAATGATTGCAGCTTTGGTAGTATCAACATGGTGAAGTAATTCAATTTAATTTATTCTCACTATCAATTACTAGCTTCAATATACTGAAAGAAAAGATGTCTGTTCTCACAGAAATTTCAAAGGAAACACACATTTACTGATGCCCAGCATCACTACTTCGTTTCAACACAGCCTTGTTGGAGGTTAGGGTTTTCCCTTTTGTTTTTCTTTCTCTTAAGGAATTTTCCCCCATTTTGGTGCTAAGGAACAGTAACGACCAGGTACTTAAGAGAGACAAAAGAAGTTGCCAAGCTCAGGGGAGGAGGGCATCAGGCTGCACTTCTCTTATCTGAGGGTTTCTCTCTGAGGGGCAGAGATACCCAAGAACTGGGCTGGGAAAAAGGGGGCTGGGGCAGCTATTCGTTTTCTTGCTCTCTTGGCTTTGGAGGAGGATGGTCGGAGCTGCTGCTGGGGGAGGGAATTCGCTGCCACCGCCAGAGCCCAGCCCAGTCCTGCTTCTTCTGCTGCACGGTGGGCCTTTGCTCGTGAGAGCAGCCACTGAACTGGGACCTTATCAACACCCTACCTCACCAAACAAAGGACCTTCACCATCTGCTGGGGCACCTCAGGGGAAACCCTGGGATCCCCAAGCCCCCTCCTCCTCCAAGGGAACCTCTCCCGGCCGTGTTCGGGAGCCGGGCTACTGCTGCCCAGCCGCACTGTTTCTCTGTCACTGCTCCAGGTTTTTTGCTACACTGTAGCCATGCATCCCCTGCCAGCTGGGACACCCCGTGGCTCCTCCCACAACTGCCTCCGGGACTTTGCTCATCCCTGCCTTCCCAGATGGCTACTCTGAGGTTCCTGCTACAGATCCTTTTGCTATCCAGAGGAGGCACGAGGACCAGCTTCCCCTGTGACTTCATAAAGGAACCCCGTTTCCATCCCTTCCTGCCGGCCGTGCCCGCCATCGTGCACGTGGGGAGAGACGGCCGGACCCGCGCCACAGCGCCCCCTGCAGCCGCGGGGAATCATCGCACCCGCCCTGCCCGGCCGGGAGCCACCAGCGCCCCTGCCGGCTGTGGCTGTAACTACAGCAAAGGGGAAAGGGCCGGACAGCCGGGAGAAGGCTGCCACTGCGTTTCTGGTTTGGTTTGTAGTTGCTGCTGCTATTATTGTTGTTTGTTTGCCTTGTTATACATATATACATATTAGTAAAGAACTGTTATTCCTTTTCCCATATCTGTGCCTGAAAGCCCCTTAATTTCAAAGTTATAATAATTTGGAGGGAAGAGGGTCATATTTTCCATTCCAAGGGAGGTTCCCGCCTTCCTTAGCAGACACCTGTCTTTCAAACCAAGACACGCCTTCTGTGTAAAGATTTGAAGAAGTTTTAGTGAAGTGAAGAAAAAGAGGCTTAAGAATGCAGTTTGTAACTGAAGAGCCAGTTTTCCCTTCCTTACTGCAGAACTGTTGGATTAGTTTTTATTTCACAAAATAAAAATCAGGAAAAAAGTCCCTTTTAAGGCACAAGTAATTCCCTTGTCCTGTTCTTTGTCTAAGTGTGAAGACGAGCCTGCCTGTGGCATTTGTCCTGTGTTTTGGCACCTCTGTCACCACTTTCACCTCAGCTAGGCAAGACCACAAAAACCTAAAATGCTATTTCCATGGTTACAAGTGATCACTAGAGCTGGTTATTGTTTTCAGCATAAAACCAGTATTTACAGGCACAGCCAAGATTAACAGATACCGGAGAGTAACACAGAACAGCATGCTGCATGAAGACTTACTGTTTAATAGTTCATCCCTAGGAAAACATATAGCAGCCATAAAAAAAAATTACACTTTCTATTTTAAACAGACGATGGACTGGATGAGCTCAAACAAGGCGGAGAATAATGTAAGCCTCAAGCTTTCAGCTGAAGATGAGCTTTCAAGATTTCGTCACAAAATGTTGTCTAAGGAGCTGGGATGTGAACAGAGAGGAGGGCAGCAAGTGCAGCCAAGGGAAATCAAGCAAGGAGGCAGAAGCAGACAGCAGCATCGGCAGGTATGTGATGGCAACAGTGAGAGGTGAAACAGGAGCTACTGCTGTAGTTCATGGACAGAGAAGCTAGAAATTTTGAGATATTTAATACAAACAAATGCCACTGGACTTTTATTAGGCTTCACTTTTAATAACTCAACTGCCACATTCCAGCTGTTGCCTATTCACAAAGAGCTACAGAATTAACACCTTGAAAAGCAAATCCTGCAGTCTTGCAGGCAGAGACATCCATTTCATATACTTAGATCCTCTTTGCTTGCCACCTCAGGCAATGAAAAGAAGGGTTCTACACAGACATTTGCAAAACACACAACTATAGATTACATGAACATAGGACTATGATCGATTCACTTTACACAAACCAAATTTATTACAGCACAAGGAGAATTTTTGTTTCAGTGATAAAGAAGAAGTGCATATCCAAATACCTATAAAGAAGAAATGTAAGCAAAAAACCCCATGCTTATTAAGCAAACAGGACATACTACATATCAAGGTCTCGTCTGCTCAATAATATGGGATACATCTGGGCATTAAACATTGCAGCAAGGACATCGCAGACCAGTATTATTGTGGTTTGCTTGCTGCTACAGTTTGTTTCCTACTTATGGTACATTATCCAATGCATGGACAGAAATTGCCATAGTATTTACTCCTTTTTCACTTAAATCAGACCTTTGAGTATTTACTGACTGACATTTTATAGCTTACAAAGCAATCTGCCTTTCTTGTCTGGTACTCTTCTACCCAACATAATGCCAAACAGCTGACTATCTGCTTTCTAAAAATGGACTGTGCTGCAAACAGCATCCTGACAATTTAATAATTTGTCAAAGTAGTTCAGTTATTATGAAGTACAAGTCAGAGGGTTCAGAGGTAAGGTCATCTACTTACTCGCCACGCAAAGTGCATCTGCTGACACTAAAAAGCAACATTTAAAAAAAATCTGAGATATTCCTTGGCAGACTTGACTCTAACATACAAATTCCACTACCCCTAACAGCAGTCACAGATCCCCAAGAATACTATTTCTCCTTCCATTTGTGCACTGTTTGCCATCACCATCCTTTCTCTGTGTATGTTGTTGCTCCACCTGGAGTGGAAAGGAATTTAGACTGTCTTGTTTTGCATCTCAGGTAGGAGGTAACATGGGTCCAGGCCAGGATTCTGACACTGAAATAGGTTTTTTTTTCTTTTTAAAATGAGACATTTGCCCCAGGCAACTCGAAGTTCTCTCTGCTTTTATAAAAGACAAAGAAAAAAAGAATCTAATGTTTAAACACAAGCACTGATATGTTTAAATGTTAATTCTGGGAGGATAAATGGGACAAACATGATCAGACACATCTGTATTTGAAAACCAGTTCTTATAAGGTATCTTCTCCAGCAAAAGAAACACAGACAATATTAGAAACGTTTTTATATATATTTCCTATATATATATATACACATATATATACACACATATATATATGTATTAAAAAAACCATGAATATATTATATAGATATAGACACAGATAGACTGTTGACATTCACAGGGTAAATCTGGAGTTTTATTTTGGTTTTCTAGCCCTTAAAATGGTTCAGATTGGATATGCAAATCAATACTTATTATACAAATTGTATGTCCTAGGCAAATGAGGAGACCCATTCCTTTTGAATATTCCGTATCCTTTATGATACTCTACTGTACTTCAGAATACATTTGCTTAATTTGTGCTGGGTCCCCACTGCCATGCTAGTAGGTAGAGAAGTCTCAAAAAACCCCTTCATTAGCACATATTCAGCAGAGTGACTCAATCACTTCAGAGAACTCACTCTCCTAAGAATTTCACTACAAAAACCTTTGTGTCTAGTTATTGACATTAATAGGGATGATGTCTCTGCCGAGAGAGGAATCTCAACTTGTCCTGCTCTCCTAAGTTATCGTTACCTAAGACACAGTAGCTGATACCTTGACTTTGGAACTGAAATAATCTTCAGTCTTCTTTCTTTGTTAGTTCTGTCTCTTTAACCCTCATCACATAATGGATACTTGAACTTCACAATAATGTTCATTCAGGTGATGTATTGGGAAAGACCAGCACTCTAACAGTTAAAGCAAGAACACCTTGTTTTCAGCTTTACCACTCTCATTTAGCTGGCTTTTACCCTGTTATTTTTTGAGATTAGACCCTTTTTTAAAAGGTAGAAGGTTATGGCCTTCAATAGCACAGTATTTGTCTTTTCCCTTGCTTTGAAGCTCTATTGTCTGCTTTGGACAGAAATGCCCTGTTATTTACAATATATAGTATTATTATTTCACGGTTACCATCATCTGCCAAATCAGCACAATGGTGCTATGGTTAATTGCAGAGATCAGGAGGGGGATAGGGAAGCACCTCCTTTTAGTATGGTACCTATTGTTTCTCACTGCAATAGTGTCAATTTCCACAGTACCTGTCTTATTTCTAGGCACAGATAATATTCATTCACTAAAAGAAAGGAGTGAAATAAGCTTTTCCAACCCAAAACAGAAGGCAATGATATTATCTCAAGCTTAATAGATGTTCTTTTCTTTTAAAAACTAGTGCTTTAGTAAGCTAACAATTTACATAGGTTAATTAGTTCGTAATATATTTTAGAGAAAAGCTTCTCTACATGCCTACTTAAGCAAAGTTAAGCAACCATATAAACATATGCACAGTAGAGTTAAGCTTACAACAATTCACAATGATTACCCCAGTTACCCCCGGGAGCACAGCTCTGATGTCAGCTTTAGGTCAGGCTGAGCTTCTAAGACGTAGCAAATCCCAGTATTACACAGCCAGTTCACCCAAGTTCCAGACATCCACCTGTGTAGGGAACTGAGGACCTGCACTGTGCATCCCTGAAGCATGTTGCTAGGGTTTTTTTCCCCCTTCTGTCTCTTGAACATTTCCAGGATGCCCTGCAGTGGATCTTTGAATGGAAAAGTGTATTTTTTACACATTTTATATTGTTATGAAGAATATTTTTCTAAAAAACTAAAGCAGAAGCAAACAAAAAACCCCACTATACTTTAAAAATACTTATATATATTATGTCACTATTCCCAGAAAGCAAAAACAAAGATAGACCCACCAAGCCTTTGGATTAAGAGTTCACACGATGAACACTATGTTTTTTTAATGCACCTCAGGCAAGGAGCATAGCATGAGAGCTTTAAGCAAAGCTTTTCTCTTCAGTTTGATCCAAAACTCTTACTGTTACCCTTACTTTGGTGTGGATGAGGACAAAGGCAACATGCCTCCCACCACTGCCAGCTATCAGGGATGAAATCACTGTATACATGCAAAGGCTAGAAGTGCACAGACCTCAGGAGCCACAGGAGGACCTGTCCCCCTCCCTGAAGGAGCTCCCCCAACTGCACTATCTCCAGACACAGGGAGAGAGAGATGAGGTCCACAGCCTGAGGCTGTATGCTTCAGCCTGCTTCTCCTCACTCTTGTGCTCAGCTCCCTGTTGCCTGCTGCCTCCATACTACTCTTTGACTTTATAGTTAAGGAGAGGTGTAAATGTTCAGAAAAATAAAAAAAAAATAGTAGCTATATTAGTAGGTGAAATTTAGCTTCCTAAATTTTCAGAAAGCATTTTGTTGTTGTTTTTATAAAAGTTCGTATGCTCCTTTTGGAGGAAAAGAGAGAAGGGGAAAGGTTTCTACCACAAGGCTAGAGGTTTTATTTGTTGGTTTTGTGTACCAATAAAATGAAATTACAGATGTCAAGGGACATTTGTTTCAATGCTAAATACCTTATGTTAAGATGTCAATTAAAGTTTTTCTGAGGAGGAAAGTTCCTCAGCAAAGCATGAATGTATTAAGAATGAGTATACCATTCCCCAGAGAACAGAATATAAAACAACCTGTCAAGTAATCAAAGATAACCAAAGAGAATGTGTTAACTCCCTGATGTTTTTTTCTGTTTGGCATCAGGCGAATGCAAGATCTTTTACCACCTGACGGAGCCCTGTTCTATTAATTCCTTGCTCCTCTCTTTCCATGCCCCTTTTATCAGCACTAAAAAGCTTCACAAACTGGTGGCTGACACAGACACACACTGACTGTGCATTATTTTAAGGACAACACCAACTTCTACCAGCCAGAAAAAGCTGTCAAGCACACACACCACTTAAATAAATAAAGCACAGCTATGCTTTGAAACATATTGAACTGTTAATGAAAATTAAGATGTATTCAGCACTAGAAGTCTGTAGTTCTTACATGCTGGCAAGAGAGAGCAATGGCATTTAGTTTGATGCATCTACGAGGATTGTTCATCCTTAATTCATAACAGAAGGCAACAGAAAATTTCAGGAATTCAACAAACTGTTCCAAATAAAACTTTTCATATTGTGACTGAAAATATGCAATGTGATATAAGATACTTGTAGGACCTGGAAACAGCTGCACTTTGAAAGCCAGAATTGTATCCTGCACTAATACGACACTTAATGCACATTTAAAACACCAACTGATCCAAATAGAGGACTACCTAGAGATACAAGTGCTTAGAATGGGGTGAGCTCTACTATACCAAGAACTCCCCTTAGTTCATTTAAAAAAAACCAACAAAACTGCTCATCATGGACAAGAGCTGATGACGAAACTTGGGTTTATTTCCTTAAAATAAAACCCCCAACAAACAAACAAAACCCCACCCCAAAAAATCACCCACAGGTAATCCAAGATCAACATGCTTTATAGAAGATCGGTATTAAGGTCTAACTTCTGCTCCCACTTCAAAAAATTAAAACAGAGAAAATCTGGCCTAGGAAATATAAATTACTCTTTTTTCAGGCTATGTAGACAGAATGGTATGTCTACTCTGAATCTCAACTTGTTGCAACATGTTTTTAACATAAATTGTGCACTTTCTCTCCCCCTGAAATCACTTTTAATTAACAATGCTTTAGAATACAATGCTTAAAGAGAAGGGAAAAGCAGAAGTTTTTGTTCTAGGTGTTAAAAGCCTTCTGAGCTATTTCAAAAGGCTATTTAAAGATAGCCAAAGTTCGTTATGACTGCTTACCTTTTTTCCTCCTGTTACAAATTGCTTGAAGTGGGATCTTACAAAATGAGGATGAACAGCAACAATCTGGGGGTAATGGGGCAAGGGGGAAAGAGAGGATTGTGGCTTAAATAAGAGTTTACATTAAGCACCACATCACTTTTTAAACTACATAACCCTTTGTCAATCATCAAGTATTACAGCTGAGTTCTTTCCCTGAAGTAAAGCCTAGTTGTTTCAGACTTTTGTTTGTTTTTTCTGGAAGAGAAGATAATTCTTCATATTATATGCTGTATGACAAGCATGACATTGAGGGCCACGTTACCCTGAATACATACTTTTCCATGTAGCTGTTCTGGGTAGCAGAATTAGGACCAAACAGAACAGTACTGCTGTGAGCAAGAGTTACCCCAATTAAATCTGCTCTGGGTGTGCCTAAAGGGCACACACACCTCAGCCCTGTCGGAGGACAACACTGTGCAGCATCTTACACAGTCTCTTTGCCTTACGTGTTACATGTCAAGTGTGGAGATCCAGCTGTACGAGCAGCAAAGGCGCGATGAGGCAACTGAGTTGCATCTGGCACGTGTGAAAACTTAATGATCTCATTCCTTTACCCCCCACCCTAAAGAGCAGCTGCAACATGGAAGATGCCAAGGAGCAAAATGCAAACATTTGCGCGCATCGCCTTTTCTCCTGCTAGAAATGTTTCTTGTTAAAAAGTACTAAATTTTCCCATATACCTACTAGAGGTCCTTTTTTCAACATCCAGGCAGACAAACTTCTCTAAAGTAGAGTTAAACTTAAGTTTTCCGTTCAGATAGGATACATCAATATCACTGCCCATTGCCTTATTTTGAGGCAGGTTTAATGGATATGAACTGGTTCCAAAATATTGACCTCACATTTAGCAGAACCCTCAGAATTTGTATCACAGATATACAAAGAAATATGTTGGGATGGGTAATGCCTGAAACAGGACAATTTCTCTTTCACTTTCCCTTTTGTATTTGAAAAACTCAATAATACTTTTTTACAAAACCAAGATTGGCTTTCTTTCCACCTAACCAGATCAAAAGCTTTTATATTGAGATAGAAAACTATTTTCTAGTGACTTGAATAACATTGTAAGGAAGTGGTATTCCTCTATCTCATTTAGATTGAATGTGACCTTCCTGTTATTAAAGACAACACCACCACAATTACTAAAGATTAAAACAAGCACTTACTTTAATAGGACAGTCAAACGTTTCATGAAACTCTTCTGCTGAATATAATCCAAACACTTGCACCTGAAAAAGTATATTGAAAAATCAAAAGTATTTATCTAATTTACACTGAACAATTAACACTGAAAGTAAAAACCTAACAACCAGAAGATTAATTTGAATGCAAACAGTGACATCTTTTTTCCTAAAGGAAGACTCAATTACCAATTCAGAGCTAATTGATACAGCTTGGTCTTCTACTGTGACATATCTCTAATATTTGCAGCAGTACAAAAGTACTTTTGTGAATATTTTCCCTCTCCTTTTTTTTTTTTTTTTGGCTACAATTACAGTAAAAACTATAAGTTCCTTTTGCTTTAGGCTGATCAAATCTGTTTAACAGATAGCAACCTAACTATGGTAAGAGCAACAGAATAACATTCAGGAGAAAATAAATTAAAAATTCTTCCTTTCTGAGAAAGAATGGTAGGATTTTTTTCCCTCCAAGCAATACATGGTTTACAGAAGAAAAGAAATTTGTGACAATAAAGCAAAACCACCCTGAAATCCAAGTTCCATATATTTCTAGGCATCCTCTCCTCCTCCCAAGTGCATACAGTGCTGTTTTGTTTTATTCCATGATCGCTGGCAATGTCTTTCTCTAAAGAATCCTCCGATCTCATTTATGTCATATATATGGCGTCAGTACATTTAACAGTCAGCAACGGAGTTGCAACCATAGGCAATCAGAATACCTGTCAGAAATAATCCATCTGAAGAAGCGTCAACATTGAATTTAAAAAAAAAAGTTTCTACTGTCAAGAGAATTAACAGATTTTTAAAATGTTTTCTTGCCTTTAGTTCCGAACAAGTACAGAGACATCAAGTGTTTATGTGATATTATTAGACTCATATTACACGACTACAGAATAAGGTCTCTCATGATTATTTTAAGTGCAACCCTCTTTTGGACTCATTTCTCTTCATTCAATACACAATATTCCCTTTCCTAATTCTCAGATGAGACAGTTGACAACCCAGTTCCTGCAGAATTTAGGAATAAAACGGGGCTGAAGACTTATGGCCAGGAATTAGTAACTGATTTACTAACTATGATTTCCACAAGGAATAATAACTGGTTTCCTTTTTCAATATGTTTTTAAGACATTTCCACCCACTGTCAGAAGTTGTTGAAACAAACTCATCCCAGAAGGAATGAACACCACTGGAAGAAGGGAGAAAAAACCAGCATCCCATGGAGCAATCAGTGAGGAAATGTATCTGACAGCAAATCTACTTAAGAAGGCTCTCAGACAGGCTCTCATTATTTTCTGGAAAATTTTCTGGAAAAGGTAATCTCTTCAGTAACTCTGCTCTGCATGTTCAGCATTGGACTCATAAGTTCTAAAAGATCCTTTAACCTTATTTCTTTCTTCCCATCGTGATTCCTTCAGGGGGAAAAATAAAAAAATAACAGTAATGAAAAAATATAGATCCCTTTTGAGAAAGACCTGAAGAATACAGTTAGTAAATACCAGTAAAGGGCCACAAAAAGTAAAGCTTAATGGCTCTAAAAAGATCAATTCAGAGGACAAGAACCCCCAAAATTCCTCCAGACAGTCAAGAAGACAGAGTAAAAATATTAAACTTCAGGGAAACTACAAGAGGAACTAAGCCATCAGCAAGGAACTAGGACATCCTTAGAGTGGCTCAAAGTTCAGCAGTCTCAGTGAAGTTAAAAACATCTCAAACCACCTCATTTCCCTTTCAAGCTTGTCTCCTGGATACATCTCCTAAGCAGCATTATCAGCTCAGTCCATTACTCATTAGCGAATATACTGCCTCTAACAACACGCTTTAAAAATACTTCTGCATGCACTGTGTAGGGCTGAGCTACTGCTCCAAAGGATTAGAAAAATCAATATTTGGAGACTGAGATGTATCACAAAGCTGTGATTATGTAAGCCAGCCAAAGGGTTGTATTTGAATTGGACCTGGCTGTAAGCCTAGAAAACCTTTGGGCTGATGTCTAGAGGATTTTGCTTTCTGGGTTTTTGTTTTCATCAGTTGGCACATCATATTCAATACAACAGCCTACACAAAATAAGAAACAGAGGAAAGAGAAAATAAGACAGAGAAAAGAAAGGAGAAAACAAAAAAAAAAGAAAATATGTGGTTAAAACATAACACTGCAAATTCTGTGAAGGCACAATCCTGAAAAATTACAAAACAGCCCTCTCAAATTAAAAGTAATTAATCAAAATCAGCAAGAGTACCTTCAACATTTTCCTAACATATCACTGAATATGGCAATATGATATTTCTTTTCAAGTATGAAAACAAAATGGAGTGACCTAAGAGGAAAAAACAACTCTGCAAAAAATGCATGTTATCATGTTTACTCTAGGGACATCATCTAACAGTTATTACTTCTTAATGTCTCATATTCTTCAGAAAGGAAGTGATTCTTTTGCTATTACAAAACTATATTGGATTTATCTATTTCTACTTTCCATGCCCACTCTGTTCGTGATGCTCTTAGGCAGCTGGAAAAAGGATTTCATGATTCCACTACATGTTGCTAGTCCTGTCTGATTTTAACTATCCAGAACCCATCACTCCAGTGAATCCAGACTTAGCTGCTTTTTTGCTTCCACATGTGGAAGAAGTAACCAACCTTGAGTCATCAAAAGGCGGGAAAACACATCACATTTCTTGAAAAATTATCAGTGTAATACTTCATGGATATTCTTAACATTAATGTTGCTACAGGCATTAGAGATGACACTAAAACACGCAAGCACATGGGGTTTTGATGAAGAAAATAATTTATATTTCTTCATATAAAAAAGTTACAAGCCAGAATAAGGGTGCCAATTACATTGCTCTTATGTAATGACATGAGACCTTTAGCAAGATCAGGAGTCAAATCCAGGTTTTCAAGAGAGTGTACAATTAACTACAGGCAAAACTAACACAAAAACCTAATCTAAAAATCTCCACAATTCTGAAGATGCAAGACTGCTTCCTGTTTTATTTATTTGAGCACCAAAATTCTCTTACACCCTGACATTTCAATACCCAGCAGCTAAACTAGAGGGCTGGTGTTGGTTATGATTTCTGCTCCTTTCCATGCCAGTGGTGATCAGCGGCAGCTGAGTTCATTAGAAAGGAAGGTTTTTAAAGAACCAAATGTGCAGTACAGAAGAGCTGCAGTGGCTCCCAAAGCATTTGTTGGACATGTATGACATACATGTGACAGGTTTTGACATTAGGTCTGGATGTTGACTGTCAAGAAGAGGGTCAGAGAATCGTACTGGGCTTCTGTGCTGTTCCCCCAGTCCATATGGCTAGATCAAATCTAGTTTGAGAGTCAGAAAAAAAAAAAAGTAGTAAACTAAAATATATCAGACAGCAGAAGAGATATGAGGAGGAGGTTCTCATCATAAAGTCTTCCCTCAAGAAAACAGTTTCCATCTCTATCATATTGGATCCACTTTGATATGTGAAAATGCACTCTGCTTATTGCAGAAGAGAACGTATCTTCATTAACATCATAGAATATACTTGCATCAATCCAGCTGACTCAAAATTCCCAGGCCTCTTCATTACATCTGCTTTTTTGTTTAAAACTGATTTAAGAAAACAAAGCTGTTTTACAGGTCTTTTCTTGTTTTTTGGGGTTTTTTTGGGTTTTTTTAAGGATTTCCCCACTTTTACGTATTTAATCAAGTTAATGAAGACTTTGTAACTAGTACAAGTGTTTTAACCTCTTACAATATCAACACTCCCACTGTAGTAAGGAAAGGGCTATAAGGAATGTAAATTTACACTTTTGTTATGACCAGAACCTGTAAGTGCTACATTTTCTTATGCAGTAGCACAACATACAAGTATGTATTTTAATCAGTTTTAAGAGTGGATTATTTCACAGACATGAGCCTTTCTGGATCATGTGGAAAGTCTAACTTCTAAAATACCCACATCTTTCAAATCTCCAGATGAGTTTTTCACAAGTGTAGAATATGGTGAAGCACCAATGTCCCTGGACTCTATGAATGCAAATATGCTGAATATTGTACTTGTGATACTCCATCCCTGTGGCTGTGGAACTATATTTTTGACTGCCTTGTATAGTATGTAATGTCACACACTGGACCCACAATAGCTATTTCACTAAATGAAGACAGTCACCATTTAAAGTGTTGAAGTCTTTTCAAATAGAGCCACACCAGAGTAGGTATTACGGATCTTTCATTATTTCTGAAATAAAATAAGTATATTTAATATTAACTTAGTATACAAAAAAATGTGTATGGCTTGTAGTCTCACTGCAGCATAGGTATTTTGAGTGAGTAATCCAGAGTCACATCTGAGGAGCTCTTATGGCAACAGCAAGTGCTTGCTCCTCAAAACTGTATGAAACTCTAAACCAACAATGCTAGCTCAACATTTTTATTAGCTTGCACAATTACTGACCCTTGCCTTATCTTGCTTAGACAAATAGGATACTCTTGTGTTTCACACAGGATGTAAAATTCTACAACCACTTTGATAGGCACTAGCATCCCAATTACTGTGCCAAGATACTGACATCAACATACCTCTCAGAAATAAAAGGCCTGGATACACAAACTGGCTACCTGCCTGTTGAGGGGAAAAAAAACCTATTTGGAATGAAAAAACTCAAATGCATACAGTCTAAAGGGGTTGTTTCCCCATTTTTCCTACTGCAAAATCCAACTGTATTTTAATTTTAAGAACTTCTACTGAATGCAACATTAGGATTACCAACCCTCCTCCTCCCCCAAGTCTACTGTGTAAAAATGTTCTCCTGAGTTAGTTGGATATTGAGAAATTATTGAAATGATTTTTAATGTACTGCATTTATACATGGGCATTATATTAAAAAAGAAGCTTAAATACACTCTGTGCATTAGAATTTTATCACTGAAACCAACATTAGAAAACACTGTCATCGACTGAAAAAACAAAAAGACATTCTTATAAGTGGAAAATCAATCACCAAAACCACTAAATGTCACAGCTCAACATTCCAGAGAAGCGCTGATAATTGTTAGTTATACACTACATAAATGATATATGTCCTCAGTCAAGGAAGTAGGTGCCAGTTTTTTAGGAAACTGTACATATATTGATTTTACATTTATTTAATGTGGCTGTTGTAAGACACTTTATTCTTCTGATAAACTATGATTGTTTATCAAAAGATTCTATAATTCAAGAGAAACATTCATAAAGTGTGTGAAAATGAAAACCACCAGCCCACAGAAATCAAGCCCACAAAATCCAATTTTGTGGATTTATAGCAGAAAGGCATTAAACTACTGTCTTGCAGGAACAGCAGAACAGTCACTGAAGTATAACTGGCACAGCAGTAATGATTAAGTTGACATGTCCTCCTGTCACAGCTGTTAATCAGCTTAATAGCAGTTACATTATTGACATTCTTGTAATTACTTTTCCTACAGCATATTTGTGCAAAATACATTTGACTTTAATTTTGAGTATTCAAAGGTGAGCTCAGTTCTCAAAATGTATGGTCAAAGTAGTGGTGCTAAATGCAGGAATACACTCCACAGGTTATCACAATTATCCTAGTGTAATACTAGGACTACCTGTTACCTCAGCAAATATATAAATAGATTTGTTGTACCTTGCCATCTTCTGAGCAAACACCCATGTGTTCTCCACTTTCATCCAGGCTGATCTGATTTATCTTTACTGGACTCTAGAGAAAGAAAATAAAGAAAAAAATACTTTTAAAGTTACACCACCAATGACATGCTTTAACAGTCCTTGCACTTTGAAGGATTTACATGTTAACGGCTGAGCAATGTTCAGTTGCATGAATCAAAAAACCCTCACAGAGTAGGTATTTCTGTAACAAAGCCAAAAGACAGCCTTCTTTCCAGCCTCTTGCCTAACCCCAAAATTTTGACTTTCTTTTTGCAGTTACCTGCCTCAGGGCTCTGGAACTCTCACCTGTGTACCACAGCTATTAGTTCCCACTATCAAAACTTTGGATAAAATATGGTGACCACGCAGGCATAAGGGCAACTGAAAACTTTCTAGTCTGGTCTGACGGCTATGCTGGTAATTATTTATTTTTTCAAATACCTTCTCTTACTTTCAGTTTTGGCTCTAATACTGTTCTCAGAAGTGAGTATTAGAAGGTATTGAAGTGCAGCATGGGTTTACTCATTCTTAGACAAATATGGAGAAAAGCCTGAAAACTGCCCCAATTTAATAAATTTTCCCTTCCCTATCTAAACATATTTTTTGTTCTAACCTACAAAGTTAGACAGTATCTGCTACTGTTTACTTAGCTTAAACAGCTATTCATAACTGAGGTACGGTAGACTAACTTATAATTTCGATAACCTGATGCATATCCTCTTGCGTACAAAACCCAATCCAATTATATTCAAGTACCAAGAAACTTCTTATGCATCATGATCCTGACTTCCTCCGTAACAAACAGCTCATCATTTCAAGAATCACTGAAGGATCTTCACATAGGTAAGTCTCTCACACTTTTAAGAACAACTTTTCTTATGCTCATAAAACATTGAATGGATTAAACCACAAATTAGATCACTCCTGTGGTTCTAAACATGATAAAAGAAATCCATCATATATTTGTGTAAAAATAAAGTGTCACCGGAAGAGCACTGGAGTTGTGGGATCACATTAGACTACACAGCTGTGTCTGAAGCATCGCAGGTCCTTATATATGCTATGGCAGTTGGAATTGCATTAAAAGTACATAATAAGTATATAAAAACACACTGTCCACATGGGCTATCTACAGGAGATAAACTGAAGTGTTCTCAGTGACTCTCTGTAAAGTCTTCCCCCCCATAATCTTTCACACACACAACAAATTCTAACTCAGAGAAAGGAAGCTTTCCTCTTGTCCACTTTGAAAATAATACATGCCCAATTCATATTTTCTAGAAGCTCCTTTATAATCCAGGTTGAACAACTGAACACTGCACTGCCATAGTTGCCTGATGAGTTGGGAAAATTACGCTGCCCTTTTGCTTTCCTGCTTTCTTGTGTGCAGAATACATAATTCTTGGTCTCACCACAAAATGGCACCTGGAAATATTGCACTTACTGCCTATCACAAAGTGGTCTTTCCACTGTGTGTTGTTTGCAAAGAAGTTCACTGGCAAGGAGGAATTCAAACCAGTTTTCCTTGACTTATGTGCTCCAGAAGTATTTTCATTTGCCACAGAGTGGTTATGCTGAGTTGCTACATTTCGAGATCAGAGGCGAGTGCATGACTAGCAGTGCCAGCAGCTGGTGCACATTCCACAGCTGTATTCCTCCTGTTACATTTAGGGGGGGTGTCAGCAGAGGAGTACAGCTCAAGCCCATCAATCTGATGGTGTGGCCAACTTCCTTGTAAAAGCTCTATTCTCAGATGTTACACACAGAATTGGCTAATTCCAAGACTGGAGGACGCTGAGTAAGGCAAGATCAGTTGTCAGTCTGACTTTCTAGAAGCTTCATAACCAGCACGTCCTTTTATTCCTGCCTTGCCTTGAAAAATGCCTTTCTAAATTTCTGTTTTGCTCATCAAGATGCAAGAGAAGACTTTGTCTCCATCTAGGGGTGGGCGTGGGGAAAAAGCCAGCATGTCTGCCCCATTCCCTCTACAACCAGGAACACCTCCGGCCCTCTGAAAGAACAAGTATAGAAAGTTTAACTGAGTTTATCATGGAAGCAGAATGGGTTTTTCGTTCTGGGCTGCATCTAAGTTGCCATTGCCACAACTTTCTCACTAAGTTTCTTCTCTTCTTTTGTTACTTTGCAATTGCAAAGACAAAATGTCTGTCTTCAATAGTCCAGTCTTGGCACAGGGTCATACACTAAGGTACAGTGTTCAGCTGGTCATGTTCCTCTCTTTACTCCAGCACCTATATCCACCATCAGGCTGACATTACAGCAACAGCAGATCTGGCAGCACTCCAGTGTGATGGGCCCTGTTGGAGACACTACTGCAACAAAACCCAAGACAAAAAGACACAAAACAGGACACACCAAAAGACCTGACAGCTCAATACTACAGTCCACACTGTTCCTATTTTCCTGTCAAATGGCTTTGATAAAGTTTGACTCTGAAAAAATGAAATGTAGAAACTAGGCAAAGTGGACTATGTAAGCTATCTTCCCATAAAAGTTGAAAACGAGGATCAGGATGATGGAATTTATCTGCTGTGCTGTGGTTTGAAAGCCATAGGGCAATACTTTGGAGATTGTACCCAGGTAATTAACAGTGCCCAGCAAGGCAAAACCTCTCCTGCAGGACACTAAGGATAACAGGAAGGTAGGTATGTAGCACACAAAAGAAAGACTAGGGATAATGTGGGATAATGGGATAATATCTTGAAGAAAATGGGAGACCTGGGAGAAGGCTGGGGTTCTCAACGACTTCTGTGCCTCTGTCTTCAATGGCAAGTGCTCCAGCCACACCACCCAGGTCGAGAAAGGCAGATGGATGGACTGGGAGGATGAAGATCCTGAGCCCTCTGTAGGAGAGGATCAGGTTCGAGACCATCTAAGGAACTTGAATGTGCACAAGTCCATGGGACCCAATGAGGTTCATCTGTGGGTCCTGAGGGAGCTGGCAGACAAAGTTGCTGAGCCACGATTCATCATTTCTGAAAATCATGGCAGTCAGGTGAAGTCCCTGATGACTGGAAAAAGGGAAATACAATCCCCATTTTTAAAAAGGGGAAAGTGGAAAACCCAGGGAACTACAGACCAGTCAGTTTCACCTCTGTGCCAGGCAAGGTCACGGAGCAGATTCTACTGGAAACTATGCTAAGGACCTGGCTAACAAAGAGGTGACTGGTAACAGCCAGAACGGTTTTACAAGGGGACAATCATGCCTGACAAATCTGGTGTCCTGTGACACAGCTACGGCGTTGGTGGACAGGGGCAGAGCAACCAACATTGTCTACCTGGACATAATGCAAAGTGTTTCACACTCCTGCATGACATCCTTGTCTCCAGGTTGGATAAAAAACTCACTGGATAGCCACACACACAGAGTTTTGGCCAACAGCTCATTGTCCACGTGGAGACCAGTGATAAGTTGTGTCCTTCAGGGGTCCATACTGGGGCCGATACTGTTCAACATCTTTGTTGGTGACATGGACAGTGGGACCAACTGCATGCTCAGCAAGTTCACTGATGACACCAGACTGTGTGGTGCAACTGACAAGAGGGAGGGAAGGGATAATGGCATCCAGAGGGATCTTGACAGGCTTGAGATGTGGGCTGAAGCAAACCTCATGAAGTTCAACAAAGCAAAGGGAAAGGTCCTACACCCTCGTCATGGCAACCCCAGACACACCAATGGGTCGGACAGAGAAGTGATTGAGAGCAGCCCTGAGGAGAAAGATTTGGGGCTGACAGGTGATGAAAAACTCAACATGACCCAGCTGTGTGTGCTCACAGCCCAGAAAGCCAATCAAACCATGGGCTGCATCCCAAGGAGTGTGGCCAGCAGGTCAAAGGAGGGGATTCTGCCCCTCTGCTCTGCTCATGTGAGATCCCACCTGGAGTGCTGCATTTAGTTTTAGTGTCCCTAACATAAGGAGGACATGGAACTGTTGGAGCAAGTCCAGAGGAGGGCCATGAAGTTTGTACAAGGACTGGAGCACCTTCCCTATGTACACAGGCTGAGAAAGTTGAGGCTGTTCAGCCTGGAGAAGAGAAGATTGCATGGAGACCTCATGGCAAACTTCCAGTATCTGAAAGGGACCTACAGGGAAGCTGGAGAGGGAGTCTTCATCAGGAACTGCAAAGAGAGGACAAGGAGTAGTAAGTACAAATTGAAAGAGGGGAAATTTAGCTTAGACGTTAAGAAAAATTATATACTATGAGTGTGGTGAAACACTAAACAGGTTGTCCTGAGAGGTTGTGGATGCCCCAACCCTGGCAGTGTTCAAAGCCAGGCTGAATAAGGCCTTGAGCAACTTGGTCTAGGAGGAGGTGTCCCTGCCCATGGCAGGGGGGCTTAGGACTATGTAATCTTTACACTCTAACCACTTAACATTCTATGATTCTAAGATTTTAGAATGTTGTCAGTGTATTTGCATTTTACCCACATTCAAAATTGCGCACAATACTTCCAAATTTGTTCTACTGTTAAACAGAAATTTGATGATACAGTATTTCATAACAGCGTATATAACTAGCATTTTGTTACAAGCCTTCTGCATGCCCAACACCTGTATCAGTTGCTATTAACTTTTTCTTTCTCCTATTACTTTTTTCCTTTTTGTCTGCACCATACACAGATGACAATCAGGGAAAACAACTAAATTAAACTAAAAGAGACCTGCTCATTTACACAAACCTCCTGCTAAGTTTCAACAGAAAATAACATACACAAGGCAAAGCAAACACAGAGTAAATTTTTTTCAGCACTCAAGTCAAACTAGCACAAACTAGACTATTAGCCTGTTCACTGACTTTACAATTCAGAACTTTCTGTGGAGCTCAGGAAGTGATAATAGACCATGAATAGTCCAGGCTGAATATTACATGCATTTAAAAACAAAGTTTCAAGAACTGCTAATGCCAGAATCTTCTTGTTCAGAGTTAAATAACAGTCAAGCCAATGACTCCGGAACTATGTTCCACTGGAAAGCTGTTTGAGAATTCTTTAAAATCTCAAACTATCCAGGAAATGAGAAAGAAAAGACCACAGATAAATTTGGTACATATATTATCTAAACCAAAGTGTTTCTTCTAGAATCAGCTCCAATTCTTCTTTCCATAACCATCATTTGTTTAAATACACTTCTGTGCCAGTCAGTAAAGCTACTTACCATTTCAAATTTAATTTGCATTTATACCTTATGAGCACTCTGTGGATAATTTTGATATTTCAGAAAGGAGGAACACAAATAATATTGTGGGTCACCCCCCTCACCCTGCTTTTGTTTTTCATTTTTTTATTAAATGTTATAAACTCAGGCATGGAGTTACAATTGCCTTTCCCTCGTGGCTTTTTAAAGCTTTTTCCAGCTAACCCACTGAAGAGTTTATTTGCCTGACAAAAGGAAACAGGCTTTGGATTTTACAGTAAAGTAATAAATGCCCCTCCTGCAAGATCTACCTTTACATGTCTACAGAAGATGAAGAATCACTCAAGGTTAGAGAAGACACAGGTAGTCACTAACTCATCATAATTTGAAGGAATGATTATTTAATACAGCTGGAACCATGATATGCACTGGAGTTTGGTCAGTTGACTGTTTTAAAGGTATTTCAAATGGGTGTTGAGAAAACCTGTAAAATGTACAAGAATCTAAAATTTAAACATATAATCCATATAAATATCACTCAGTTAAGAGATTATCTAATCTTAAACCTCATGTCATAAAACCAGAGGCAGCTGTATATAAAATGTTGAAAAAGCTACTATTTATTATTTTACTAGCACTGTATTGGGTAATCTTTTTTTTTTATCTAATCAGGACCCCAGTACTTACAAATGATAGTAATACACATTGTATTTCTCAAGCAGCATAATTCAAATCTGGCAATAAGGAGGATCCTGTTAATTAGGAATGGAAATACACTTAAATTATTTACCTGGGAACAGCTTCAGAATTTAACACACTGTTGAAGTACCAGCAAAGAAGGAAGAAATACCTTCCACTGAATTTCCATTAGCTGCAGTTTTCTTTCTGATGGAGACATGTTTGGAATTCTGGACAACATAAGTAAGTTTGACTGTTCAAAATCAATAACGTCAAACTGACACTATAGAACAAAAAAAATGTTACCTTAATGGACGAAAAAGAAGTTTAGGGAGCAGGAGAGAAAGCTAGCAGACACCTTGCACATAGAGACCTAAATACATGGTTTTGCAAAATCCTAAATTTAAAGGAAAGGAAAATCAAATATCTAGCAGCAAATGTACCTCATGTGATAATCAATTACCTAATGTAAAATGCTTGAAATAAATGCTCTTACTATGGATTAAGTCAGCTCTTCAATTAGGAGTAAATTCACGGCCACTCAGAAAGCTTCTTTTAATTGTCTTCTTTGTGGCAACTCCTTCTCCCCTGACACTTATCATCAACCCACCTTATACAATCAGTCCCCCAATGGTGAACCTGAGAAATCAATCTGCTAATGTATAATTTGTAAAGCTCCCCAGACTAACAAATGGATAATTGATTCTTTCACAAATGCTGCATCCCAATGGATATGAAGTGAATGAACATGAAACATAAGACTGGATTTCACTCCAATTCTGTGAGAAATGCAATATTTACAAGCTAGGAATCTAAACGTTTTAATAGTTGTCTGTGACTTCATGCCTTTTAGCCATGGTTAGCAAGCAAGCCACACGCACATTAGGAGTGTGAAAAGCAAAGCAGTGTTCAATCATACTTATAGCAAAGCTCATTTTACTTCAAGAGATTCCCATAACTTCTACAACCCCCTTAATCAGTGCTTTCATCCACTCTTTTTCAAGAATTTTCAGAAACTTTTCCTAAATTAATTTAAACATTAATTATCTGTGTGTGAGGAGCCAATTTAGTTTTGATTTGTCTCAACACTGATTGTCAGAAGCACATGGGGGAGGGGTTGCACATGTGCCACGTGCAGGAGGCAGCTAGAAGAAGCCTCGTCTCTGGGAGAACTTCACCAGGCAACACCTCACATGGGACAGGCTGTCAGCGGGTGTTGGGGTACACTATGTGGTGACAGAGAGATAGGCCCTGAAGGCCGGAGAGAGAGCCTCTTTCCTGGGCCCGGAGGTGACCCTGGGACTGTATCCAGGTCACCGGGGATGGGCGGAGAGAGGATTGTGAGTTTGTGGACAGGGTTGGACCTGTGAGAGGTGATGATTGCAGTTTGTGACCTTACAGGGTATTGTTTACCTGTTACCATAATAGGCAAAATCTGGGCACTACCCCAGGGGCTTGGGGGACACTGTGGTGAACATCTTTCCTGTTTATATGATGTTATATCCTGGGTGTGCTGGTATTTAGGGGAATTCTGGCTGTGCAATAAACGACTTTGCATCTCCCTCTTGTGTGTGGAGTCCATGCCCATGCGTGATCACTGCAAGCGGGAGACACTGAACTCCGCAGAGAGGCTTCTCCAATCACATGGTGAAAGGTCTCCACCAATGGACTACAGTGGGACATTGGACTGGGCCAATGGTCTCCTGCCAGCAGGCCGACTTTGGGAGGAGCCAGAGGGCATAAAAGGTAAGTGCACCACAACCTGTGGGGGCTTTTCGGTCTGGTGCTTTTTGCTTTTTGGGGCTTGGTGAGTTGGGGCTTTTGAGACTTGTTTTTTTGGGGGGCTCATTGCTGCTTGCTTGCTGGCTCGCTTGCTAGCTCGCCTGTTCACTGGCTCGCTCGCTCCTTTGCCCTGGCCTCAGGCTGCCTTTTGGCTCTCTGCCCTCGCTGGCTCTTGCTTGCCCTCGCGCCTGTCCTGCCTCCCTGTGTCCCTGACCGCCGCCCTGCTGCTTCACCCCCGCGTCCTTGCCTGGGCTGCCTAAATCCAACCCTGCCGCCCTGAGCCAGCCCACCCTGCCGCCCTGATCCAGCTGGTCGCGGCGAGCCTGGCCGTAACCCTGTCCAGGGTCCTGGACTTTCCGTCCGAGAGCCTACACGCCGGCGTGTCTGGGCGCCCGTCGCAACTCCTTTTTGTTTTAGTTTTTTCTTTACCAGTAAACGGTTCTCAGATACAAAGTTTGCCTCGTTTGGCCTAATTTCGTTCCTGACCATCCATTTCTAAAACAACTCCTCGCAGTTTCCCTCAGTGGAATGCAACACTGTGCATACACGCACAGATACATACCCAAAGAAGACAAACATCTAAAGATCTTTTCTGCTACATGAGTATCAATTTGGATCTGCATAATGATTATGTAGTTGTTCCCCATACTAAGGCATATTGTATGTACACAGTTGAATTGTAATAAAAAACCAGTCTCCTACAAGTGGCTATTTTTCGTTTATTCATGTTTCATCTGCATGCCATTCACATGAACAAGCATGTAAAGCTTCAGTGTACAGCAATATGATTAATCAACCCACGGTTTTATATGTTAGTCTACTGGAGTATGGACCATCATTTTTATGTTTGTATTATTTCCACCATGGTGGAGGTATCCAAGTGTGAAGTACTGATTTGCAAACAGAAACCACCTCAGTTATTGTCATAAATAAGCTAAGATCCTCACAAAATACAAGCCTTGCTCTAGGTAGGATGAGGAACTCGCTTTGAAAACCACCCCAAATCCTCAGCAACAGCTAAGCGTAAGTGTGTTACACGTTGTGCGTCCCATCTGTTTTGACTTCATAACACTCATACCCAAAGATCTCTTGTACTGAGGAACTATCTTTAAAAAGAAACTGAACCCATGCATTTTTCTTGCCCCAATTGGTATAGTGTCGCACTGACTTACATATATTTTGCATATTTGTAGAATTTTATTGATACAATAGAGGCAAAAGCAACTCAAAACCCGAATTCTGATGCTGTATCATGATTTACCTATAAAAAGACAGAAGTATACACATACATCTGTGTTTACACATAGCTGAGAAACAAAGCACAATAACACAAAGGTTTAAATTGAAAAGGCAGCTGTAGAAGTTACAGAATAAGATGTTCATCACTGCCTGCGACGAAGTAGTATACTCTGAATTCACAACACTTCAAAGTTTCATTTGCTGAAAATTTACTAATATCCACACCAAAGAGGTTTTGTTCAACAATACTAGCAGTGAAATTCTGGTAAGTGAGAATTCTTGCTCCATTGCATTTCCTATAACACTCTTGAACCTGTCATTCTCCAAATGAAAAATGGGAGATTATGTTGGTTAGAAGAAAAGGGAGGGGGGATAGCTCGGGAGAATGACAAGGTCTTGGACACAGAAAAATAACAACATTAACTTTTATTTTGTCTGCAGGAAGGTAGACCTTGCCTACAAAAAACAAAGATCTCAAAAGCTTGTCTAAAACTAAGGGAATATGAGGACAAGAAATCTCTCATATATATAGTCTTAAGACAGTGAGAAAGAACAAAAAGCCTACAGTGATTTCAGTATTTTCCACATCAGTGAATCCCTTAACCTTGTTTGTCAACTGCAGGGACTAAGACAAAAAAAAAAATCCAAGGAAGAAAAAATATTAACAAAGGATTTCCCTAAATCTCTAGTAGTTACTAGATAATCAGAATGCTTGTTGAGGAATGATGGAACTATTACCAAAACCAAATCTATACTGAAAGCCTAGACTGCTTCCTATCAGAATTGAACTGTTAGCTAATTCCTGATGGATCCAAAGAAGAATCTCTCTTCTATTGAAACACTGGTGTGTAAGGAGATATCCTCCTGGGAACTATGTGCCAAAGTAAGCAAACTACTCCCATTTCCTCCTCTCCCCAGGTCCCCTTTGCCATCCTCTGTATAACTGTAGGGCTCTTCAACAATGTTCTGTCCTAAGCCTTCCTCTACCTTGTTGGTATCTGTGTATTAAAGCCATCTGAGAATATGAAGCAATATTCCCCATCACACACCCATGGGGAAGGCTGAAGTACAGGGGGAGGGCTGAGGAAGGTCTGCTGGTCATAGATATACCTTCCTTGGAAAACCCAAAGCCCCCCCGGGGAGAAAAACTATTCCAGGCAATGTGGAGGTTCACCTCACTGATTTCTCTAATTGCTTTCTTTTCAGAATAGTTTGCCAAACACTATGAACTTGTGAGAATTCATCTTTAAATACAAACAATACAAACAAAGAGAGGCTACTGAATTATTAAAACGGGATTTGAAGAACAATCCCCAAAACACATCTAAAACTCTGAGGATGTAACTTAAGGGGCACTTTCACTGCTTGTTTCTAACAGAATACCACCACCACTGTCATTAACGTATTTAACAGAATTTTGTAGAATTCCATCCTCGAAGTGGAAAATATGAAATTTTACTCCATTTCTTGATAAGCCACATTTCCATATAAGCCATAGAGACATGAATAATGAAAAAGGCCAAGCAGGTCATACAGTGTAAGTTCTTGTCAGGAGAGGTTTTCTTCTTAGAGATTATTTTATTGGTGCTTCCACCAAATAACTTTTAAAGAAGCAAAGGGGCTGTCGACTATTCTGCTCAGGGCTCATGCACTGTCGTGCCAATATAATTTCCAGAAAAGTTTTCTAAATAGCCATGATGCTCATCCCACTCTCTGATCTAACAAAAGAGAGAGGACATCACCACATGGAGCCTAGAAACCCTGTTTCTCCACACATTCCACATATGGCCATTATTTTGTTCATAGTTCTCTTTTTTCTATGAACTCCAGCAATGAAAAACTGCAGTAAGTACTTTTCCCAGTTATTTTAGCTTGTCAACCACTCCACTACAGACAATGATCCAAACCCAGTGGCTACTGAAACCAGTGAAAAGATCTCCACTGATGGAATCAGACAGATGCAGAAATATTATAAAGTTCCTGGCTGAAAACAACATAAGTAGTCATATTCCTGGCACAGTTAAATATTACACTGGGTGATCAAGTTCAGCCAACACCTACACCTACAGTGTCATTTTCCATGTAAACTTTGAGTTATCAGCACTGATACAGATTGGCATAAGTCAGAGCTATATGGAATAATAAACACATTTTCTGATTACTGAAAGCATTGTATTCTCTTTGGACACCAACTCTGGAACTTTCTTTATTTGCAATTATAAACATCTGGGAAAGTCTCACAAGTCCACCAGAGATATTCAGCAACAGCCAATGGTGGATGTCTGATTCTTGACAGGATCCTAAAAACATATGAAACCAAAAAGATGGAGGGAGATAGAGAGTACTCACACAAGTTGAAACTGTGTATTATGAAGTGCACTGTAACTTACTGTGAGCAGTATATTGTATGCCATATCCTCATTGTGACAGTAAGATAGGGAAAGCTAAATATGAAGATGAATTGATCCTGTGCAAATTCCTCAATGCATTTACATACAAAGAGGCTCTATTTCAGTACCAGTGAAGTGTAGACTTGATTGCATATAATAAACTTTATTTAAAGTAGATCAAAAAAGCAAACAGATTCATCCACTCCATCTCTACACTGCTCACATTTCAAAGCTCCTATCCATAAAACTGCCAAGACCTGCAACAACTAGACTTCATTTAGCAGCCAGTTTAGGATTACAGTGGTGAACCTTCCACCTCTGTGTCAGAGGACACTGAGTGAAACTAACTTCTTCAGCAGCACCCCAGTGGAGATGGCCAGCTTGACAGTAGATACTTTTCTCAGCAGCCACTCTGAGGGTATTAACACCAGAGACTGGTCAAATCTGGACTGTACATGTTTAGTATTCCATCATGAATGCAATAAACAAAGTGCTAAACACATTGACATGTCTTTTAAAACAAGTCTCATCCTTCAGACAGGAATCTTTGTTAGAATTTTTTAATTCATTATCAATAATATCCTCCCCCATGGGAAAAACTACTTGGTTTTGCCTTCATGTTTTGCTCATCATATTATGCCCCTGTTATGTCATTATGTATTTTTAATAGTGCTGTATTTTTATTGTTAATGGAAACAAAGGGCTGTAGCTCTATCATTAATGTCAACTTGTATAAAAAACATTGTCCTCCAGAACTCAGTCTAACTAGGAAAACATTTTCTAATGTAAATAATATTTTATTAATGCCTGAACTCTTAATAATTCTGACAGGCAAACTACTATTATTCTATATATGCACGTAAGTGCCTGTGTTCCCTATGGAAAAAATGCCATTCAGGTATAATACCCCATCTGAAAGGAAAACAGCCCTAGGAATCAGCAATACAGTAGCTTCTTAAAAATCAAACCTCTCCAAATCCTCCCTATGTTTTTAAGTGTTACTAGGTTTTAGAAAATGCACATCTGAGTTAGCAATCTTCTATGAAAATACTTAATCAGTGCTACCTGAAACTAGGTGTTTCATTGGTGCCAATAAAACTCTAGAGCAATTTGGCACAGTGGTCTACTTTCTAAATAGTCACAAGATGTGATACACATTCAAACAGCAAATGTTACTAGACCTGGATGGTGAAAGAGTTAGAAGGAAAAAAAAATTGTTTTGATGATTTTGATGTTATCTCAATAATATCACAAATAATTTTGTTCAAAACTGTTTGAAAGTGACACATGTAAATTCACTTAGCAGAATTACAGTAAGGTCCTCTATTTGATCCTCCACAAAAATAAGAGGCAACAAGATCTGGTGAAAAAAGAAAAAAAAAATTAAACTTTGCCCTTTCACTGCTCAACAATGCTGTCTTAAATACTCCAGTAAACGTCCTTAATGTCCTTCATGTTTAGCATTCCCCCCTTTTGAAATGTCTTCCCCCTAGAATATTTACTGCTTCTATTCTTTTTGAAAAAACATGCAGAATATGATAGCACCCTACCAAGTAAAGAGAAAGTGAACTATGTTCTATGTCTAGATGCTTGTGATGGAACAGTATTCAATTACAGCCCTTTACCTCGTTAAAAGGTGATGTAAAAGATTTCTACTGAAATCAGTGACGTTAAAGAGGGCTGCTAAGGTACCTTAAATGTAATCCATTTAGAGTTGGTCATGAAATGCAACTGACAAACAATAGGATATCCACTCTGAAGAAAAGTGATTGATACTGGAGAACAAAAAAGGAGACTTCTTCCTATGCTTCTGTCTTGGTTTTGGAGACAAAACTTCAGGAGGAAACGCTCTGGAATGAGCGTCTCCTCCAAAGGGAAAGGACCTCCCCTTTCCTCCGCCAATGAGGCAAATTGATAATAGCAGATGAATGTGGGAAAAAAAATGAACTGTTTATTAACACAGAACAAAACAGTGTAGAACAGGAAAAAAACTTCAAAATACAACAAATGCCCGGAGAAGGAAGAAACACACGGGCTGGCAACTGGGCTCCCCCAGTCTCCGGGAAGGGAAGGCGAAGGAGAGGTCCATGCAGCAGCCCGGAGCAGGGCAGATGAAAAAAACCCAAACCTGTTGACTCTCGGGTGCCGGTCCTCCTCCCCACAGGAGGCAAAACGGTTCGGCGTTCCTCGGGGCTCGGACCAGCCGGGGCTACCCCACGGGCCTGCCGGCACCGGTCCTCCTCCTCGAGGCAGGCGAAGCTGGCGGACCTCTGCGTCCCCTCGCTCAATGGCTTGGCCCTCCCTGGGGTTTGGACCAGCTGGGGCCACCCCCTTGGGCCCGCCGGGGCCACCCCGCAGGCTCCCCGGACTGGAGAGAAGGGAAGGAAGGCAGTGAGGCGAGGGGGAGGGAAGGGAAAAAAAACCCAACACAACCTTTTTCCAGCTAGCGGCAACAAAGAAAAAACCAAAGAGCAGCACAGCGCTCCCGGCGCTCTCCCTCCCGAGCCCGCCGAGCCCGTTTTTTCAGCCCGAGCTGGGCTGAGCCGTGGAACCGACCCGCACCCAGTCCCGGGGCTTCGGCCTCGCCCCCCGGGGCCGTCTTAAAGGCACAGCGTTTTTGGGCATTAAGCAGATGGTTAAGCAATAAAAAAACCAAAAACCTTAAAACATCACCCCAGGACAGCTTCTATGTTAAAAAAAAAAGAGGAAAACAATATGCATTTGAAGGGTAATGAAGTTGTAGAAGGACCATTTGGTCCAAAGATGGGGCTGTAATCCTTCTCAAAAAAAGGTACACAGGCAACATAGTTGCTAGTCAATAGTTCAGAAGAGAAGGCAGAAACAGCTGATAAAGTACTTAAGCTTCATACTTTAATTGAAACAAATTAGATCTACGGCATACAGGGTACTGTTTGCTGCACTACAAGCACACATTAGACTTGTATGAGCTAACAACATTCAAGAATTAAATGACTGGACCATACAAGACCTTCTGTAGCTGAACTCATACGTCAGCTGAACTTTTTACATTTTTCTGCACTAAGCGACAGTTACTGAAACTACAAGCTTGAAAGAATAATTGAATGAAATGGTCACACTTGCTTCCGTTTTGAGCTATAAAAATTAAACATAAGTGATTCTAAAATTGTTTAGAACTCCCACATTTCATCTAAGCAACACTTCTACTAATAACAAATGCCTTCCATATCCCTTTGATCTTTTTGGTTAGCTAAAAATTTAAACAATACTCCTTTCAAAGGAAAGTCAGATACAATGGTACAAAGATGATGTGCAAAACATGTACAAGAGGTTGGTTTTCTCTTGTTTCAGTTTTGTCAGACAAGAAATGTTTCTAGATCTATGGAATAATGGTCATGAAACCACAATTTCTGCCAGTCTAGGCAAGCTACCACAGGTACACCATGATTCCTGCCAAAGATGGTTCCCAATCTTCAATAGCTCCATAGTTCCCATTGGAAACACTCCAGGTCACAAGCAACCTAATAAGCACAGTACCAGAATAAACATATAAAACATACTTTCCAAGCCTTTATACCAAAAAGCCAGACTCAAAAGGCCATCCAAGTTATTCCCACAACTACTGTAAAAACCTCTGGATTTCCAAATCATCTGCAGTTAAAATGGAAAGACAGACAGACAGAAGCAGAAATGATATTAAACTGGATGTAGACACTCAAGTCTTAAGACAAAAATCCCAAAAGATGACCCTTTTATCCATTTTTTTCATTTGAAAGAGCTAGGGGTTAGTGTAAAGCATTTAAGACATAAGAATGCAACATCCATTTGGGTGGGAGGTCCCAGGGTGGAGAAGGAAACCTGTCCCTTGCCTAGACACTTGCTTCTATCAAAACCTTAATTTTTATTTTGGTTTTTGGAACTATCACTTAAAGTAGCCCGCTTGATTTTGTAAAAAACACAAGATTTCAGCTTCAAATTTAACAGGCACAGTGACACCATGCAAATACTAACACAGAGCTACCAGATCTTTAAATTCTGTTGCTTCACTTCACTTCGTAAGTTTTCTTACATAGTCTGACATTGACAGCCTAAAATGATGTAGTTAAAAGTAATAAACAGGGAATTTTAAACAGTCTGTCGAAGTAAGTGACATTTATATCATCTTAGTCTCAAACTCTCATGCAAAGTTCCATCCAAAGCAACTTCATCATGAAAAGCTAAAAGTTACCTTCCCCATTGAAAGGTGTTGCATAATCTCCCACAGCAGTTAGTAGGTTTTGCATCATTACTAGCAGCAGCACTCAGTGCTTAAGAACAGGTGTTTCTTTGTAAGAAATGGTTTTGTCTTGTTAACAATTAAACTCCTGCCAAGAGACACCAAGTCAACTGAAACCTCCGACATTTTCTTTGCAACCTGCTGAGTTATCAGCAAAACCAACAGGCCACAGACTGACCTTCAAGCAAGGTCTTGTTCCAGAGTTTGGCGAGTGCTGTAACTTCAATATACCCAAGTGCAATAATACCACCACAGAAGGAACTCCCTTTCAAGTTTTCAAGGTAGCAGAGATGACCTAGTGATTTTGGATTACTATCACTACAATTAAAAAACCCATAATTAAATAGTTAATGCTACACAATGTGAGACAATTACAAAAAAAACCCATGACGCAAGGAAAGAAATACATTGTAAAAAGAGATGCTGTGAGGAGGTTTCTTTCTGAAAGTCCAGCAGTCTCGAATAGCTCACAAATGTTGCATGCTAAAAGGACTTCAATTTCTTTGTGCTAAGAGAAGCTTTAAAACACTATTTACATCATTTTCTAGACTCATGCATCACCTCTGACACACCTTCAATGCATTAAACTTTTAAATCCCCGTTACTTATAAAATAGGCAATCTTTCCCCTTCTAACAGACTATTCACTGGCACCATCCAAGACTTCTTACCACTCTTCCTTTAAGCTTGATGTTTATTAGAAGACCAGAATGGGGACAGGTTTTCTTGCCCTTTGAAAGCTTTTTGATTTGTTATGTAACTAAACATGTTTGTACAGCTTTCTTCGTATCTACAAATCCTTAATCCACAGGATGTCAGTTCAGGCAATAATTATATTAATAAATTGTAGACAGTCTAAGAAGGAAAGAAAGATGGAGAGACATTTGGAATTAACGTGCTGTGAATCAGTCCTGCATCATCCTTTGTCAGTGGAATTAGCAGGCTTTTCTTCCCTCTTCTTGTTGCCTTTTAGTAATAATTTTCAGTGCATTTGACACATTTCATCTCACTCAATGCACTGAACCCTAATACAAGGGAACACCAGTTTGTCAAACATACGTTATTGAGGATGCATACCCGTTAATCTTAGGTGGCTGACATTGTCAAAGACAAGCAACACTGGCAAGAGCTACAGAAATGCTAGGCAAAGAGGAGAGAGGGATCACGAGAGCACAAGCATGACTGCTGAGATACCAAGCAACACAAAAGGCCAAAGCCTCCCAATTCCTGTCTCAGTTCTCCCCAAACCAGAAATCTCTCACAACAGTTTCAAAGTACGCAACAGTTTCAAAGCACACATCTCCACTGCTGCTGACAAGAGGAGCTGCGAACCTGAAAAGACTAGCTGTCCACTTGGCATAGGATTCATTATCAGATGAAGAGCTGGATGAAAGCAAGACTTTATTCTGAAAATAATTTAGTTTTTTACATGAGTTTCACAGAAGCGTCTATGAATATTTAAGGGTCAAAGTAGAGCAGACACTACAGTATTTGTAAGCCAAGATAACTACACTGATTTGCTGCTATGGACATTACGTAGTGCAGTCCTAAAAGGTTTTTTAAACAATAAACAAAGTGTGTTACAATAGCAGAACTTTTAGGGATGCCAAGCTTTATATTTTAGTGTTTCCTACAGCTGGTTTTAGCTCAAATTAAAATGATAAATGCATTCAGTCTTCAGCGGGAGTGCTGTCATTCAAAACTTGGCCATTCTGGAGATAATGCAACATACTGGTGAATTTTCTCCCTCATTTTGCTGCAAATCCTCCGATATCTTTTTTTTTTACAATTTGGCTCAAATACAGATGTGAGTCAATATGGAAAATAAAGGATTTATTATAAAAGCAAAACTCTTATTTCTTCAATTTCCAAGCCCATTTATATTTTTGAACATGGCTTCCTAAAATTAGGAAAGAAAAACAGAAATGAAGAGGACTATGAGAGCAGTAATAGAATTTTTGAAGTGTATTTAATATGAACTTACCATTAAAATGAGCTTTAAAAACGGTTAAAAAAACCTGCTCTTGCTTCATTCTGGTTTATTTTACATACTAACAATATTTTAGATCTAGGAGCTTTAAAAGTTTCCCATGTATGGTTTGTTTTTGATAATTACACATTTAACAGATGTATAGAAAAGTAATTCATTTTTTCATTTCCCAACTTTTCTTTAAAAAATACCCAAAACCAAAACAATCCCCTGAAAAATAAAGACTGAAATGAAGAACAGTTCCTTGAATTCTGTAACTGATTTCATTTGTACAAAGGGCATCACACTGCTATCCTTACTATTAATTTCTGCAATGTCACAAGACAGAAAACATCTGCTGAAAAGATCCTTTAAAAAAAAAACCCATAAAAGACACTCCCCAGGTACACTGTTTACTGCAAACAATTAAAATATTTCAGTGGTAATACTGCTATTTTACTCAGAAAAAATTCTATACAATACTAATTTCCAATATTCAGTAACAACAGATACTCCCCCTATTAACAACTTCAAGATAGAACCATATATGCCATTCCTCCAATGAAGAAGGTTCTGAGAAGGAATTTGTTCTTTTTGGATCAGAAAAAAGAACCAGAAAAAATACCACTAGTGAAAACAGTCTGCGCCAGCACATTTACAAGAAATGCTTTGTCCTTGTATGACTTGAGGAAGTAATTCCCTTTCTTCTCAATAAAGGGTTAGGTTTTATTTGGGATTTATAACATGACAATACTTTAATCCAAATTTCCCAGGAGAGACAATAAAGAGGCATTGGTAGGAGAGAACTGAAGGAAGACCTCACTGAATGTTTTGATAGTAATGCCTCTAGTCTTGAGAAGTTCAGGTTAGAAGGACAGTATTTTGACATACAGCCCCCATTTCAGAATAAACCGTCTATGGGTTCAGCAGCTGACAATATTAATTTAGAAAACTTCTCAGTTTAAGCAGCCATGTACATCATGGAGCTGCTTTCTTCACACATAGGCAGCCTGTTCTGTTCTACAACAGTAAGTAGTTCCTTGGAAAACTTTTCTTTTAAAGACAAGTGGTGCTAGACAAAAATCAATCTTCTTCAAACCAGAAAAAAAGAGGAAAAAAAAAGAAAAAAGAAGCACCATTTCCACCTAATCCATGATATAATCTGTTGCACTGGAGACATGTACATTACAAAAAGAGACATAAACATTAATAATAGAATCCAAGAAACATTTCTTTTTCCTATTCTCCAGCTCAAAAAGCAGGTTGTATTCAAACAATAGTTTTGAAAGAAATCACTGCCATCTTTATAAGGAGACACGGCACAAAAATCATCCTGAAGCATGCTAAGTTTGGAAAAGTAAACATATTTGAGCAGAAAATAATTATATAGTCCAACACTAACTTCATCATAAGAAACAACCTCCCAGCAGGCACTGATAGGACTTTTTAGTAAAGAAAAGCAAAGAAAATAACAGCAGATTTGGGAGGGTGGGTATAAAGAGAATGCAGGGATTTTGTTATAGAGTTTAGCAGATAACGGGTCCTCTTGTTCTTTGCTCTACACCTAGGCAGTCCCCTAAGTCTTTACAGAAAGAGGATTTCATCTCTTGGAACCAGTTTGCGAGACCAAGGCATTGGTGGTGGACGGAAGAAGATTGTTCTACAAATAAAATTTTCCAAGCCCCTTACACTGAATGGAACAAATACAAGTTTATGACAGTTAATGCCAGAGTCAATACAAAATCTCCACTTCACTTGAGTGAGCCTCTGACCCTGTCTTCTACTGCAGCAATGGAAGAGAATAATTCAGGTACACTTTAATCCGGCCTGCCCCAAATAGAGTAGCATGCATGTAAAGTAATCAGAACTGCAAGGGAGACATCAAAAGCTTTTCCTCTTTTGAAATGCAGTCAGCATTCTCATCTACAGAGCTGATGAACATACAAAATTAAAATAAATAGAAGCACATAATTAGCTTGACTTTAATCAACCCCTAGTAAGGTCATTGTCAATCTGACTAAAATTAAATCTAAAAATTCTTTCAAAAGCTGTGCCTAAAAGTTTATACTCCCCTACTCCCTTGCACAATTCATAATCAGATTTTTAAAAAATATAAACAAAGCTTTCCACCCCTTCCATGCAGCTGTGTCAGCTTTAGAACATATATTCTCTTTGCAAACATGTCCACATCTTGTGATGGTTTCTATGGCTAGTGCTTACACTGCTATGAAAAACCAATGCTTGGCTACAAGAATTTTTGACAACCTGAGGAGAAAAAAAATTCCTAACTCTCTTCCTTCCACTCCCCAAGAAAGACAGGGAATTTGAAACTAATGAACTAATATCCACAATAAAAAGGAACATTTAATACTCTAGAACAGAGCTTTAAATTTACCATTTTATTCCTCTGATACCATGAACTACAATAAGAAAAAAGGCTTCTTCTTTTCCTTCAATCAATACAATCCCTTAATAATTCAAACTTCAAAATATTTGCATAAAATATTAGCATTATATATTTGTAATTGATAAACTGAGCCAGCAAGGTAATCAATCAATTTTCAATTACTTGTGGCAACTAGATATGATGATAGTGCACAAACTAATAACTGACAATAGTCACCTAATGAACAGGTTCATGCCTTATGGAAGTAATGAGCTTCTGGGTTCCATTTTTAATAGCCACTTGAAATCATAAATATGTATTTCCTCTTCTGCTTCATGAAAAAGTTTATTATATATAAATTGAGATGTGCTCACCACAAAACCATCCAGCATAACTTCTTTTTGCAAGGACCATATACTGCTTTTTATGTTACGGAATGCATTAGTATAATTGCAGGTGTAACAGGAGTGTTAACTGACTTACTGGTACATCGCAGCATTTTTACATCCCCGTAAATGGGTTCTGAATAAGGTCATACTTACAACATCAAACTTCTGTGTGATGTTCCCCTGGACATCAAGTAAATAAACTTTGCCATAATGTGTTCCCAGTGCCAAAAACTGTGAAAGAAAGAGATTGGTTACATAAACACAAAGACACCACAAGAAATACCACAGCAATGCTAAATGAACTCCAGGATTAGCAACACTGGGGAAAAGAAAAAAGCCCACCATTTTCTATAGAGAAAGGTTATTTTAACTGTACCCAAAGAATAAAACAGGGCTTCAAGCCCATATTACAGTGATAGTGTGAGTTAGCTGTCAGAATGAGTCATGAGGACCCTCATCCACTGACAACTAATGGTGCGTCTGCAGTCTGTACACACCAGCTGATGGACTGTGGCAGCAAATTAAAAATGCAGCGTGAGAGCAAGAACCAACAGAGATCTGAAGTAGTTCCTAGATCCTTTCTGCAGCTTTGTTTCAATCCTAATGCTTCCTTTGAGTTTTATTTTTAATTCTCCTTCATTATTAAAATAAAAACAAAGTGTTCAAACACAGCTAAAGGCCAGCTGTAAGCCACTGGTAAAATACAGCTGAATTATGGAAGGCCTCCAACAGTGCATTTAAGCACACACCTGGGTTTGCTTTCCTTCACATAGTAACATTCCTAAATAGAATACTCCCAAGAGAAATACACTTACTTGGAAATCTCAGGAGTTTCTTTCTAAAAAATAGTAGCAAAATAAAGAAATCTCCACATAAATCCATACTATCACAAACTTATTTTGATACAAACAAGAAGGAAATTGATTCTGAGAGATCTGTTGCTAATCGAACCATGTGAACTACACCTAAACAGAAAAGGTAGAATTTCAGTACTACTTGATTTATGACAGAGATTTCTTTCATTTGCCCCCTTCCCCTAACCCCCCACTTTCAGCATTACTGAAATAGTCTAGGCTACTCAATTCTCTGTATTTCACTGCATGTGAGCATGCTTCATTGCAACCTATAATGAAATGCTCAAATTTACAGGCACTGCTAAGCGTGTCAGTCAGGCAGCACAATCTTTAAAAAATAACCTTACAGAAAGTCAAGGTTTAAAAGGATTTATCAAAATGGAATTGCTTAAAATGAAATTTCAGTTCAGGCACTTAAAATATGAAGCTACATTAAAAGGAGTCAAGAA
Organism: Ifrita kowaldi; assembly: GCA_013398055.1. NCBI lineage: Eukaryota > Metazoa > Chordata > Aves > Passeriformes > Cinclosomatidae > Ifrita > Ifrita kowaldi. The sequence goes on from VZRS01008806.1 coordinate 93,137, forward strand.
AGGGAAAGAAGGGGTTCATTAGAAATTCATTCCCTGCAATGCCTTTCACTCCTGCAAGGTTGCCTTTTTTCAGGAAGAAAAAAGTCCCCCGGGTAAAAAAATCAATACTGGTTAATAAAACATCAGGTGTGCAGACATAACTAGGTATGACTATTCCACTGCACAGGCCTGCTTGAATGCACCAGGTGCCATGACGATTAGTCATCCAGTGCAGACAGCAAGCCTGGTGAAAATATGATGCTTTAGCAGCAAAAAAGAAAAAAAAAAATTCTGGGGGGAAATTAGTCTGAACGCAGAAGCCAGATCTCAGGATTCCCAGCAAAGTTAAACTGCTTTAGTTAGTCATATTTTACATATTACTGTATAATTTTTCTAAAGATAGCATTTAGCAGGGCTTTTCCTGTTCGTTCAGGGAAAAAAATCCCCAAAAAACCAACCAGAATGAAACAGAAATACCCTTGCAAAACCTATAACCCAGCTTCATTTTTAAGCTCTCTGTTGTAAGAGACCTATTCCTAAAAGACTGCAGTACCTGGCTTCTAACAATATTGATCCTTCTCATAAATAGTGTATCTAGTTTGCTGGAAAACTGAAAGTGCTGGGATACTTCAACAGTTTTCCTGTATTGTCACGCTTTGTGACACTATAGTAAAAGCTGTATCTGTGCAAATCCTTATAGAAAAATCGTGTTAAATTCTTGGCTTTCACAATTTACCTGAGACTCAGGAATAAAAGGTAACAGAAACAGGCCACAAACAAGGAGGAAATGCTTGCCAATTTTCCAAATATCTGTGTAATTCTAAGTTGTCAAAAACATTTTAAAAAGACTTATTGTTTTCATTCACACAGTTAAAATACAAGCTTCATCTTAAGAGCCTCTTGAGCCATAGCAACAGTCCTCTGAGGAAAAGAAACACAGCACAAGTCAATCTAAAATATAGCCAAATAATAAAGATAGATCCCTCAACAATAACTGTTATCATACTGGCTATGAAAAATTATACATTCAGAAAATAGCTACTATGTTTTACATACTAACAGTTGACAAATCATTAACTGGTACTTTCAGGTGCTCTTCAGCATGCCTCAATATTTTAAAATGTTTTTCAATACTTATAAAAGAGAAGAAAACTCATAAAATACAAAAGCAATTCTTTAAATCAGTAAAGAAGCATATGAAGTTTATTCCTTTTAAGAAAAAAATAATAATTTTTCTTAAAATTACTTTACTTTGCAATATCTATTACTCTATCCCTATCATTTTCTGGTATGTCAAAAACCTTAGCATGTGCATTTCCTCTCCTTGTTTTTAACATACTGAATCAGGGAAGGGGAACAGGGAAGTGTTAGTACAACATCACCCAAAAGAAAAACCTAAACAAACAAAAAATACTGTAATTTCTTTCTTCTACACTGTATTAACATATATATAACATATTTATAACACAGCTGAATATATGCTAAGCTCCTGGCATGATAAAGTTAGTCTTCACTGATACACGCTGTGCACATAAGTACAGTGTATACCAACTTCCTTTCTGAATAAAGAAAAGTTAGGACTGTATTCTGATTGCAGTTCATAATACTGTTCATAATTAAAACAGAGTGAGCATTTTTCTAGTAGCTTTCTCAAATCACTGCATCTTGAATTCTCACCTCATTTCCTCATTGAGAAAATGTGTTTCTCACTGAAAAAGTGTTTGATACAAACAAGAAGGGAATTGATTCTGAGAGATCTGCTGTTAATTGAACCATGTGAGCTACTAATTTTATCACTGAGAAAATGTGGATTGTTCAATACAGGTTAATAGTGAAGTTTGTTTATGTTACTTTGTCTTGCACTGCAACTCTAGATTGGGCATCACTTCTACACAGAAATACGCTGATGCATTGTAAGCACAGATAAATATATAAAACCAAGCAGAAGTGCTATCTCAGCCACAAAGTCACATAATACCTTTTCATGCACTGTCATGCAGCTGGCTGCATCCTTCTGGAGAATTTCTGTCACTCCATTAGAAAGCCGTTCATACTTGAGCTTAGGTTCTTCTTCACTCTCATCTTCCTAAATTTTTAGTAGTGTAAGAAAAAGGGAGCAAGAGAGAAAAAACAACAAAAAGATTTAGAAGTTTATTTTAGATAAAAACACATTAAAAGATATCCCAAAACTATCACACAGCAACAGGCGAAGATGGATCACTGCGATCTCTTCACAACAGCCATTACAATCAAAAGCCAAACTTTCACAGTTTAATCATCTGAACGGGTTTGGGCTGTGCTTTTTTGTTACTGGTTTTTCTTTTTACTCCAAAGTTCTGGGTGCAAAGACTGTATAGCAGCATGTCAATTCAGCTGTAAGAGGCACTTATTTGGTATCTAAAAAGCAGGAAAAACTGTGCATGTGTACTTTGTTACATAAAGTTAGTAATTCGTGATTTAGAAGTAAAATACAAAAACGATGGATATGATAATGAATGATGAAAAAATAAAATGTGCCACTGTAGCCACAATGAACTGAAAGCTGAAGCATGCATGTTACAAGAAACTTAACGACCTTTACAAGATGCTGCACCTCTGTAGGAAGGATAGAGGCAAAATGCTGTGAACAAAAATAAGAAGAATCCACTAGGAATAAGTTAATTGTATAAAATCCACCAATGGGCTTATGGTTAAAAAAAAATAGTATAAATATGTTTTCTGGGAAAAGGATCTGGACACAGTATATTCCTATTAATCACCTTTATCTTTCACATGTTAGGATCTTTTTCTGGTAAATACTGAAGCTTTCCTCTCTTTCTTTTCAAGTATGTTAGGTATTATCACCCAATCACTACTTAAATGCAAGGAAAGATCATGGGGCAAAGAACAAAGAGAAAGGAAATCAAGCAAAAAAAAAAAAAAAACAAGCAGCAAATTTATTGATCAAAGAAGACCCAACATGTTTATCTCTTAGGAAAAGAAAATCCAAGTGCAAAATAGCTCTTTGGTCATAGGCATCTACCTGTAACAGATGGCCTACGGAGGTACAATGCCAGAGAGATTCCACAGGCTTCAGTAAGTCTCAGTTAATCTTATATATGCACAGACATACACAAACCCTTATATATCCCTTGGTCCTCATTGGGAAACAGTATACCTACAATAATATTCTCCTACACTCTCTACTGACTGTAATGAATATATCAACACTGTGTATGTTTCCCACATAAAACACATCTGTCATTCCTAAGCAACCAGAATATACCAGTGCAGTGCTCTACTTAAACAAGTGCCTTGACTTGCCACCAACTACTTCCTTCCAATTCCTAAAGATGCACAGTGTCAGCCTATGGCAGAACTGTATTTGTGCAACACTTTCTTGTAGTCAATGATGCAAAAAATAAATTTGGAAGACAGACATGTTAACAGGTTAATAAAACATATTTTGTTTAAATTGCCTTTGGAATACTAAAGCCAGTCTTTCCCAAGTTAAATAGTACAGCCATTTACTACGTGTGCTACCATCATATATGGTAACATGTACATAATCTCATACAAAACACAAAAAAGCCATACATACCTACAGAAACACCCAATATTTAGCCCCATGCTTATAGAAATATGCTGCAAAGAGAGTCTGTTTTAAAATGTTATGTGAGAGTTTTATGACAGAATACAAATGAGATTAATACAGGGATGTCAGCAGCGCATGACGTAGGAGTATGAAGTGAGGTGTCAAAATGTCCACCAAGAAACAATTTTATTCAGTAAATCTAACACTGAACAAAGTTGTTACTAGACAGAATGACAATGTCAAATTACAGGCCTGTATATAAATCAGTCAAATTCCTCATGCTTACAGATCCTTAATAAATGGCTATGAGGTAGAGGGAGGAGGTAAAGTCAAAGTAAAAAGCATACATGTGATGGAAGGAGGGCGTAAGGAAGTATGTGTCCATTTTATAACAATTAATACATTACTCCATTTTATACATTGCTTACAAAGACTACACTTGAAATGCATGGGCAATCATTGAATAAATTCATAAAAGTAAAAATTGAACTCCAGTCATCTAGTTTTTATAAGATCCCACATGTTGCTGGGGTCTGGACATCCAATGTGCAACCAACATGAAAAGTTAATTCTAATCTCTTGAGTAGTTTGCATAAAATCATTCATCCACGGACCATTAGATAAAGTTACTGTAAATAAGTTTTGCCTGTCTTACTTATGAGTGAAAACTAAGTAATTTTTTCTGCACATGCATATACAAAAAATATATACTTTCAAAAGTCAGTGCACCGAAGCGTTCTGCCAGGCTTCAAAGAAAGTAAATAAAATGAAAACTCCCAAATATTAGGCATGATGATGTACCTATTTCACGCTTTCTTGACAGGTATCTTCTATGTTAAATAAAAGTCAAGCTAAAAGGTGGATTGAAATGAGGTTGAGGCACTTTACTGTAAACAAAATGAAATGAAAAAGGTGATTTGTAAAAATTCAAGATTACTGCTTCAGACTCTGATATATTAAATGCATTTGATGATCTCTTATTTAGAGTATCAGAGTTTAATAATTTTAAAGGTATTTTTCTATCAGGAAAAGCTTTTATGCAGTTTGAACTTCTAAAGTAAATATAAGCCAGTGTTAATAAAAGTAAATCAATAATTTTTGTTAAATTTTAATAATCTTGCAAACCCACAAATTAAACCATGAGCAGTCTGAGTTGAGATGTCAGTTGGTTGCGTTTCTATGACAACCTAAAGGAATAGTACAAGTCCTGACTTGCAGCAAAGCTAAGATATAAACAGAGTGACATTTACCCTATACAAGAGAACTCACAGTTTTCCTTTTTTAAGGGAAATAATAATAAAAAAATCAATTGCTGAACTTACATGGATTTTTACTAAGTGTATGATACTTTTGATTAACCATCCTAGAGGATTCTAAAAATTTGAAAATAAATTTTAACACTGCTTTTTGTACCACCACTTAATACTACTTCAATATTTAATGCCTAAAACTATCTGAAACAACAATACTGAATTTTGAGATTCTTGGCAAATGTTTTGAGAGAAAAAGAAATATATACTGCACAAAATGTGTAAAGCACTCCACACATGGCAGCCTTAAATTCTGGAAGGGAAGGAGACCCACAGAGCTGACAGGAGGAAGATACCTTTGTGATGTTGTAAAATAAATAATGGCCATTTTTCAACAACAGAAAAGCTAACTTGAAACTCATAATCCATTTGATTTTCTACTTGCTTTTTAATGCTAAAGCTGGCAGTCATATTGCGAAAAATATGCTGTAAAGAACAGGTATCCATAAACATTTCCCATTGAAAGCACATTTCCAACTGAATGAAATACTCTAATTAGCCCCCAAGACTAACACAAACCCCTTCCTACTAAGAGCTCTTCCAGTTGTCATTGCTGAACACTCCTGAACTGAAAACAAATTCCTTTTCATACACCCAGCACCTACTCACTACCAACTCTTCTTCTGGAATGGATTTACAAAACTAACAAGAGCTGCAAATGTGCAACAAGCTCTCAACAGGCCAGTGCCACTTCGAGGGATGCTCACCTGCCCTTCTGAACACAGGTTCACAACCTTCTTCAGATATTCTGCCCCATCTTTCCTAGCTTTGACTACAGGAACTATTGGGTAGGAATCATGAGTAGGAAAAAAAATCAGAAATCAGTCCTCTTGAAGAAAATTTCTAGAAGGAACCTGTGGGCAGTTCCCAGAGTTATTCCATTAGCCCACATTTGCTCCTGCAGCAGAGGATCTGCCCACAGGACTGTCTGTCACATGAACTACATGCTCTGTTGATTACAGATACTCTAATTATGTTACAGGCACTGACAGCAAAGTGTCACCCCTCCCACACGGTTTGCCCTCAAAGTTTTTCAAAGCCTTTATGGAAATAAACATTGCATACATTATAAGGCAAGTGTCCTTCCCCTTTGCTGCACATCTTCTGTCCAGTCCCAGCTAGAATTCCAATTAGTCTAAGTGTCCATTCCAGCCTTGTTTATGCCTGCAAGTTTTGATCCTGCAAAGCATTTAAACTCCAATACAAAGATAGCTGAGGACCATCACTGAAGCAATTTCAAAGAAGACACACTCACACCCTACTCCAACAAGGCTCCAGTATCACAGGCCTTCTAAAAAAGCTATGTCTGAAAAAAAAAGACAAAAACCCTACAGTTAATTTTCTTTTTTTCATGCTTTCTTCCAAGTTTACATTGATTTCAGAGATTATAAGAAAAATGTTAAATGACCTCATTTCCTGCTGGCCAGGACAGAGTTAATTTTTGCAGTAGCCAGCAGAGGCACGGCTAGGGCACAGAGGCTATTCTACACCACCTCATGTCATTGCCAGGTGTGGGGAGGGAAGGGGACCCTTCCTTGAAGAGAAGGGGTTCCTTCTGGTTGAGCAAAGGATGGGTTTCATAATGCTGGTTCCAAGCTGGAGCAGCAGTGAGTACTTTTACATGTGAATCACTCTCTCACTTTCGTACACTTTTGTTATTAGTACTGTGGCAATTACTGTTAATTTTCTTATCTCACTGCTGTTCTCAGTAAATTGTTCTTACCACAACCGGTGAGCTTTCCCTTTTGTGCCTCCTACTCTCCTCTCCAGCCCACTGCAGGGGAAGGGGAGGAGGGGAGCAAGCAAGCAGCATGTAGTTTGTAGAGTATCAGTGGGAGCACTAAAGTGGGGAGTACCATTCCTAAATCACAACACCCCCTGGCTTAGTGGGTCATTCAAAGTGCTCTGCTTCTGTGTATCTGAATACTTAATGTTTAAGACACATTATAAAATCCCATTTAAAAAAAACCCAAACCAAAACCAAACCAAAGCACCCCATTCTGCTGCAAAAAGTGCAAACCCAACATTACTTCAAAAAAGTGAGAAGAGACTACTTGGCAATTTGTGAGAGTAATCCTCCTGACATTTAATACAGGTCAGACCTTTAGAAATCCTAGTATGAAATCAGAACTTTTATTTATTTAAATAGTCATCACTGTCACACAGAAGAAAAAAACTAAACCAACTAGTTAGAGCTCCAGAATTACTAGTTTACATGCCATATGAAAATCTCCAGTAGAACCAAAGAAACCAACTCAAATTATTTTTGAGTTAAAATAAAGGTTCACAGAACGTTTTCAGTTATGCAAAAATGAATAAACACATCCTTAGTGCTCTGCTGGGGGCAGCTTCACTTCTTACGGAAATTCAATGACAAATATAAAAAGAAACCAACATAAAAAGACCTCAAGCCCCAAAATGAAGTCTCCAGGGATAGTTACTTATTTCTCTTATATATGTGCAGAAGCACAAAGTGCAGCAAAATACCCAGCAGAACTCAGTTGCCGACATAATTTATTACCTTTCTTGGTTTTGACATCTTGACTTGATCCAAGGTATAGCCATCTGCAACTCTTAATTTTTTTAATGGAAATAATGTCTTAATCAGGGTGTTGACTGACTGTCTCAACTTTAGTTTTGAGGGCCTGTGAGACTGGCTGGAAAGGATCTTTCATCTATAAAGCCCCTATTTGACCTGGGAGCAAAGAGTACTTATCCAAGTGGCTGGTGCCCTGCTGAGAAGCTAAATGGATGACTTCTAACCAGACTGCTATGAAAGGCACATAATCAGTGGGGTTTTACATCATCATCTGACCCCCCAGCTGTCTGCAAACCCTTCATACCACCAGCATTGCTTGGACTGTGCAAACCTTACTTTGGACAAGGGAGCCCAACAAGCACCTTCCAAACTTATGGTTAACTGCACGAGATTTCCAAGAGGAGACAAGTACTACCAAACAAAAGATACAGATAAAACTTTTCATTTAAACCCTCACATCATTTCTACACCTGGGAATTGTACCAAATGGGTCATAATGCCTCCTTTGGCCCAATAAAGAAATTATGACTATTTTTGGTCTTTATCTTTTCCAGTTCAGCTCTCAGACCTTTGTTAGGACCCAACTACCTGCATTCATTCAAGGTAAAGAGATACTGATTTATAAATGAACCTGATTTTACATTTGCTGAACCCCATTCCCCAAAATCTAAGGGGAAAATATCTAACACCAAGCGCCTCAGATAAGCAGGTTCACTAACCTGTCATCTCTAGTTTTCTCTACTCACGTCATGTTTAGGCTAAATGTGGCTCAGATAATCTGGTCATCCAGATAATCAGACAGAAGCCTCTATATTCTCAGTATCACCCCAGGAATATCTATGTGCATCATTTCTCACTTCCTTCTTTACCGTATTTAACACCAAATAATTTTCTAATAGCTGTATGCTAAAACATTGAGACTTACTGTACTTTTCTTGTATCTAATGGCAGTAATTAAGCTTGAAAAACCGTACAGTTTGTTCACCCTGGAAATAAGGCTTCAGTTTAGACACCCCTGCTCAGCTAGGACAACAAGCAAATTCTTCAGCCTTGTTGACTTCGACAGCAAGGCAAGATGCAGGCAGAGCAACTCTCTATTGCAGCTCTGCAGGACTAGGTCTGCTGACAGGGTTACTCTCAGTTTTGGGACATGAATGGAAAAGGAAAACAGTGACTCTGCCTGCCACAATATTATGAAGGTTAAAGGATTGAAGGACTGCCTTCAAAGTACCAGTCAATCCCGCCTATAATCCAATTATCCAAAACACATAAAGGGGCTGGCTCCCACTTAACCTCCACTTTTAAGACTGCAGAGTCCTGAAGGCTCACAAGTCTTCCCCTAGCCTCCCCCTTACAAATCTCCTCTGCTCCATCCCCTTGTAACCCTCAGACGGACCTTTGCTGATACCCTAACTCCCCTCAAACACTTTATCAAGCCCTCTCAGTATGGACTCCAACACCAATTTCAACACTTTTCAGTGTGCCTGCCAGGAACCCCATCTTCTTCCTCTTCAAAACTACCATGTCCTCAGTTGGAAGCTCACTTCCAGCCAGGCAACCCTCATGGCATAGCTTTCCTAGACAGAGTTTTTAATGACTGCTTGTAGCATGACATGAAACAGCTGTTCACAGGACACCAGAATCCAGCATGAACAGCTCACTGAATATACTATAGGTGGTTCTTGGAAAAGGCAGACCACAGCTCCCACCTCAGCTGCACACCCACACCAGCTCAGAGACATTCAGAGGACAGAGATCAAGGCTGACCACTAGGCAAATGGATTTGGCAATGCAGACAACTACCATCCTGTATTTACATGACCTCTTTCCACGTCTTAAAAGCACAGATGTTCTTATAATACATGGAAGGAAAAAGGAATTTTATTTACTAATTCAGGGTTGACATATGCAAATGAACACACTTCCCATTCGCAATATATGGGAATATGGCAAATGAATAAAAAAATCTAGCAAAAAAACCTACTGCAAGTGAAAATATCACATGGGAGCAATACATGACTTAACACATGCAGGAGGGTTAATAATCCTAAAGTAGAAAATATTAAGCAGCAAACTGTAACAAATTGCTAACATCTGTTGATGAATTTAAGGAAGTAACATCATCATGTCACAACACAGTTGGGAGATCCCTCTGACTTCCATCCCAGATCACATCAAAGGCCCTGTACTATTTGGTAAAAACAATGAATAGGTTTTTTTGTTTGTTTTTTGAGAACATGAAAATGAAGAAAAACTCCCAATCTTTACCTACTAAATGGCTTACCCTGCTCTCAACTTCAAGTACAATAACAACTGGGTTATACCTGTGATGAGATAAATTTGCCTTCTCCCCCTCTTCCTTGTTATATTCCCATTTCACTGTCACAAAACAGTCAGTCTTTGTAAATCCTACTATTGCCTCATGACTGCAGGCATCAGAATATCACCTGTACTTTAAGGATGAGGCGTACAAGTTTTGAACCCTACACGTTAAATTGGTGTATTGTCTATTTGATATAAGAAGGAACCCAGGTATATTTCTGGACATTTGTCCGATTCCTTCTGCCCTAAAAGCAAATAATGTTCTTCACAGCAACTTCAAGGAATCGGACCCACTATTAATTGCATTAAGTGTGCATACCAGCAAAGTCTTATTCTTCCTCAGGACCACTAGGAAAAATTTATTTAAAGATGATGACTGTTGGGGTTTTAGGAGCTCTCCTTTTGTTTCTTTGTCTTCAGGAATTTTCCCCCATATGTGTTGCTAGGAGACAATAACAACCAGATACTTAAGAGAGACAAGTGGCCACAGGTCAGGGGAGGGGTCCAACAGGCTACTCTCCAGTTTTACCTGGGGGTTTCTCGTGGAGGGCAGAGATACTATAAGGATTGGGCTGGGGGAAGGGGTTGGGTGCAGCTCCGAGCTCTCCCTTGCTCTCTCGGCATTTGGATGGGAAGAGGCTGCAGTTGCTGTGGGAAAAATTCACCACCACTGAGGGGTTCTGTCTTCTGCTGCCTTCTATCGTGAGTGGAGTTCTGCTCGTGGGAGCGGCCATTGCACCGGAACTTCGCTAACACCCTACCTCACTTAAAGAGGGAATTTTCACCATCTGTTGGAGTGTCCCAGGGGAAAACCCCGGGATCCCCAGTCCTCTCACCCTCCAGGGACCCTCTCCCTGCCCTGCTGGGAGCCGGGCTGTTGCTGCCCCGCCCCTGCCATTTTTTTACCACTGTTCTGAGTTTTTGCCCTGCCTGAGTTTTTCGTCCATGCCTGGACGACCCGCAGTTTCAGCTACAGCTGCCACGTGTCTGATACATCTCATGTACCACTCCGGGAGTTTGCTCATCCCTGCTACAGCTTCTATTGCTGTCCAGAGGGAGCACTGGGATTGGGTACCCCTCAGGGTTCGTAAAGGAAGCCCCATTTCCATCCCTTCCGCTGAGCCCCAAGCCCGTTCCCCGTTCTCCACATGGGGAGAGACGGCCGGACCCGTGCCCAGTGCCCCCTGCAGCCGCAGGGAATCATCACACCCTCCCTGCCCGGCCGGGAGCCACCAGTGCCCCTGCCGGCTATGGCTGTAACTACAGCAAAGGGGAAAGTGCTTAAAGAGCAGGAAGAGACTGTTTATTGGGTTTTCTCAGGTTTTTTTGTTTGTTGTTGCTGCCATTGTTGCTGTTTGTTTGCCTTGTTATGCATACACACACTAGTAAAGAACTGTTATTCTTTTTCTCATATCTTTGCCTAAAAGCCCTTTAATTTCAAAATTACAACAATTCAGAGGGGAAGGGGTCATATTTTCCATTCCAAGGGAGGCTCCTGCCTTTCAAACACCTGTCTTTCAAACTGAGACAATGACCAAATCTGGTCAGAATGGGGGTAGGAGGAAGGTTTGTCTTTGGAAAGTTTTAGAAGTCAGAATTGTCAAAAAGATGCAAATTACTGAAGTGGGCAGTGAGGACATAACACTATCATTGTAAAGGAGGCAGGTATTTACTCAAAGTTCTTCCATTGTAATGTCAGGCTTCTTTGGTGTTTGCCTCTGGTGCTGCCACTTTTGAAAGAAACTGCACACAAGACAACCCATTGCCTGCCATTCTGACATGGAAGCCAGAAAAAACACCTAGCCCAAGTCCTGCTTCTTCTCACACCAACTGGAACATAAGTTATAGTTTAGAAATAATTTAAATAATCATTATTTCTGTAAAAATACCTGGAAATTCACAACAAAAATTTAAAATTTACATTTTCATTGTTGCAAAATCTCTAGATTGTTACTCTGTACAATCAAGAAACACATAAAGTATAATTTAGAAGCTAATTCGATCCTTAAAAAGATAGCACCTCAAATTCATTTTCTAAAGCTCCTCAAGTAGATGTCCCCATATTTGTTATTTAAAAAGACTTCTGTGTTCTAAAGTGATGCAAACACACCTTCCCTGATGGCCATTTCTAGGTCTTACCCAGCCTTCCTTTAAAAGAAAAAAAAATCCAGAAGCAAGCAGAAGAAAGTACTCCATCCCCCACTGCTTTGGATTATATATCCACTTGTGCTGAAGAATCAAGTGCCACAGAGCAAACAAGAATTACTGTAGTAGGATGTGTAATTATTACAAAGTGCAGCTTCACCATTACCATTTCTCCATCCCTAGGACATGGTTTCCAGACTTCTGCTCCTACCTCAGTGATAAAGGGACTACCTATGCTATTTTCAGAATTAGGATCCTGACTCAATTCCTCTCAATGCAATCAAATCTCTAACAGTAACGGAATGCCAAGAAAAACTCAGATTAAGGCCTTTAACCAGGCTGCTTGATAATACCAAAACTGGAATACAATTTTATTGCAAGTTGTTGTTTTATCTACTGTGCTGAATTTAAATCCTGAGCACTTTACCAGACCCTTTGGAAGCTCACTGAGAGAGCATAAATTTCTTTTCCTCCATTACTTCCATATCAAAAAGTTGTTCCTACAGAAAAATTTCAACAAAGCAGAAAAAAACCCCAAACTGGTTTAAGAATGAGAATAGCAAAGAGCATTTCATCTTGAAGTCACTGGTCCAAAAGCAGGTAGAGCAATAGTGAATAAAAGCTAGAAATCCATTAAAGTTTCCAACTTACATAAGAATTAATTTCAATTCTGCAACTACTGATACACAAGAAAACAAAAAGCACGAAGACTGAAATTTCTAAACTATAACAGCATGTTTGTGACTTATGCTGCTAAAAATATTTTCCCCTAATTCTATGGTGAAAATACTGTAATGTTAGTTCAGTGAAAAATGTGAATAACCTCTGATCTTGTTCCTTTAAATTGTTCATAAGGCAAATCACCAATGCTTTTCCAGTACCTAGCTGTAAAATTGGTAAATATGGATTAGGATGGTAAAATTTCACACAACAGAAATTTCTGTTCTCCCCATGCATTTTCCACAGGGATTTATTTAATACCCTGGGAAAATGCAGATATACACCAAAAGCATGGAATTAAGATGATATGGCTGCCTGTGAATATATCTCAAAATGGGCTGCATTAACAGTATGAAATGACACACAGATGAAAGACAAAACAGAGAGCATTTTATTTCTTCGCAAAACTGTTGTGGCATACAGAATATTAGACTATATTTGCACAACACCAATTGAAGATTTACTCCTACAGGTTTGAAGGAGCTGGGCACCAGCCAAGTTTTGAAGTGTAAGTAACACAGAGATGACATACTGCACATACGCAATCCTCATAAATGGCATGTTTACAAAAAAAGCAGTGAAAAGTCCATATAATACAATTTGGTTTCATTTCAACTTCCATCAATTTATTTTACTGGTAGTTTTGTGCATAACAAAGAACACCAGAAACTTCCAAATCCACTTCATTGTTCAAAAACATAGCATCAGTCCATCCACACCAAGTGCACCATACAGAGGCAGCACAGGATAGGCTGTTTTATCTTCTACATCCAAATCCAATTCCAGCACAGAAAAATCCAAACACAGTTCAAATCTCAATGAAGCTAGGCATTTCTACTTTTATTGTCCTTTTGCTGAGTAAGGAACTTGGGCAAACATTTGTTTCTCCTGTGAACACTACTCAAGCAACCCAGTTGCCACCTTGTGATCTACTGCATTTGAAAAGCTGACGGGGCAGTTTTGGGAATAGCAGTTTTTGAAGCTCACCTACCCACCACTGGGGAAGAGCTGAATTTCACCGTTACTTTCTTTTTGCAGCCAAGAGTGTTATTCCACACAGAAAAATACATTTAGTGTTTTGGATAAGCCACATCTGCATACCCTGCTAACACAGTAGCTTTGCAATTGCATTTAATTCACATAGGAAGCAGAGCGGCATTTTTACTTTTTCTGTATTCCACAACACACAGATAGAACAGGCACTTCTGGTTAATATTAATAGCTCATTAAATGAAGTATCTAATTTTCACTCAAAATCAGAACATCCTAAAATAATATAGTAATAATCCATTTTTTCCTGCAAGTCAATCCTCTAATGATGCTTACTATAATGTTAGTTACTAGTCACTGCAAACTTGTTTTCCAAATTAATGTATGAAAAGATTCCATTTAAACTTCAATAAATAATTTACTATGCTCATCCTACTGACTCAAATTGATAAATTATTTGCATGATACATTTCTTCATCAATAAGGAGAACTTCGTACTTGGAATTTATGTAACTTTTCCTTCCATTCTCCCCAAAAGACCATTTAATTTGAAGCCATGCAGAGGGTAGCAATCTCTCTTCAGACTGCTCAGATATGTGAAACAGAATACACTTTTTGAGCATTTTTCTCCCATTTTACATTTTAAAAAATAACCTAATGTACAGCTATTCAATAATAAAGAAAAGAGGCATGATAAAAACAAGTACTTTGGAAAAGGTCAGATAGGAGACAAAAAAGGCAACTCGGACTAAGGTACAGTAGCCAAATCTACTTTTCAACCATCCATTTTTCTTGCAATGATGATGCCCCTTCAAATGCTACTATCCACAGAAGAGATTATCTCTTCCAGCCCTATGCTCCACACTCCATGTTAAGAGAACATTTTGATGGAAACACAGTATGACAAGGAGCCTTTTTCACCAGATGCTTTATTTACTTGAAATGATTTAATTGCTTTGACCTAACCCAGACTCAACCTACAAGACTAAAATTTGGAGTGCACTGAAAAGAGAAAGGAAATATCAAGGCTTTTTAGTTGCCTCTTTTTAAGGCTTACATTTTTCCTGTGCTCCTGCTCTGATCAGTTGTCAAAACCTTAAAGAACAAAACCACTACTTATTTCAGTGGTGAAAGTGTATCAGAGAGGGATATTTCTAAACCAGCAGAAATAGTTTGAGCACTGGATTAACCAGGAATTTCTATGATACTTTTCTCTCTACAAACGCTCCTAAAATTTATTAATATAGTGTTTAAATAACTAAACAAGAAATTAAATGAACAAACACGTCCCTTTCACAGGGTAACAGTGATCAAAACAGCAAAAAAAGTTAAGAAGGGGACATATAAAAATAGAAGTGCTAGAATGAAAATATGTGCAACACTGATGACTAACACATTCATGTATCTAACAAAAAAGCAGGAATACGGATATCACTGCACCTTTTAAAAAAAACACTATTCTAACACCTCTTTGCAGAACTTTAACATCTGCACCAACATGGCTTTCTTTTGTGGTTTAACAAACAAACAATTGCAAAACAAAAAATTTCTGCTGTAGTGCAGCGTCAAAAAAAAAAAAAAAAGAAAATCAGTGACATGCCGTACATAATCAAGGACTATTTCTTGGGACATAGCACTCATTTATGATTCCAGGGACATTTGTTCTTGAAAGGGTGCTTCCTGTAAAAAAGTCACATGCTGGATTGGCACAATCTCCTCATAACCCCTGTAGTAAATTAGAAAGGAGGAGAAAAATTTAAGCCTTTTATTCCTTGCTAATTAGCTGGCAAAACATAACTATCTGTCTGACAGAAAACAGCTCAATTGAGAAAAGTAAGATTTTACAGAAACAGACACATTGCAAGGAAGAAGACGAATTTGAAAATAAATTCAGATTCAGGTTGTACATAATTTATGGAGTTTTTTTTTCCTCCGTCGTTTACAAACAGCCAAAAGTCAGATTACTTTGCTATCTACTTTTTAGATTCCATCAAACGTGACAATCCAAACATTTAGCTTCAGGTGCTAGAAAATAAAATTTAATAAGCCAATGAAACCACATTGTACTACGACTTTTCAGCCAAACAAACCTGCTCAGATCCAGCCTCAAATCTGGCTGCATATTTGATGATTAGACAAGTTTGGGATAAGTAATGCAAATACACTCCAGAAAAACAATTAAAAAACCCTAACAAGCAAAAACCCTTCAAAAAAACACTAAAACCAAATGTCTAAAGCCAAAGATGCAAAAAGAAAATACTTGTGCTTCAAGACTGCAGTAAAATTACTTCACAAAACAAGAAGGTTTTCTCCAAAGAATTAGAGGACTATTAGATATACAGCTTCCTCATCATACCATGGCATAATATATAGCAGTCTGACTACAGGAAAAGAAAAAGCTTGTAATATCCCAAATCATATATAAGAACGTGATACTGAAGTGTCAGCTGTACTGTAGTTACCAGGAAAGATCTATTACATTTCTGCAAGTGCTACAAGTACTACAAATTTTACAAGTAACTACAGCTATCTCTGTATTGAAAGAAAGGTCTGCTTAACATCTGAACAAATTCACCATCTTTGCTAATTCATACCTTTGCATCTTACACATTCTGACTTAAACAGCTGAGAAGTATTTTACACCGGGGCAGCCTTAGGAACTCAATTTCCTGTGGAGCCATCGCTGGAACCAAACTTACACTGATGAGCTTTTAGATGACATACATTCAAGACAGTCGATTTTTGCAGACTCCCACATTTGAGGCCTACTATTAAGCACTACCACCAAGTCTGTGCAAATGAGCATCCCGGCAATTGTTAAAGAGCCTGTCGTTCAAAACAAACCAAGCAGGTAGCAAAATAGCATTAGAATATTGTTTGCTAGAAGATGCTAAAGGAATGATAGTAAGAGAGTTGCTGCATGAGACAGAATTAATGTATATTTGATTCTTTGCTAAGATAATGGCACAGAAGTGTAAAAACATCAGGAAAAAAACCCCACGTATTTTGTTTAGACATCCAGTTCAGACAGGGGCATAGTGTACTCAAAATCAGAAATTTTATTATTGCATTCCTGCATAATAAGAATGTAAGTAGGATATGTATCATGTGCCCTCAGGAATCATTAGTAACAATATTCAATTTTATATGAAGAATTTAAATTAAATTAATTGCAAGAGTAATTGTATATGTAAAAATTTTTAGTACTATGGTAAGATGTCTATGAAGTCCATGCCGTAAGTATAATATTTTTTAATGGCTAAAACTAAACATAGGCTGAAAGAATTAGAGTCTCTGATTCTAGAACCACCACCATAAAATCCATCCCTGATTATTCAAACTATAGGCTACCCAAAAGAAATAATTACAATTTTATGATCACAAGAGCTAGGAGTGAAGCCATCAGTTTGATCTTAGCTCTGACCATACTTCAAATAATACAAGCCAGAACTCAGAACATTTACACTTTGTGCTTTTACCATTTTGGTTTTATCTGAACAATCATTAGAAATAGTCTAATCAGTTTCATTCTATTAACTATTTATTGATGATCAAGATACTACAGACTAGACTTACTACTCAAACACAACTAATGCAAAGCATTTTCACAGACATTAGAGTGACAATTGTTCTTTAGACCAAACATCTACATTCTTAATACATAAATTTCCTTTTCACTTCTCTCTGCATGTGAAATTAACATTAAAAACAGACATCAACTTTAACATGGGTCTAGCTGAAATTTTAGGACTTTCAATTTTGGGAAAGATGCATGACGCCTATTTTTCCTTAAGGTAAAAAACCAGTAAACCCCCACCAACCTGGCAACACATTTATGATTAATTCTGCTGTAAATACTGATTTACTACCAGCTGAAATCTTGAAAGGCCATTAAAAGTGCCAGTTTTTCATTGCAATAGGCTTTAGGAAAAAAAATCACCTCAGTAGGTAAGTATCTGTGTTCACTATCCTGTGAATGTCAAGCCTTGAGAGGATTACTATTCTACTAAGTACTGAGTGGTTGCCCAGTGATTGTTTATCTGCACTTCACATCACAAAGCACTATTCAGAATGAAAACATTTCACACCGGGCAAAAAAAGTCTGGTCCCGGTAGCTGTTCCACAGAGCAATGTTAAAGGCCCAAAAAACCCTGCTTCTCACCAGTATTGCCGTTCAGTGCCACTGAAGACAACCACTCAATGGCAGAAAGAAAACAATTATCTCACAAGAAACAAAGCCACCTTCCACTGCAAAAAGATTTTTTCAGAATCCACCACTACAGTCTCTGCAGTATCCACTGTCATAGAAATTGGGATTTCTGTCTGCTTAGTGCTTAAACCCAGATCTCAAGCGTGGAGATTTGTCCCTAGGTAAAAACCAGAAAATCTTCCTAATAGCAAGTCCATTAAAGTTTTATAAGTCTGGGAGCTACTCTGACTTAGATACATAATGGGCGAAAACACTCAAGGTAATAGCCTCCTCTGTGTCCTCTGTTCTTGCTGGTGGGCCACAACTGAAGTTGCTCAGACACCTTTATTTCTTCCTTCCTGTAGCTATCCTAGACCACCCTGATGTCAATTACCTCTTTCAGATCTTTTATGGTTCCTTCAGTGATGACAGGTTTGGAGTTAGTACATTACCGTTCAGGGACAAACTCTTGAACTCTCTGTAGCTCCCTTCCTCTCTTCACCCCCAGCCCCCTTTCCCCATCAACTACAGCAGTGTAGGCAGACCTCTCCAGATCATGAGATCATTAGTGACAAAACATCATCTCAAGAACAGAGAGTCTATGGGACATGATTAAGTCTAGACTGCGAAGCTATTAAAATAACAACTTGAATGTAGTATTACTGCTTATATAATTAGACTCACAAATTTTTATTTTATCGGAACAGAAGCACATGCACTTGAATTTGTCTCTCAACATAATTCATTTTACTATAATGGGGCAATTGTGGGGTTTTTTTAAATATAAATAAGCTTCTAATAGCAATTCACAGCTTCTTTTTAATAATTTAAACCCAGATTAACAGTCCTTGCTACATAATACTGGCAAGTGAAGTAGTATTTTTCACTCCATATTGACAAAAATCTAGCACTGACCACAATGACACAGATTCAAGTGTGAAACATTTTAAGAAGGGTTACCTCAGATTCATCTGTTGATTCCTCATTAGACCTGGTTTCCTGAAAAGGACACAAAAAACAAAGGAGTAAATAACAAAGTTCATACATAACTGAGCAGTATTTCCCTTTAAAAAGTACTTTTAAATCCCTATTAAGAAATGAAAGACAAAGCAGAAGCAACTCAAGACTCATGACAATCCTTGTCATTCATACCCGATTTGTGCTTGCACTTGCATTTGAGTGCCACACTGATACGCAGGAACAGCAGGGACACTGTTGTCAGTTACCCTAAAAGAGAGAGTGATTGGATCATCTGAGAATCTGTCCCTGTGATAGCTTCCCCTCTTCCACAAGCAGTAGCAAATTTTGCAAAGAAACTGCCCATATCTTGACTTCCATGGCAGAATAGCATTCTCAAGTAAACCACAGACCAGCTTTGCTATTCAACTATTTAGCTGTTAACAGGCTTATTTTAAACTTATGTAATTTCAAACCATTTTCCACAGAAATCCAGCACTCAATGACTGTCTCCTTCTCATCCCATGTTAACACAAGACGTGGCTTTCTCCTGCCTTTGAAACAACTGTACCTTTAAAACATCTCTCTCTGGCAAGATAATGATTCTTTCTACCCTACAAAAAAAATTTTGTAAGTCAACTCCTGCTCATCTCTCGTCTGTCCATGGAGAAAATCTGCTGATACAATGCCTCCTCAAAGAAGTCAGCAAAACGAAGATTTACTTAACGTATTTATCTTTATCAATAGCAATAAAGGATTACAACTAATACACTGGCAGTGAATGTAAGCATTTTAACAATAAAATATGATATAAACAAAGAACAAGAGAGAAGCCAGCATTTCAAATGTTATGAAGGAGTCTTTGAAGAGTAAGATGAATAGGTACAGAATTCCACCAGAGAAGGAAAAAAAAAAAATTACACCCTTACCAACAGCTTAGAGAAAAACGGAAGAGGAAGAAAATTTAATGCACTGACAACCAGTGTAATTTTTTGTTTCTCACATTTATTTATTTTCCATGCTTATAAAATGCACTGATTGTAACCTGTACACCAAAAGCAAAGGCTTCCTTTTCATTAGTGGAGGCTCACATGGATGCCCATAATGACCATCGCAGCAGATGGGAGAGAAGCAAAGCAGCACTTCTACCTGCTACTGGAAGCTTAGTGCAAGGTGTTATCACAATTACTGACATCTGTTTCTTCCATTTTCCACACTACAGATAGGCCCACCTCTAAAACACATCCCATAGAAGGGTTATCATTGTAGTCTATGCTTGTGACGTGAGTTGGGAAACTGCAAGTAGGAAGTACATGGGAATCAAGGGAAGATGGAGTAAAATCCTGGAATCTTTTGAAGTTTAGGTTTGACTTTGCAAGCACAACTGGGTGTCAGTCTCCCAGTCTCTAATCACAAGCTGCTGTAACTTTTCAGGAAATTACATTTAGTTACACAGAATCTTTGTGCATCTTAAACTCTACTTAACAACAACCAAGTGAGAACAGAACTAAAACATTGTGGTGTAATACTGCCAGCTGATTGGATGAGCTAGAACAACACACAAAGTCCAATTCAATGTATCATCAAACTCCTAATAAAAAACCTTATTTTCTCTCCTGGACACCAAGAGCTACCTACTCAACTGCTTAATAAATCAAAATTAATAGCACTACTGTTATGACATTTTGATATAATTCACATAGTTTGAAAAAAAAAAGCTCTCCCAAACAAAGGAATTACAGCAAGTGACATTTTTGCTGGTATACATGAGACTTTCACGTGCAGCTACACCACCTACATCTGCCCCTCATGGTTCCAATTGCTTTGGCTGTCTAGAACAGAAAGTTACTTTCAGCATGAGCTCACTATGTAGCACTATGCAGACAGACCAACACACGTGCAGGGTGGAGTTGCAGCTCACTTACTGAGACAGCAGCCAGTCCTCACACCCACCTGAGCCACTTAACTGAGCTGCAGGTTATGTGCAAAGGCATCCCTAGAGAACACTGACATAAAAAATTAGGACATGCCAGAAGTTGATTCCAATAATCAGGCCATGTGAGCTAAGAAAATATCAATCTATTTTTATTTAGGACATCTACCCTGTCATCCCTACTATATTCACAAGGCACCGCAACCCCAGATACTAAATTTCACAAATGGCATACAAACACAAATGCTTCATGGCCTTTATGTTTCACTGCAGAAAATAACATGCAAAAATTCAGAGGGAGCCTTGGCTTAGGAAACCAATGCAGAAACTGTATGTCCCCTGATAAGAACTTAGCTGAAGGTGCTTAGAATTGATACTTACCTAATAACTCACTTTGCTAGCAACTTACTATGAAAAGCTTTTTGCCTCAGTTTTCCCACTTGCTTAGGCAAAGTGGGACAGTAAATTGTAGTTATGATTGCCCTGGGGTTTTGTTAGGTTCCTTTCTCCTCCCTCCAAATGCATGAACTGAGAAGATTATTCTCCACTCCCACTTTTTAGTAGCCTTGTAACTGTGGAAAGAAAAACCCTAAAGAGGGATTTGTAGACAAGTAGAACCCAAAATCATGTAGGAATAGCAGTCACTGCTGTGTCTCAGACTCTAGGGGAAAATCAGCAGTATACTTCAGCCAGCTGACAAATGCTGTTGCTTAAGTAGCCGAAGAATGCAGTAAGGGAACACAGATGAGGAAACCATAGAAATGTGAAGTAATCTCTCACCATTATAATCTCTCACTTAACAGATCCAACCTTTCAAAAAATTCTTCAGTGGGCTTTCCAGTATGATGGGTATGGGGTTTTCCCTTCCTCTGCTTTTACAAACATCAAATGCAATACAGTACGCGTTTAGGCCCGTAACTTAAATCTGACAGAAGGTGAAAGCCACAAAACTTGAGTTCTAAAGAAACACATGCACAACACACAGATCTCTTTCAGTTGAGGAGTGCATGCTGCCCACAGGAAATAAACTGAGTAAGGTAACTCTCCTATCATAGTCCAAAGAGAGCAAAACACAGGCTAGTTTTATCTCTTGTATTATTATGGAATAAAGACTTATCAGAGTTGGTTTTATCCTTCCAAAGGCTGCCACAGTTAAAAACTCACCAATCCTGGGGAAAAAAAGCCTCCCCCAAGGAAGCCAAATCGTCCCAACAAACCTCTTGTCAGCAGGGAAGGTGGAAATCTCTAACTTTGGCCAGTTACCTTGAAGTAATTCTAAGACTCTGCCACTTCTAAACATGCAAGACAGAGAAAGATCGCATAGCTCAGCTGTCTGTCCAAATGCTGGCTCAGCAAAGAAACATTTAGAAAGTACTTGAAAGGGCCAGGACGTGCATTTCTGCTTTTTTTTTTTTTTCTTGGGATGAAGCAACCTAGGGACGGGGAGCTTTAGGAGAACACCCGATTTAGGGAACAACAGCAAGAAACTCCTCACGTTTTGTCTCATAAAAAAATCCCCTTGTTGAGATGAACTTGGTCATGTCTCCTATGTCTCTCGGTAGAGAGACCCTCCAGCTCTTTAATTCTGGCTCCACAGAGGTGCCAGATGCACTTCTAAACCCACCCTCCCGGGCAGACCCAGGCTCCCCTGCCTCCATCTTCCCTCCTCCGCCCCGGCGCAGCGAGACTGTCCCGGAGGGTGTCCCGTGGCTGTCCCCGCCGGCCCCGCACCCCGCAGGGCTGGCTGCCGGCCTCTGCCCCCTGGCACAGGCACTGTCCCTCCGCCCCTCCACTGCCACGTGCCCCCGGCCCGGCCCCACAATTCGGCCGTCCCGCTCGAAGCCCCGCTCCTCGGCGCTGCGGCCACAGTTCACTGACAGTCTCTACCTTCTCCTCGGCTTCCGCCATGGCGCGGCTAGGTAGCAGTCATGTGAGAGAGGCAGGAAGCCGGCGGGGCGGAGGCACTCTGGGAAATGTAGTTTCGTAGGGAAGGGATGTTTCTCTGTTTTTTTTTTTTTTTTTTTTTTTTTTTTCCCCCTCCCCCTTTTTTCCTTGCTCAGCCCAGCTGAGGTATGCTGGCGGTGCCGTACAGAACGGAGGGCAGACGCAAGGCTGGGCCCAACGGACAGCGCACCCCAGCCAAGTTGCCTCTCCGCCCTCCTTAGCTGCGAGATGCTTTTTTAATCTGAAATCCATGATTCTTTCAGGGAGACCAGCATGAGCTCCCAGCTCCATGATACGCCCAGCTGTGATGAGACTGAAGGTAGCCACTGCAGCGCCTGCTGAGGTACCCCTGATTAGCGAGGGTTCGGGTGTAGCTGAAGCCCAAAGCCATTGGCAGCCTGCTGCCACTGTTGTGCCCAGCGCTGCCAGTGCTCCCGGATCAGGCCCTTTTACTGTCATCCATCCCAGCAGCACCTGGTCGAGCACAGCTCCGGTTTCCATTAGATCCTCCGGTTTCCATTTGATCCTACATGGAGCAGCTTCTGTCCTCTTTGCCCTTTTTTCTTAATCAGCAATATTGAAACGGCCCACACTAGTGTCAGGAGAAGAACTTCAGAAAGCCTAAATGCCTTCTACAATTCTAGAAGCTGCTGCGTTTTGATTTTTAAAAGCATAAAATAAGACTTGAATTTCTTGCTTGCACACAAATGGTTTTCTTTATATGTTAAAAACATAATCAAAGCAAAAAAGGAATAGGCAGAACTTTTTACCATTTCGGTTTTGCCTTTGGAGTTATTTAAAATCTAAGGTGAAGCTACAGTGTTAATGTGTCCTTAGGTGCAAAGACATGAATTAAAAAATGTGCAGTGCAGATCACCTTTGGCAATGAAAGAGGAATTGTATAATACCACACTGCAAAACCTTAAGGCCATACAGTTAATTGCAAAGAGTTTCACTTTGGCTATGAAAATAATGTATATCATTGCCATACCTTTAGAAATTAATTGCCAGAATTTAACTGAGAAGAGCTAGAGCTGTCCTTTAAAATCACACTGAAAGCTATACACAAGGGTGAGAGAGAGAGAGCTATCAAAGTTACCAGTTTCAGTGCGAGAACATATGAAAACAGCTATCCTGAATAAATTTAATTTGCAAATGATATAAGAAAGTATGTTTTTTTATGGTTTGTTATGGACTGTCAAGGTGCCATGGTGGAGAAGTGTGTAAATGTCATCCTGGCCATATAAGCCACAGCATATCTACAGAGAAAGAGATGTTTGGCTGCCATTGTAAAAAATATTGTTGAGACCACACCTAGATATAATTGTAGATTTAGAGTCACCTTTGTTACAAAAAAAAAAAAAAATAATTGAAACTGGAAGGGGCCAAAGGACCACTTTTAGGGTCTGATCTGTTGGAGAAGACTGATAAAAAGGACTCAGCAACTTCTGTTTAACAATAATAGAGACATGAAGAGGAAGAAGAACTATTAAAGTAAAAGGTATGAGATCAAATAAGTATCAGCTATTTTCAGTGTATTTAGGCTGGAAATGAGAAGTAGATGCCCATGTGTCAGACATGCGTGGTCCTCAGAAGAATCTTGCTGGTAAGAAATTTAACTGATTTCAAGATGAAACTTAATAAACTTAAATAAGAGACTGTAAGAGGTGTTTGCTGACAGCTGTGTGGCTTACCCAGAATGCTGCTAATTACAGGCCCATTCAGTCCTTCTTGAATCTTAGTTCTGTTCAGATCAATGAAAAAATATACCATTGCTGTTGATGGAGCCAGGATTTGTCTTTTAATAACTAATGCACAAGCTATATTTTCTGTTATCAATAGAGGTTTTGGGCTACAGGGTTTGTTTTCTTGGTTTTTTTCCCCCCCCTTTTTTTTTTTTGACATCAACAGATATTTTGTGTCACTTTTTGAACTGGAAAGAACATTAATAACCGGCTTTTAAGTGCCAAGAAAAACAGAGTGTAAGTGAAAGGATGGCAGATCTTGTGAACTTTGCTATTATAACAGCTAACAATGCACATTTGTTAATTTTTCACAAACAGAGCCGTCAAGGAACAGCTGTTCTTGTTTTCATTGCACACAGAATTAGTTGTATAAACAATGTGATTTACGTATAGTGTGCTGCTTATTTCTGGTGCAAAACTAATTATTTTGTTGTTTAGACTTCAGGTATGAATTTGATCTGCCATGAATATAGTTTTTTATCGTGTCAGGAAAATTTAATATGTTGGCGTCTGTTTCTGCCACCCCTTCCACACCCACCCTCCAGAAGAGCTGAAAGTCGTCTAGGAGCAATGACATCAGTAGGTTTTAAAATCTTTCAGCCCCTCCCACAAAGTACTCAGCATCCTACAAATTTGGGCCTGAGAACATCCCATCAACCTTTGGAGACAAAAAGCTTAAGCATAGTTCAGCATAAGTGGGAAATATAGCACTGCCTAGGGGAAGTAAATGTTCTGTCCTATCCTTGTAACCCACTCTCTTTCACTGTCTGCCAGCACATAGAACTAAGGTCTGGGTTAAATTAGTTGTACAAGAGGTAGGGATTTGGGATCTCTGGTGAGATTATGGATGCTTTGAAGTGTAGGTAGAGCATTTTGGCACACATTCATCTCACATGATAGGTGGCTGTACTTTATCACTTAGTTTTAACTTGGTTCACCAAAAATAGCACACTTCGTAAGTCTTTAAATAAATATTTTAGCCGTACCATAATGCCTTTAATGTTCTTAATGCCTATTTTAATGCAGAGCTTCCAGCTGATGGGAATTCTGCAGGGCATTTCTAACAGGATGCTGACATACCAGCCAGTTTGTATTTTAAAGATTTAAGTCTGTCAGGAATTTCTGTTGTTGTTGTTGTTGTTGTTGTTTTGGGTTTTTTGTTTGGTTTTTTTTGCCACAGAAATCAGAATTAGCATTGAAACTTGGACCTTGACCAACATTCAGAGTTCAAATAGTGTTAAAATTTTTCTCTCTTGTTTTAACACACTTTCTCTCTGACTACTGTGAAACATAACAAGTAGCAAGTATCCTTTGGTGTATTACTGTATTTCAATCTCCAAGAGCTCTCAGTTGCTTTCAAGTAGGACTGATTCATCCGACAAAATATTCAGCTGGATTCTCTCCCACCACTCTCACCACCACTTCTTCAGTTAAAAAAAAAAAAAAGGTGGTGTTTTCTGTAAGTTAGTAGTGTTTAAAACCACTGTGCTGTAGAAAACATAGATAATGTTGTCAGTACAATGGAAGTTCAAAGATTGTCCTCTTTTTGTTTGTTTGTTTGTAGAAATAAATTTGCAAAGACTTTTCTTTTTTTATCCTTGCAATCAAAGAATTATTTCTGTAAGATACTTTCAATTTGTACCATAGCTTACTTAATTATAATCTTGAATATGTTCAGGAACTTTGCACTTTACTAACAATCCTGTTTGACTTGCTAGCATTATATTTTTTTGCAGTTGCTTAGTTTTTTCTTCTTAATCCATATCTAAAATTTATTTACAACATTTCTTCCTGAAATGCATATCAGAACAATGACTATAAAAAATTCAGTTATAAATGTAAAACATAGTAGTACCATATGGGCATCATAGTAACTGCCTTCTTCAATTGGCACTGAAGATAACCCCTGTGTGATTTACAATATTACCAAAAAGGCAAGGTAAGAAATGGAAGTATGCATTACCACTATGTTCCACCACTGCAGTGTATTTAAATTAGGTTTAAATGATCAGCTATTTTTATAAAAATTGGAGTGGTAACAATAGCAGAAAGAATATTACAAATTTGTTAAAATAGTTGATCTTTATTCCATGACATTTAAAGACTTTCTCAAATTACAGTGAATTATATTGAAGTCCTTCAGGAATAACATTCTCCTCAGTCTTTTCTTTCTTCCTCTGACCCTCCCTCCCCATCTGTCATTCTTCTGCTCACTTTCTTTGTCTTCGCTCTCAGGCAGTCTTTATTGAAAGATGCCTACTTGTGCTGTGTAGAACACACAAAGAAGAAGAAAAAATGTGAAGCACAGTAAACAACATAAAGCCATTTATTAAAGATAAACAAGGGCTATTATAAAGGGAGAGGTAGTAAGGGATCCTCCTAAAAACCTTATAGTTAAATATAAAAAGGATCTTGTAGAGAAGGAGCAGGTCTAAAATTGAAAAATTATTATGCTATGAGAACATTTCATAGATCTGTAGATTATATAGCCAGACAGGGATAGTACTGTGATTTAATCTGAACTCCTCCCCAACATGGGCCACGAGATTTACCTGAATTAATTCTTCTTTGTACCATTTTTTAATAAAGAAAACATACCTTGACATAACATTTCCAACTACATAAAGCTCCCTGCACTTCTGATAAGTCATTGCAAGAGCAGTTATACTCACTGCTAGAAAAATCAAGAATACAAAAGAAATAGAACAGTGGTCCATCTAGCTTAGTGCTTGGTCTTCCACAGTGGTGAAAGGATGCAGTCTGGGGAGAGCACATACCTCTGAGGTTTACTCCTTTGTCTTATCCTAGCATCTATCAGCATGGAATGACGGATGTTAGAAGACATGTCCGTGACTGCTCTTTCTGGTGTCTGTTAACAAATCTGGTATTGATGAATTTGTTCTTTTTGGCTTGCTAACATTATGTACCTCCAAATCTCTTGAGACAATGAAACCCAGAAGCTGTCTGCCTTACACTTGAAGAAATTCTTTCTTTTTTTCTGTTTTAAACGGCTCTGCTATAGTGCTCTACCAGTTTTGATAAGCAAGCTTTCAGTTTAATAATGCAAGACTTGGTATATACTGGGTTTTTCTTATACTTATGGCAAATTAAAGTTTTTCTTATCTCAGCTTTGAATCCCTCCATTATGTCCATCATGGAATCATGTCAGCAGCTTCTGAAAGTTCTGTATTCAAAGACTTCTGTTCCCCATGTAACTACTTGTAGTCTAACATGAAATAGTTACTTAGTTATTTGTTAAGTTAAATAGAAAGATGCATTGATTGTTTCAAAAAGATGTTTTACATCCTACAAATAATTTTTTGTGACTGTTGTTTGCTATACCTCAAATTTGTTGCCATCTCTGTTAACTTGCTTGGTGGGACATGTCTCTATTAATTTAAACTAATGAAACACACTCACTCCTTTTATATTTATGTTATTTTTGTGAACAACTCTACCATTTTCAGCTGGCATTCCACTTAGGGGATTCCTTCTCCTTCCTAATAGTCAAAATACTCCTTGTCTTTAATTCTTCTAACATTGACTTCTTTTCTTTTTTGTGCTCCATCTGTTTTTTCTTGTGGTTCCTAGGTTTTCATTCCCAAATTTCCAAATTTAAGTTACTGCCACTGTTTTTTTTCTCTTTGAAACAAAATATAAAGATGAAAGTCTATAGGTATATATAAACCTAAAATGGATGGTTGCATGTTTTCCTCAAGGATATTTTATGTTTTATTGTCTTGTTGTAGAGTCCCCATTATTCTTTTAAGAGTTCCCACTTGCCATTTATATGCTCCTCCATGCTGGTATTCCTTAGTTTCTTTCTTTTAAAGCAGCAGTAGCATTTGTTTTCAGTTAGAGTCACATTCCATTGTCAAACATAAACATAAGTTGAGTAATTAGCATTCTCATCAAAGAAAGCACTTGGATTTGATCTAATTTAAAATTGATACATAATGATTAGAGCAACCTTAATATAGTGTTTGGTCCAAGAGTCTCAAGAGCAATCTTGAATTTAATCTCCATGTTCATATTAATTTTTGTTTGTTTTTAGCAATTTTACTTCCTTCCTATCTATTGAGAACTGCTGTCTATAAGTGGGACCAGTTCTTAAAAGAAAAGCTATATTGGGTAGGACCCCAAATCTTGACTCTAGGATTTTATAGTTTTATCAAAATTTCTGCAATTTGAAATTGAAAATCCATTATCCTAAGTTCTAGAACTTCAGTCTAGGTTTAGATAATTCTTATATATTATCTGTCTTGTGATGGGACTTCAATAGAACTGTTTTTCATGCTCATTAAGATCTACTGGCATAATGGAATCCTTGTCATTACTGAATTATCAAAACATTTCTATCTATATTCTTGTTACAGGTTGCGCCACCAAGAGAATTCCCATTCCCAAGGTGATTGCTATAGACTGTATTGAGGTATTGCCTTCTTCTGAATTTACAGTTTTAAGTACCTGAAATGATGCAAAGATAGTTGTTCTGTCTGTCAGGTGGGTGTCTTGCATTATGCTGAGATTTTTCATGTCCAGGAAGGAGACACAAAGAAGCATACAAAGGCACAAAGCCTTCTGGGGTAGTACCGAAGGCCTCTGTCTGGTGATGTATTAGCATATTTCAGCAAGTTTAGATGTCGGGCTATTGAATTATGTTATCCAAAGGCTGTGGATTTGAAGAATGCTGTACAATCCACCAACCTGTTACACGGAAACAAAACTAATGAATTTTAGCAGTCCTGCTAAAGTCCCTACTAAAGAAGTGATTCACCTCCAGAAGCCTTAAAATATTATTTCGTAAGAAATAGGCCACCTAGCTTTTAACAGTGTTCCTACACAGCATTCTTACACCACGTGGTTATAGTATACAAATGTTAATAAGATAATCACTCTCAACAATGGATGTGGGTAAGTACATCTGCCACATGGCAATAATAAGATATCCTTCCAAAAAGCCATTGTTTTAAAATTTGAAATAAGTTTTTTACTATTCTTCTCATACTTTAGCTCCAAAGGAGGTATTTTGTGGGTCATAACACTTTCATGTGCCGTTGGGTTGCATGTCAAAGGGCTCTCCACCCATCGCACTCTAAGTGTGCATTGCAGCAGCAGAATGCCATTCCTCACCTTCCCACTTAATTTAAGTAGATTTTTATAGTACAGTGCTAAGAAGTAGCCTCAGTTTCATCTGTGTCTGGATTGCTGTCAGTAGCGATAGCGACAGGTCACCAGCAACAGTGTTCTCCATAGTGTTCACTGACAAGCCAGGAAATGCCCATAGTGCTTGAAAACTGTTACCTGTTTTGTTCATGGAGCATCCGTGAGAACCAAATTCCCATTTCTCAAGTGAAAAAACTGAGGCAATTTAAGCAATTTAAAAAGAAAACATCTGTGTCCTGATCCCCAGCATTATGCTTTCGTTACAGGACAGCTTTTCCACCTTTGATGGCCTGCTTCAAGTATAGCCTTTTTTCATTAAGCAAATACCGATTTTGTTCTTCTGCTTGCAAGAAGACTAGAGTCCACCTGGCTCCTTTGGCTGCTTCATTGTTTGTGAATCACTTGAGAACAGCATTTATTAATTAACTGCTGTTGTTTATCTAATGGGCACTCACAATCGTCTTTTCTCATGGCATGTGTTAAGCAGCAGCTCTTAAGAATGCTCCTCCATGACAAAGTGTCAGGCTTTCCCTTTAACTATTTAATGTCATGCAGACAGTCCAGCCCCCAACATTTAAACCAGATTATATGATTTAGAAGAAACAGGACAGGATCACTCACAACTCTTGTTATGTATTTTATAAGCATCCAGCTCCTTATTATAATTAGTCATTTATATTATGGTGGTGACAACAGCATACTACTTATTTTTGAACATAGTTGAGAAGATACAGTTTCTGTCTGAAAAACTAGACTTCTAAATCAACATGAGATCTCATTTGAATTCCGTCTAACCCTTGAAGCAGCTGGTATTAGTAAGAGATGAGGAGGATCAAAGGGTTGTAGGAAAAGATGCAAGTGAACTGCCACGGCGAGAGTTGGTGGTGGCAGGTACAGCACACTAGGATTTTGGAGGTTTGCTAATACAGCTAGCACTAGTTCTGAAGGATCAGTATACAGATCTCCTCTGTCAAGTGATACATAACATGTTAATTCAGACTTCATTTCGGGAGCAGAATTACTGGAGTAACAAGCCTAACTATTATTTTCTAAGGTCATCTCTGTGAGAAGATTTGATTGAGATGGCAGAATGGGAAAGTAATGGGAGCTGTTATCCTGTGATGTGCCACAGAGTCACTAAATGATAGGAGGAGAATTGTTTCACTGTTTATACATCAGTTTCCCCATCAATGAAATAGAAGTAATGAAATGTACTGATTGTTGTGAAGTATTTTGATATCTGTGATGAAATGTCCTAAAAACTTGAGGCTCGTTCCAAAGCCCTTTGAAGTCCTCAGAAGGCCCTTGATTCAGCTGTCTTAATTTGCATTTGCCTTAGTCTGCAAGTCACCCACAAGACTCCTGAAATTTGGAAATGTACCACAGAATGCATTTCTCAAAGATGGAAAAAGATATTCTCAAGTAATCATTATCATTATCTTTGACTATTTGACTATTCAATGTGAATTTAGAAAACAGCAGAATGATATATGCATTTGGATTATTTGTAATATTTTACAAGATCAAGGTGATAACTTAGAAGACAGAGAAGGAAAAGCCCCAGCATGTTTCCCTGACACCAAAGAACGAACTCTGACAGAAACAAGCTCTGTGGGTTTTTTTTATCTTTCTTTTCTGAAGGTAGATGAAAAAGATCAGGAGAAACTATGTCTCATTAGAAGTGAATAAGTCTGTGGTAATCCATACTAAATTTACCAGGTCGTATCTTCTAAGAAGGTATTAGACACCAAAGGGCAGGTAGTCATATTGCAAAAAAAAAAAAAAAAAAAAAGGAGAAAAAAGAAAAAAAAAGCATTAAAAAGTTGATGTTTAATTTTTTTTCCACGTAATAAATGAAATGGCACAGACTTTCCAGAAGAATTTTAAATCTTTTAGTGTGATAGGTAAGGTGAGGGAAGGTTGTAAGATGAATGCTCATTATTCAAGAAAGCTCACAACAAATGAAATGTGTGCTGTAAGAACATATTTTGTTTTCTTTTTTTTTCTGGAGAATAAACACTTTCTTTTTGCTAAAATAGAAATATTATCTTCATGAAGAAAACATTTTTTCCTAATCAATATTTTTTTAACCTCTGGGTTATTACTTCCTCAAGTATCTTTTTTTTTTCTTCAGGATTGGTCTATGTACTTTAATGAAAAATCTGCAGAACAGACACATGCTATTGTTCACATTAAAACTTTCAAAGGTTATTACCTGTGACGGCATTACTTGTCTTCAGTACATTTTTTTGTGATGTATCAGGTTCTTGGGATGTATGTGTGTGTGTATATATATATATAATTGAGAAGGAAAAGAATTAGCTGCTGGCAAAGCAGGAATATCCACACTCTGGTTAAAGATCAGGAAACACACATTCTGTTCTTGCTATGCCATATGTTTTATATATTGTATATGCCACTTGGCTTCTTTAAATTTCAGTTCAATTTAATGAAGTTAGTTGAATTAAATTTCTGATAAATGAGATTAATATGATAGGAACATTTATCTACCTTTCTTGACCACTTCAGAAGCCTGGTGATTGCTGGAAACTTTAAAATTTATTTTTATTAAACTCCATGTGATGTAAAATAATTTAACTATTCAATTTTCTTATTTTTCTTCATTTTTAGAATAGAAAATATGCAAATAATATAAAAAGTGATTTGTATCTAAAACCCCTTATGTCAGCTAGTAATTCTCCAGAAGACTTTTCTCTGCCAGATCATTATTTTGTATCACAGAACAGCTTAAATTCTCAGGAGTCCAAAACTCTGGTTTGTCTCCATCAGGACTTTGACTGTTGGGTATCTGCTGGAATTAGCTCAATGCTATTTTTTTTGGAGCCCAGATCTAATATGAGTCAACGGGTTTGAATGTATACCTTCTAACCAGATGTAGACTGTACATCAAAATAGAGCCTTAGATATTTTATTGTTTCTTGAGCTGTGGCCAGAACAGGATGATGAACACTGTGTTTGAAACTGCTGATGCTATTGAAAAAACCCTACAATAAAATATCTGTTGCTATCCTTTTTCCTTGATTACCAAGCCGAAAGCAAGATTTAATAGTAAATGGCAAATCATGATTGCTGCCTTTTCTATGTCTGTCACCCATCTTATTTGGAGAAACTTGGACAACTCTTGCCTGATTATTGGGCTCAATTCCAGTATGCTTGTAAAATTTCGGTGTTCTCTCTCATCCTGCTCCCACACTATCAAAAGTTCTCTGCAAACTCTGTCTTTCAATCTTCTTACACAGTGCACTCTATCCCACATGAGTTTATATCACAAACTTACAACTCATGTAAAAGTAGATAGAAGCCCATTCCCCATCTTATTCACAAATACTTTTAAGTAAGAGTCATGTTCTTTACTTCACTAGACCCATTTATAATTAGTGATCAAGCTAAACCCAGAAAACTGGTTGTTGTACAATAAAGATGAATAAATAAGTAGGAATACATGATATAGCAGTATATCATAAGACTGGACTTGATCCTGTGTCCTTTCCTAACATAACTACTATTTTTCTCCTGTTTAATTAAAAAAAAAATTATTGTATGAATTTGGGATCTTCTCCAAACTGAACAATCTTGCTTTAAAATAGGCGCATAACTGATATAAGGCTACATTCTTTTTTGTGAGATCTGAGTTGATGGGGGAAGTTTCTAGCACTGCAGGGAAGAATTTGACATTCCAACTTTATATCTTAACTCCTGTACAAGTTGAGGCTGTTCAGACTAAGGACTAACCCTGTCTACTTGAAATTCTTGTTTCAAAATTTGTTTTCAAAATTGTTCTTATTTAAGATTTTGGCACTTTTTCCTATGTTTAAGAACATTGTCCAATGCTGTTAAAAGTACTAGAAACATTCCCATCAATTTCAACCAATGTTGCATCAGAACAAAAGAGAATAAAATGTTCAGTGGATTAATTTTTCATTCTACAGGTCCTTGAAGTTACTTAATTTTTTAGAGCTTGAATAAGTAATCTGGGAGGAAGAAAGTATCTCTAGTGTTAATGTCAGGGGAAGAATAACTTCGTTATCTAAATGTACAGTATCCTTCTTGTTCATGGTGTGTTGAGCACTTCATTGGATTGAACAGAAGAAAACTGATAATGACAGATCTTGTTTCCTAAATACGTAATTAAATCTCTAGTGGAATAGGTTCTTCCAGGCAGGTAAAGGGATGACAAAACACTTCATGTGATGACAACAGATATCTTAGTGAACCTTATCCTCCTAAAATTTACAAAACAATGTTAATTTCAGTATCCTTCTTACCATGCTTTGCATGTCACATGCCAGATTCACTTCTCTGCAATAATGACAACACATACTATGCACATCATGGTTAATGGCTCAAAAATTAGGTTTCTGATCTTGTAACAAACATGGGTTGGGTAATGCGGTGGAAGCCCCTTAGCATTAGGAAGGTTTAAGGCTCCCAGGGCACTGTGCAGCACTATCCCAGCAAGCCCTGGCTTTTAATTATCTGTTACACACTCTTCCACTTGTACTGCATCTGCTGAATACACATGTGTTGGGGTTTTGGGGA
>VZRS01008807.1:0-69588 GCA_013398055.1 Ifrita kowaldi
CTCCCCAAAACCCCAACAACAGTTAAAGGTGGGCCCTAGAGAACCTCTAGGGAACACCATAGATGACTGAGTTCCACAGCAATAGGGTTATAAAGGACAAAACCACTGCTTACTTGAGAGCACACTGTCAGCACGGCTTCCGTACAAGCGAATTCCACCTTGTTATTGTCCTGGAGTTCTCTGAGTGCATGGGTAGAGGGAAGCTACAGGTATAATTAAATTCTCAGAAAACATTTGACAAAGCTGTATTGAAGGAGGTTTCCCCAGGCTTGGAGGAAAGGTGCTCTATCAATGGAAGCTTCTGGAGAGAGAGATTTGGACTGCAGGGCACCTCATGACATGGCCTCTTTCTTGTTCACAGAAGGTAGGTGACTCAGGCTCTTGACCACTGGGCTTTTGAGAATGTGCAGGGTTGGACGTTTCACCACCCCTGTGGGACAGTCTTGTAATGTAGACCTCTCACATGGTGAATAAGTTTTTCCTCACATTGAACTGCAATTTTCCTTGTTGCAATTTACAACCATTATATCTTTTTCTAGTGTTTTGAGATGAGTCTGGCTGTGTGTGTTCTGTATCTCTTTTAGTCTAGCTTGAGACAAGCCTTCCTTGCTGCCAGCGCTCACAGCTGACTCATGTTGTACTTGTCCACCAGGATTCTTCAGGTTCTTTCCTGCAGAACTGTGGCCTCTCAGTTTGTTCCCAGCCTGTCGTGTTGCATGGGGTTGCCCTGTCCCTAGGGCAGCCTGTAGCCCTTGCCATTGTTGAACTTCTTGAGGTTCCTGCCAGCCTGTCCTGCCAAGTCACAGCTGAATTACGGCTCTGCTTTCCAGGCTTTTGGATTGCACCTCCCATTTTGGTCTTACCCGTGGATTTTGTCTGAGGGCACGTGCTGTACTGTTGAACTTGTCATGATGAAGATGTTAGTACTGTGTCCTCTGTCACCTCTTGTGCGTAGCTTTTTGTTACCAGCCACTACTTAGATTGTTGACCTGCAGTCGCAGTCCTTTGAACATGGCCATCCAGGCAGTTTTCCTGTGGACAGGACTCTGTCCATAGTTTATACCTGCCCAGTATGGCTGCAAGCATGCCAAAGGACTCTGCATTACTGAAAGGAGATACCGGATATTCATAGCTCTTATTCTCCAGAGCAAATAATTTCATCAGAGGGGGCAGTCAGATTGGGCAGGCACCATTTGGCTTTGGTGGATCCATGCTTCTTGTTCCCAGTTGCTTGCTTGTCCTTTGTGTGTGTACGAATGATCTCCATGGGGATTTGCTCCACAGTCCCCATAGACACTGGGATGAAACAGACAGCTGGCTTTTCTCTCCCTTATTGTCTGTCTTGAAGGTGACATTTGCCCTTTTCCAGTCATTAGTCACCTTCCCAGATTGATGTGACCTTTCTGAAATGATAGGAAGCAGATCCTTCTCCATCATGTCTGGTGTTCGTTGTGTATGTCCAGTTTTCCTAAGGCAGTCTCTAACTTCATCTTCCATTGTTAGTGCCAGTGTTAGTGTCTGGGAACAGCAGGGAAGGGCCACTGAGTGGTAGCACAGCAGGCAGCTGCAGAACAAGGGCACAGTCCCTCAAGACCCACAGGGAGAACTGGGCGATGGCAGAAGTCAGGCAGGAGCTTGAGAGGGCAGGTGGATCCCAGGAGGCACCTTTGTGCTCCAACGGGGAGTCAGGTCTATAGCTCAGGTGGGGGCCAGAGGGGAGATCTGCAGCTTAAAAGCAGTTCCCGAGACAGGGAGTGGAGTTGCTGGTGCCTTCAGTAGCGCTTTCTGGAAAAGCTGTCCCCAAGGTCACCAGCTGTGCTGTCTTGGTCTGGAGCCCAGGTAACCAAACCCCTAGGATGGGATGTATTTTCTGGGGATCCTGACAGGTGACACTTTCACCTTCCAAGCTCTCCCATGAGGCACAAGGACTTGGGAGGCCTGAGAGGAGACCTTGATAGTAAAGCCTGAAGAAAGGAAGACATTGAATCCCTCAGCCTTTCCTGTATCCTTGGTTGATGCCTGCCTGCTCAGCAGGTTTCTTGGCCTGTTGCTGCTAGTGTGCTCAGAGGAGCCCTAGGAGCCCTTCTTGTTGCATTTTGCATCCCTTACCAGATTTGAGACAGCTAAGCTTTTGATCTCTGTGTGCTTCAGCAGTTCTGGTGAAGTCCTCATAGGTACCTGGTCTTTGCTTGACCTCCCAGATTCTTTGTTTTTGAGCTTAGTCAGAAGTTGTCTGTCCAGCCAAACTGTCCTCCCCCTGCATCTGCTCATTTTCTTGCCTGTTGGGGTGGAGTGTGCTCTTGCGCTTGGGGAAGCTGTCCTTGATGATCAGATGTTGCCTCTTCAGGCCCCCCCCAGCACTGTACAGGTCAGATCAGTCTTCTGAACGAACTATAAGCTGGCTGTTTATTTTGTTACTTGTCATCTTCACTTCTCCTGGGATCTTGAACTTCTACCATGTTACATCACCACCTAAAAAAATGATCTTTGATGCATTGAGAAACCTGACTTTTGTTCACCCCACCATGTTGCTCTTACAGTGGATATTGGTGCTTAAACTAGGTTTGTCCAACATCTTTACCAGTGATGTGGAGGAATGAATGGCCAATAAGATTTCCCAAGTTTTTTGATGTTACCAAAGTTTTAAGTTCATAAAATGCTGCACCAAAGGCAGAAGGATGTCACCAGACTGAGTGATCAAAAAGTGGCTTCAGTGGAGAAACTTCAGTGTAGATAAATTTACAAGAAGTTAATGTAATGAAAATAAATATGGTTTAGATTGTTTTTTCTAAATTAAGGGTAATTCATCTAGGGAAAAACAATCTAAACCCTGCCTAATGGGAAGCTGAACTCAGAATG
This sequence comes from Ifrita kowaldi, assembly GCA_013398055.1. NCBI lineage: Eukaryota > Metazoa > Chordata > Aves > Passeriformes > Cinclosomatidae > Ifrita > Ifrita kowaldi. The sequence continues at coordinate 2,860 of VZRS01008807.1, forward strand.
GGCAATTGTGACTCCAGGAGGGGAACCTGAGGGCAGCGATGGGTCACTGAAGTGATTCCTCCCTGTAAGCAGCAGCCAGACAAAACACTGATGATGCTGGCTGGCTTAGGACAACAGACAAGAGAGATCATTTTACTGCTCTGTCGTAAAGCTGTTGTTGCAGCCACATCTTGTGTATTACGTGCATCTGTGGCTGCTGTGTCTGAAGTGGGCAGTGACCATGACCATAGTGGATGGAGCAGATTTTTACCCAAGAGGAGCTGAAGGGTGGGAGCCTGATTTGGAGACAGAATGTGATCAAGGTTCACAGAATCCTGAAGGCAGAGGACGTGCTGAAAGCTGAGCTGCTCACCCTGTCCTGCACCAGGACTGAAAGCCCTTGGAAACCTGGTGGAGGTGGCCATGCTCACACAGGTCCTGCCGGTGTAGCTGGATGAGACGGACCATGCCTCTGCTCTAGGCAGATGTTGCTGGGCTCCCTCTGCCTCTGTCAGCAGGACTGATGCTGTGTGAAGCAAATGGTGTAATAAATCCATTTACTTAAAAGTAGTGGCTCTTACTGAGTAGCTGAGTGTTGAACACCATCATTTAAACTGGTCTTTTCCCCAGCAAAAAAAATCTCAAATATACAATACTTTTTTCCTGGGATTTTTTTCGAGCAGGTTATTCTAGCAACTAGTGTTGCTAAGACATGAATAACTGCAGATGTTCTCAGAACTAATCACACCCTGATAAACACTATGTCTGCCCCTAATGCAAAGTAACAAAAAAAGTAAATGTACTGTAGTCACAATCTCTTTAATAAAATCGTGGTGAAGGTTGAGTACTGAAAGAGTTTCTCTAGTAGAACTATAGGTGCATTTCATGGTAGCCTCTGGTGCTAGCTATATGACTTTTTGGTATGTATGAGTCAAATCATTTATTGAAAATGAAATTTAGAACTGCATAATGTCAGTAATTCCTTTTTGTGGTTAATGTGATGCAGGTTTGCTGTCTGACTGAGAGAGGCTTAAAATGTCTTTTGTTCAGGAAATGTCCTAATCTATTAGAATGTGTTTGAAGTGGCTTTTAGGAATTAAATTAGGAATTAATTTAGGAATTAAAGGCAGTGTGTCCTGCTGTTGTTTTTAAAACCATGGAAGTCAAACAGCATTTTTTTCTGTCTAGGGCTGCAGCTGTAGAAATTTGTGACCTGTTTACTAATTTCCAGAAACACAAAAATGTACATTTTTGTGAGCTGTGAGATTTCAGGTACACCTTTTGTGGCCTTCAGGGAAAAATCTGTCCTGTCTCACTGCAAATTATATCCTCAGGAACAGAGGAGGGAATCAACTTTTTTACTTAGCTGATGTTTCTGTGAATCACTCTACTTTGGTTTTGTCACTGAAAGGTAGCAGCAGTTCTGTGTTCTTGTGCCCTATTAGTGATGCACATTGGCTCTGTCTAGCAGGAATTGCCACATGATTTCTGGGCTCAGTGGGAGTTGTTTTTCTTGAGGATGAAGTTGTTCTTTCCAAATCTTCCTTTTGTGAAAACAGTTCTTTTCCCCATTAAAAATTACCCTGCTGTGTTTCAAAATCAAATTGAAAAAGCATTGCATAAGAACTGGGAAAACAAGCATGTGTCATGGGTCAAGCAGAGTGAGCTGCAGACAGCCAGACCACTGATAGCCCTTCAAGAATCTAAAAATCATGGGGAAATTCCTGTCAGTGGAACAGACATAGCTTAGGGGAAAACGAGATTTGTATATCCATGTTTAATTTCAGGTATTTTCTCCCTGTATTTATTTCTTATTTTATTTCTCACAGCACAATTTTTTTTCCATTTTAAGGTTATGAAATTTTAATCAAACCATGATTTTTCAGTCCTACAGGACAGCATTTGGAGGCTTGTCATGACCATCCATACCTTCAGAAATAGGGCATGCAAAATGCCTTCCTTGTAACTTTTACAGTGTTTCATTCTTAAATTTCTTGGTTAAAGAAGAGAAGAAAGAGCATGGAGAGAGAGCAGGGAATCATTCAGCAGCACTCATCGCAAAGGTTTATTCTCCTGGTTGTCACAGTATTTTGCAGATACCTGTGTGTGTTGTACCTAGGGGCGTGTGGATGTGTGTGGAGGATGAGAAAAGCTAATAATGGAGTATCAGTGTTTGTCGTGAGCTCTGCTTCTGGGTTTGTTCAAGACAGGGAATCAGCAGGCTGGTGTGTAGCCCAGCTTTCATTCATTAACTTGAGTCCTTTTTCAGCTCTGCTTCTGAAGAAGGAAACTAGGAGAAAACTGCTTATGAAGGGGGTGGATTTAACGAGAGAAAGCCTGAAGGATGGTGCCTTGAAGATGGATTTTAGAGGGCATTTTCAAGACTTGTTTTGGAGAGCAAGGCTGTTTGAGGAGTTAGAAAGTAGTGTCAATAGTGTTAGAAAGTAGGACTCGGCGCAGGGGGGTTGGCACCACAGTGTGAAGTTAGAATTCCCACTTCCTTTTCCTTCTTACTTCAGCTGATTTTCAAACACTGGAGTAAGGTACCTGTTCCCGTTGGTTTGGAAGCTGTGGGGTGACAGTCACAGACATGCACTGTGCAACCTGAATTTGACAGTTACAAATGAACTCCTGCGCACCATGGGAAGGAGGGTATGCATTGTGCTACTGCCAACTCTGCTTCTGAGAGCAAGTGACTTGTGTGAGGCATTTCATTCCGTGGTGGAGGAGGAAAGCTCACTGAGCTCCTCCTGCTCACTCCTGTCTCTGCACAGGGTTGCACTACTACGGCGAGTCCCTTTTCTTTTGAGTATCTGTAACACTTTTTGATTTTCACGAGACCGAACGTTTTACACACCAGTTTACTCACTCATTTTGTTTGCATCACTGTAATGTTAAAACTCATGAAGAATTTCCATGATCTTGGTTTTGCCTGGAGGAAGAAAATAATGAAACTTAGTACACAAAATTGTTTAATTCCTGACAGTTCCTTAAGGGGCTGTTTTATTCTGTAAACCAGGAGCCAGGCTGATGCTGTAATTTCCTGGGATCTTTAATCAAGCTGTTTCAAAGCAAAATGGGAGATTCTTCAAAACTTCAGAGAATGCCTGTTTTTGCCAAATCCTCAGGAGAAATCCTGTAGGAGCTGGCAGCAGGTTGGAAGTGCTGCCTTGGTATAGTCAGAGCACTGATCAGCCTGTGTTCAATAATAAATTGGCAATATTTCATCAGCTTGGCAGGTGAAATACTATCATAGTTGGGTATAGGAATGCTGAGATACGGGGAAGAATAAAATATATCCATGTGCCTGCTTACACCGTAATGTGGAGGAGCACAGGCCATTGCCAGTGCGGGAGATGACTGAGAGCATGTTTTGCCTGAAGATTAAAACTTAAGTCAAACCTTCAGAATAAAAAGCACTCAACAGCTGTGCAGTGCATAGTAATATCAATATGTGTCTCTTTTACCTTTGTTTTTATTTGGATATTTTAATTAAATCTAAAAAAACAAAGGGGGGTGGATCTACCATACTGCACAGTGCCAAGTTCTGCTCTTCTCTTGTCAGAAGCTGTTTGTCATGTGGTGAGTGGCACAGAGTGAAAATATTGTGAGGAAAAGCTCTGCTCCAGTTGGGTGATGTCTTAGATTGCTTTGGCTGCATGCTCCAATCCTGTGTGCGTGTAATGCAGCAGCATGGGACACATTGTCATGAAATGCCCCACCAGAAAATATGGGAAGACAATACTATTCTTCTGCCTAATTAATGCATTTTTGTTGCCGTTCACTGTAAGGTGATGGTCCTTGAATAACTAAGGACTGAAAATAACTGCATAGATGACTTGTATAAAAAACTTGTACAAAACATTACAGCTACTGCTGTAAAAGACAATAAAAATGTTTCTATGAATACATACTACACCACTTAGACAAGTCTCTGGGGCCAGATAGGATCCAGTCAAGGTAGTGAAGGAGCTCGCAGAGGTGTTCACTGAGCCACTTTCCATCATTTCCCAGCCTTCCTGGCTAACCAGGAAGGTCCCACTTGACTGGATGCTTGCAAATGTAATGCCCATATAGAAGAAGGGTCAGAAAATGGATCTGGGGACTACAGCCTGACCTCAGTGGTGTGGAAGGTTATAGAACAGACCATCTTCCATGCCATCATATGGCACATACTGGACAACCAGGGGTCAGTCCTAGCCAGCACGTGCTCAGGAGAGGCAGATCCTGCCTGACCAATCTGATCTCCTTCTACAACAAGGTGACTTGCATCGTGGATAAGGCAGGGGCTGTGGATGTGTCTACCTGAACCTTAGTAAACCCTTTGACACCATTTCTCCTGGAGAAACTGGCTGCTCAAGGCTTGGACAGGTGCACTCTTGCTGGGTTTAAAACTGTCTAGATGGCTGGGCCCAGAGAGTGAAGGGGGATGGAACTACATCCCTCTGTGGCTGGGCACTGGTGGAGTTCCCCAGGGTTCAGTACTGGGGTCCAGCCCTCCTTAATATCTTTATGAATGTCCTGGACAAAGGGGATGGAGTGCATCCTAAGCACAACAATCCCATGGAACGCTCCAGGCTGGGAGGAAAGTGGCTGGAAGGGGGCCCATCAGGAAAGGACCTGGGGGTGCTGGTTGACAGCTGCTGAGCATGAGCCAGCATGTGTGCAGGTGGGCAAAAATGCCAAGGACATCCTGGCCTGTGTGAAAAATGCTGTGTCAAGCAGGAATAGGGAAGTGATTGTCCCCCTCTTTTGGGTTCGGTTTTGGGCCCCTCACTAGAATACAGACATTGAGGGGCTGGAGCGTGTCCAGAGAAAGGAACAGAGCTGCGGAAGGGTCTGAAGCACAAGTCTGGTGAGGAGCAGCTCAGCCTGGAGAAGAGGAGGCCTGGGAGGATCTTCTTGCTCTCTGCGACTCCCTGACAGGAGGATGGAGCCAGGTGGGGTCAGGCTCTGCTCCCAGGGGAGAAGGGACGGAACAGGAGAAAATGACCTCAAGCTGTGCCAGGGAGGGTTTAGATCGGATATGAGGGAAAATTTCTTCCCTGAAAGGCCTGTCCTGCCCTGGTACAGGCTCCCCGGGGCAGAGGTGGTCACCATCCCTCAAGGGATTTGAAAGACAAGGCACTTAGGGATATGGGTTAGTGGTGGCCTTGGCAGTGCTGGGTATTGGTTGGACTTAATGATCTTGGAGGTCTTTTCCAACATAAATGATTCTATGGTTTTATTCCAACTCGCTGTTTAATAGATGTAATTTCATTACCCCAATCAAAGCTTTGTTCTCAGGGAAATAGCGACTGTTTTAAAGTAATATAAAACTATAGTCAATTAGCTTTTTTTTCTAATCAGTGTAATTACTGTGTGTTGGTTTTATCACAGTATCCTGACTTTAATTATTTGCAGCTTGGGAGAACTGTTTCTTGCATGAAACTTTATATCCAAAGCCAAGGCAGATGGGCTTAAAAAGCACAAGCTGCAAGTAAATAGCAGTCTAGCCAGGCATTGTTCATAGCGGGCAGCTTTCAGAAATTCTGTCCAGAGTATCTAGTTTGAGAAAGTCTGACCAAGCTGGACTTCGTATTTTAGGATTTTTGAAACTTGCTTTAGTGTAAGAAACTGGAGATCACTTGCCAGGGCTTTTAATAGTGAATTACTGGCATCAAGATGTTGTGCAGAGCAGAAGGCAGCTGCTGAGAGCGATTCTGCAGCCCATTCCTCTGCTCTGGTGCCTTCTGGTTGGAAGTTTACATGACATGGCTCCTTAGGTTGGGCAAACAAAATAAAATGACACGCAAACCCATTTCTTAATATTTTGCATTGTTGGTGTTCCATGCAAGTTGGAATTAAACAGGATGGTAATTCAAAATAAGTCTAGATTAAACAAAAACTGGTGTTTAAGTCACATATTACAGAATAGTTTTCATCAGGTAATTAACAAAAATCACCCCATAAAGGGAAAAAGTGTGGTACTTTGCTGGTTTCCAGAAGCAGAACAATGGACTCATTTTTCTGAATGTTTCTTTCATTGCAGCAGCTCATTTAATGGCTTCTTGCACACTTGCTTCCATTTTGTTTTTCTCATTCACAAACCCAGTGGCCCACAGAAGCATTCTCACCACCTGAATTGGCTTTTGAGACCTCCTTCACACAGAAATATGGACAGACACATAGATGGGAATCCCGATGAAGCCCCAGCTGCCCCCAGAGCTGTACACCCCCGCTTCCTTCTCCTGAGAGCTCAGCAGGCACCGTTGTCTGGGGGAGCTAGGCCATGGTGGGATGGCAACCAGTGCCCTCGGGTGTGACCACAGCAGTTTGGGCTCTCTGCAGAACTGAACATATCAAAGATCTTCTTTGATACCTCTGCTGCTGTGTTCGCTTAGGGTTTAAAAATGTTCCGTAATAATGTGTGGTAAGTTTACCTGAAGTGCAGTTACCTTGAGTTTTATACAAGTTAAAAATCTAATTTTGAGATTTGATGTGCAAGAAGAAAAAAAACAACCAAGGAAACCCCCCAAAAAACCCCAACAAAAAATCAGCGTTGTGTGTTTTCAGTTTTTAAAAATCATCTTTGTTGCTGGTGAGCTGCTGGCTCAGTGTGCTCTTCTGAGGCAGCTCAGGCTGAGCAGGTGCAAGATGCTGGGTTTGTTTTTTGGGAAAGCCAAGCTCTGGGTGGTTCAGACCTCTGCTGCTGGGTGAGGAGGTGTCCAACAGCACCTGGAGGAGCTCGCGCCCCTGGGGTTTGTACCCGCCAAGGGCTGGGGCTGGCTGGAGGGCAGCTGGGGATTAGCTGTGGTGGAGCGGGGCAGGAGCAGCTGCTCCCTGGATCCTCCTCCTGGTGGCTTCGGGCCTGGAGCTGACAGCAGCTTCGCTCAGCCTCTCAGTGTGGGAGGAGAGAGGCAGGCAGAGGCGATGGCAGGGAGAGGTACTTGCCATACCATGATCCAAGGACTTTCTGTGCCCAGTCGCAAGAAGACGTGTGCCTGCTCTGCATGAGAACCCAGTGACTGGGTGGATGATAGAGGTGAAAAGCCTGTTGTGTATTTATCACCGTGACTGATGTCTCTGTTTCATCGAAGTGAAACATCAAGTAGATGGTAAAATTATGGTTTCGTTTACCATGGCTGTGGCTGAAAAGGGACATCCTGCTGCTCTGCTTGCGTGTTTTTCCTGACCCTCGTCCTGCTGGCTCCCCTGGAACAGGGCTGTACGGGGCCAGAGCTGATCTCCCTGACAGCAGCTTAGCAGAAAAGATTGTGCTTGGGTCTCTCTGGTTTTTCTTTTCTTTCTTTTCCCTTAGCAGATCCTACATCCAGACTGCTGTTCAACCACACAAGCCTCTGGTGGCCATGAAGGAGGGAGTGTCAGGCAGGCAGGAGTGGGCTGCAGGAGGTCAGGAGAGGCAGGAGCTCTCCCTTCTCCCACACCAGTGTAAGCTGCTGCTGGCCTTGGCTGGGGGAGGATGCCCTTACCCCTTCCTCCCAGGTGTGGAGTTCAGTGCCTCCATTTCACCCAGACACACCCTCCTGCTTGGTCTGTGGAATGACAGCCTCGGGCACACCTCGAGTGTGAGGTGTCCTCTGCCCAGGCTGCTGTTCCTGGAGGTACAGGGAAGGCATGAAGCCACCCTAGGCCAAGTTCTCACTTGGAGTTCTCACTTCCCTGGGAGAAGGCAAGAAGCCACCAGAGGCCAAGTTCTACCTGCCATTAAGGCAAGCACTTACTGTTCACCTGCTTTGGTTCAGTCATCTGCTTCCAGGTGCTACAAGGTGCCCGACTTACTTGGGACGAGTGTTTTCTTCATGCATGTAACATATTACAGTGGGGCTCTGGGAATCTCTTTGTAATTATTTGGATCTTTCTCAAAACCAAAATTAAAGAACTACTTGCAGCCTTTAAGCAAAGTGTGGCATGGGAAGTTATTGCTGTATGGATCAGTGGAATGTAAAATATTTTTCCATACTGAAGAGTTTAGTTTGGGATTTTTTTATGAAATTACACAACAAAACAGTGTTAAATAACGGAAGTGGAGGATGAGGGACAGGACCTCTTGATATGAATTTCAAATTTTCTTGCTCTTGGCCATTGTATTCTGTACTCCTTTTTATAATCTCTGAGTTTCTTTTCAGTCCTGATTTTTCTCTGTTATTTCTACAAAAAGTAAAAGAAATAAGATTTATATTTAAAATAAAACTGATTGAAACTGATGGAGGAAAAACTGTAAAGGTAACAGTAGTGCTTCGTATTGTAGACTTTCTTGTGTGTTGTGAATAGGGTCATTTCCAAAGAACCTGAGTTATGGAAGAGACTAATTGTGAATTCAGTTGACTTAGAGTTCAGGCAATAAGGGTAAGTAGCTTTGATTAGGGGTGGCAGCCTTGTAAAATCCTCAAACCCTCAATGAAATTTTATCCTGGCACATACAATACACCCTGGCACGTAAGACCTGTCCTCAAATAAGGGAGAAACCCTTTGTGTTTTCGTGGTTAATATGAAATTATTCCAGGCTGCATAGCATCCCTGTGGCTGGCACGTGGGACTTGGCTGTGGGCGGGCTGCACGTGCTGGCAGGTTAAGTAGGTCTGGCAGGAGCCAGGGAGGGGACAGAGATGTGGTTTTCAGGACGCCAGAAAGTTACTTCTGTAAACTAGTTCAGTCAGTCACTTTGTGTGGGGATAATTCCATGATTTGAAGGTGCCCGAATGCTCTGAACAGGATGGGAAAACAGAAGGTGCTAGAGGAAAGAGCGGTCGATAAAATAGCCTTTCACATTTCCACAGACACTTAGAGCCAGACTTTTGGGGCTGTGGAGGCAGGAGTAGGTTGTACCTCAGCACAGAAAGTCACTGGATTTAATTTCTCCAACTCACTAAGTGTTTTTCAGCATTTCTTATAATTTCTGTAATCCCCTGAAGTTGTGCTGTGTGGGTGTGTGGCAGAGCAGGCGCTGCTGGGGTGGCAGAGGAGGCAGCTCAGGAAAAGCTGCTTTGAAGAGGTTGGGGTTGATTTTAATAAAGTGTCTCCAAAATGAGAAGGGAAAAGAACAAAAACACAGGTCATACTGCTCATGCACGTCATGTGGGCAGAGGGGGAAGCCCAGGAGGACACGAGCCTTTATCTTTTGCCCAGCAAATTGTAGAGGTTAATCAGGTTGTGAAAATATTCTGCAAAATTTCTTTTTCATGACATTAAGCCCCTGGAAGGTAGCAGCTTTTTGGTGTAGTATATAAGATTTCTCTGCTAAATGCTTCCAAAATAAAAATTACTTTACAAAATTTCATCAAACTTCTCTTTTTGAAAGGTGCAGTTGAAATCAAGAACTTGCTTTGAGAATTTGGCAAGGAACAGCACTGTGTGTAAATGCATTTAGGTGTACAGTCTTGTCCTGATTTTTTTTGATTGTTATATAAATGTTCTAAATTAAAACAGGTTAGATTGAATCATGCTGTTTACTGACCTAGTAGACCAGACTTGATCATTTAAAGTGTCTTTAAAATCATGGTGCACGTGTCTGATTAGTGTGTTAGCTTCTGCAGTCAGTGTGGTCCGAGTAAATGATGTAGAAATGTACCATGTGTATGAAAAACCTGTATCTTTGAAGCTTAAAGCTAAATCCCTTGTTTATGAAATCTTTCCATATATGAATTTTGTATTTTGTTTGGGAGATGGCCACACGAGTTTTGTGGGAGGAGTATATAACAATTAATATTCTCTGATAGCCTACATGATAAGCCCCCCAAAAGTACATAAAGCTATGAACACCTTTTTTTAACAGGGCTTGAAGACTGCTGAGGAACATACGATTTGAATCATTTAAGCATTAAAATAGTAATACCCATGGAAGAGCCACAAGACTTACCCGAACAACCAGTAAGTACCTTTAAAAAAACTAGAAATGAAAATATAAAACAAATTTGTGATCTCACAAATTCGGTATACAGTTATTTTAACTAATACTGGAAAAGAAGGCTTATGCTTAGTATATTTATCCAGAGGACAAAAAGCATTTTGTTGTTCGTAAAATGTGCTGTACATTTAATTTACTATAGTTGCACAGGCAGTAGTAATAAAGGAATAGTTATGTATACTTGAATTCTCTGATGTTTCTGTGCATGCAAAATGATTACTTGTTATGCTCAGAAAACCAGACTTATCTGAAGCCTGTTGTAGACAAAAGAAAATTTACTATTTTAGGGACAGAATCAGCATGCTGGTTATTATACGGTATATAGTCTTTAATTCTTCTTATGCTTGAGATCTTGAAAAGATCCTGTGATTCATTGTTTCCACAAGTGGAAGGAATTTTTTAATGCCTAATGTAACAGTATGTTGGGGTAGGGAAGCATGTCGGAAGGTTAAAGTTACTATGTATTTGTGAAGTATTTGCAGTACTGTTTGCATTATCACTAACTGATATTAGCACAGGAGTGTTGAGTAGAGAATTTTCAATACAATATGAGATGAATTAAATTGTGTATCTAAAACATAATAGCAAAGGAATTAAGTAGAAATATTTGTATTAATGTTCTGTTCCCAAAATAAACCTGGTGCGAACTCAACAAGAAATTGCCATGGGAGTGATGCTTGTAATCTTGGAGACCTTGCCAAATGCACACAGAAACGGAATAATGTGCTTGAGGGTACTTTGTGTGTGTTCTAATTGAAAAGATTTTGATGCCTTTTTAATGTGAGAATTTAATGTTCTTCAGTTAAACTAGTTAGAAAATACATTGTAATGTCATTTATGCAATTTTATGGCTTAGGAACAAAGTCAAATGAAACGGAAATGTAAACTTAAAATTATTCAGAACCTGGCTTGTCACAACCTGCAGGTGATGGGCATTTTCACACAAAATGTGAAACTAAGCAGCAAAACCATATAGTTTGTACTCCAGCTATTTGAGGAGTTTAAAAATGTACTAAAAAAAGAAAATCTCTCTAATTACATCCTTATATAATGAAAACTGTCTTTATTCTTCAGGGCATGAGAGATAATGTACAGCTAATTTTCAGTGGAGTGTCCTTTAAGTAGATTCTGCTGTAATATTCAGCTAAAGATTTTCTTGGTAATTTCTTTTAAGTATCCGATACCAGTCAGTCATTCTGTGACAGAATATAAGACTAGATGGATCATAATGAATAAGTGAGGTAGTATTTTGGGTAGAGTGGAACATTCTTGCAGGAGGAAATGGAAAGAAAATTTTGTTCTCTTTTTTGTATAGTGAGACTATTCCTGAAACACGTGAATTTTCTTTAAGTAAAAAAATAAAAGGAAGCTGAGATCAGCTTTGCAAAATCCTGTCAGCTGAATCACCCAGTGCTGATATTGTGCACACTTAATTTCTTTCCCAAATGTTTTGTTTTTCTTAAATTACAGAGACAAGATTAGTAAGTTACTTCAAAAAATAATGTTTATGGCAAACTGTTGATAACTGAAGACAGAAAGGAGCCTGTAGAAAAGTCATCGAACTTCAAGTTCAGTGTATTTTACTTAAAAAAAAAATTAATTAAAAAAGATGGATAGTTTTCTTATGTTGATGTGGATTGACAGTAATAATTGCTCCCAAAATGTGTCTTTTCTCACTCAGTGTTCAACTGATCACTCAGTTCTGTACTGCTCTCTGGCATGTTGTACGGCCATAGCTTTGGTCCCTGGTTTTTGGGTGTTTCTTCCCTCTTCAAGTCTGTATTAGAATGAAAACAGTTTCATGCACACTGCAGGGCTAGAAAACAGATTCAAAATTTAAAATAAATTATTAATCTGGATTCGTTTTTAGAAGTGATTCTGTATAGTAATCTCTCACTTGTTGAATGCATTGTGGGTGGAGGTAGTTAATTTTTATAATTACTTAATTAATTACGAATTACTTAAATTCGTAATACTAGAAAATGACAAAATGTTTTTTATAAAGGACAGTGAACTTGTGCGACACCCAGTGAGTCTCTGTGTGTTTGGAATGACTGCTCACTCACATCAGACAGCAAGGGCAAGCCCGGGTCCATGGTGGGGAGAGCAACGTGTTGGAAAGGACTCCAGAAAGACACAGTTTTTTCTTAATTGAAATTAGCCAGAGGTTGGCAATAATACCCCTTCTCCCTGAGTGTGTGCTGTGCCCTGCTCCAGGCACAGCAGCCCAGCTGTGCTCCCCATCAGCTTGGGCGGCGTTGTCTCAAAGTTATCGCCCTGCTCAGTGCTGAGCTGGGAGTGAGGAGTGTCCCTGTGTCTGCTCAGGCTTGGAAATTATCTGTGGATGTCAGTCAGAGTTGGATTCATTTGTAGACTATCTGTTCTCTTGATCTCAGGAGGAAGACACTGTGCATGGCTCAGTAAATATGACTGACCTCCTCCTTCTGAGGCAAGAACAGAGCTTTCCAGCATAAACAATTACTTGGATTTTCAGTGATAGAAATTTGTGATTTGGGAGCAGGGATCAGCTAGAATGTGCCATTTGGTGCTTTTATTTTCTTTCTGCCTTTTCTTTTCTTTCTTTCATGTTCTTTTCTTAGAAAAATCAATGGAAGCCACGAACCAGTGGGAAATAGAAAGATGAAGGTAGGAGAATAGATGTACCTTAAGAGACATGTCACTTGTAGTGCAGCAGAAGAGTTTAGAGAGTGAACCTTTGCAGTTGCTGAAGCTGAAATATGAATCCCTGAGGTAGACCCCATCTTTTTCCTTGTTTTTATTTCTTTTTATCTCTTTTTTCACCCCTTATTTTTAAAAAGAGTGAATTCACTTCTGCATCCTTTCAGTACTGGAAGGGAGCCTATAAGAAATCGGGTGAGGAGCTGTTTGCAAAGGAATAGGACCATGGGGAATAGCTTCAAACTAAAAGAGAGTAGGTTTAAATTAGATTTAGATTAGATATTAGGAAGAAATTCTTCATTGTAAGGGTGGTGAGGCCCTAGCACAGGTTGCCCAGAGAAGCTGTGGCTGCCCCATCCCTGGAAGTGTCCAAGGCCAAGTTGGACAGGTCTTGGAGCAGCCTGGGACAGTGGAAGGTGTCCCTTCCCATGGCCGGGGGACTGGAACAAGATGAACTTTAAGGTCCATTCCAACCCAACCATTCTGGGATTCTATGGAAAGTATTCAAACTATGATCTTGTCACTTGAGAGGGAAGAAAAAACCTTTCTGCATCTCTCCAAAGATTTTCAGAGGGAAGTGTATGTTGAAAGAAGGTGTTTGAAGAGATTGCCACAGCCTTTTCTATGGCTTATGCAGGAGAAAGATGCACAGGTGCCCAGGTAGGGTTTGGAGTTGGAGTGGAGTCTGGCAAGGCCCAGGTGGGAGAGAAGCACATCTTGACAGTATTCCCTCCTTGTGCCCCAGGGATCAGCCTTATGTTCTGATTACTAGGTGCTGTTCCATCATTAAATATGTTTTAAGGTGTGTCAGGAAACAAAGAAAAAGCTTTCTGAAGCCATGAAAGTCTGTTTAAAACTGTTCCCTCCCACTTCAATTTGTAGTGTAAATTGCAGTGATTAGTGATGGGTAGAACGGTGGGTTTGCATCCCACTGAAGGATCAAGATTTTGTAAATTGAGTGTGCATCCCACTGAAGTGTCACAATTTTGTACACGTTATTGCACAGCATTAAGGCATTAGGGACAATTTCTTTTAAAAACCTGCCAAGGTGGGGACAAGCCAAGGCTGACCAGCTGAGGCCAGGACATGATAAGCTGACATCCAAAATTGCTGTTTGGCTTGACTCCTGCTGCACACTCATACTGGCTATGACATGTTCCAGGGCCATTTAAAGAGATGATGAAAACTTCTCCAGATATTTATTGATTTTTTAAAAATGACTTTAACAATTGACTTAAAGAAAAACTCCTATCATAAAATTATAGACTGGTTTGGGTTGGACGGGACCTTAAAAATCATCTGGTTCCAACTCCATGCCATGGAACAATTTAAAGTACTGATCACTGTGCAACACCGAGGGCATGGTTTGGCAGAGGAGGAAGATCTCCCATCGTGGGAGAACAAGCCATGATGGCCTTGTGCTGTAGATACTCATCCAGAGAGAAGTTCCACTCCAGTGGGCAGAGCAGCAGAGTGGGGCTTTGAGCTCAAGTCCTGACTGCTGAGAGGTGTCTTAGGAACAGCTCTCCTCTTCTAGTTTTGGTGAAAACATCAATAAAACTGATGTGTTCATGCAAAACTTCGCTTCCTTTGGGGCAGAGGGCTTGGTTTGGGTGTTTTTGTAAGTGAGCTGATTTCTTTGTTCACCTTCCATATTAAAAAAACACAAACTACTGAAGTTGCAGACATCAGATCGTATCGAGTACCTGACTGGAAACAGCAGTAAAATCCTGTAATGTCTAAAATTCAAGCTCCCAACTCTGAAGTTAATTTTTAGTTTTATCCTCCATGTTATTTTGGTCTGAAGCAGTTTGCCCCTACTCTTTTTGATGTGACTAGTTTTTTTCTGTCTCTTTTCCTAAAGAACCCTGTGGGCAGTTTGGCACCCTGAGCTTTCTGCTGGGGTTGGTGGCTGAGGTCCCTGCTCAGAAGCAGGTTGGCAGGGTCCCAGGGAAGGGCTGGAGCATTTGCTGCAGGGCAGAAAGATGACAGAGGGAGTTGAGAGGCACCATGCATGGATAATCGCTGGTGACCTGGTGCCTGAGAGAGCTGGGGTAATGTATGTCTGCTTTCCCATAGTGTTGTAGTTGACATTGTCTTTGGGTGGGGAAGGCTGGTGCAGATCCTTTGGGTGCAGGACCTCAGGGTGATGTGGACCAGAAGTAGTATGTGTTCTGGGCAGGCAGGAGAAGGACTCTGGAGAAGTCTGTGAAGCTGTGGGCTAGAGAACCACCCCAGGAGTTCATGTCAATGTCTGTGACCACCCCTTTGCTCAAGTTGAAGTTAAAAGTGCAGGAGGTTTGAGGCTGTATGATGTCATTGTACTGCTATAGTCTTGTCATTCCTTTGCCTTCTCTGTGGTGTAATGAGTGCTATTGAAATTTGTAGTGTTCTGCAGTGAGTGCCAGAGGGAAGAGATACTGAGACTAGTACAGAGATGAAAGTAGACTGAGCTCTGGAATACTGGTAACTTCCTCAGGGAGAGAAGATTGCCCTTTCAGCTTTCTCCTTCCCATCCTTTCCCCTTGTGACCTTGAGCCTTTTTTGCCCCTCTGCCTCCCAGCTCCTCTTCCCCAACAGGAATTCACCTGTATGTTACTACTTCTTTTTTTTAAGCGCATTTTGATCTCTCATGGTCAAATTGCATTTTCCTCGCCTTTTATTTATATTCACCCGAGAAAGAAAATGTAAATAACATGGTGAAAGGTTTATTCTTTGGAGTCCCTGCAATCTGATACCTAGCATGTACCTTCCCAGATGCCTTTTCATGGAAGACATGCGCTAAACAGTGCTTGAGCGCCCTGTAGGGGCTGGGATGATACTGATGGTGCAAGTCTGGTATCTAAAGCTGCTCGGGAAACATGGAAGGCTGTAAAACTTCCTGCTTAGAGGGAGAAGATGTGGAAAGAGAAGCCTGTGTATCCAGGAACTGACCCTGGCATCCTACTGAGGGTTTCACAGTAATGTTTATAGCCTGCAAAACCTGAATTTGTGTTCAAGCCAGTGCTGTCTGTGGTGTAATACCTGGTACAGAAACAGGATCCAGCTGGAACCTACAAAATGAGAGTAAGTGCTGTATTGGTTTTAGTCAGGAGTCAAAACTCCTAATTTATTACAGAAAAAACATTCATGTTCCTATCTTTATGCAAGATTAAAATATAGGGGGAAAAGAGCAAAGTTTATGGCTGTAGTGTTGAATCCATGCAGAATAAGATTTTCTTAAAATTTATGACTGTTTTATTCAATTTCCACAAAATTGTCCTTACCAGCTGTTTTTGTGGCTGTATATCTCAGCACCTGTTACCTACATAAGTAACATGACAATTTCACTATACAAGATCCAGTGTTAGCCCTTGTTTTCTAATTACGAAAAGGCTTGTTTAGAGATGAAGAGCCCACTGGTGAATTCTGGAGTGCAGGACGAGGCTGTGTATTTAGCCACCACTGTGAACCCTCTAGCTTGTGTTAGTTGTAGCTCTGAACATTTTTGTCTTTGCAGGTGAAAAAAGCCAAGATGCAGGAATCCAGAGAACAGAGCCTGAGGTATGGGATTTTAAATTTGATTTTAGTGTGGAACAGTTTTTTATGGTCTTTTACAATTATAAAGCTTTCATTTTAGAAATTTGCCTCTTGATTTATTTTTTACAGATCTACGGCAAATATAGTTCCATTTGTATTTGGTATAATATTGATTAAGTTCCCAATAAAAAATAATTAGCTGGCCCTACGGTATAAAGCTTCTATGAAAGTGGCTACAAAGAGTCTTCATGGCATCATCATGCCCATCTTTCACAGATTGAGACTGTCACGTACTGCACATAACATGCGTTTAATTTGGTGAGACTGGGGATATTTTAATATCTGTGCTACTGTTCTTAGTGAAACTGTGTGGAAAATTGCTTTGAGAAATGAAACTCTTGAATTGGTAGCATCTCCTATTTAAAGCTGTTGTGTGATACTACTTTTAGCCTCAGTAGATGCTTTCTGATGGGTATTGTATTTAGGAATTAATTATTACGTCTTATAACGAGAATAGCTATATTAGGATTTATTCTGTTTCTCTGAGTAGCAGCAAATACAGTGAAGAAAGATTTCTCTTTGGAGTCTCTGCCATTCGAGTTGGAGCAAGGAGGAAACATGCCATTTCTGCAGGAGTGGACGTGGTATATTCTAAAAGTTAGAAATTTGAGCTTATCACACAAGCTCCCTTTCTGGCCCATCTGAGGTCAGAGGAGTCACGTCCTAGGGAGGGTTTTTTCCCTCTCTTGCGCAGAAGGGACCCGAGGGCAGCATGGGCACATCTGAACATATCAGGGCGCTCTCCCTTCTCCCTCTGTGTCACCCTGCTTCAGCACAACCACGGCTTTCCTGCGGGCACAGGGAGCTCAAGATTTGAGTGTAAACATCCTTGTATTTTAAAATTGTAGACATCCAGTATTTAAAACTAGAAGAGAGGGAAGGGATAAAGTTGCATTTCTAACTTGATTAAATATTCTGTTTAAATATTCTGGCTCTGTTTTGATAAAACTGTACATGATTTTAAGTTTGACCAATGGATTAGTTTAAAAGAATTTATTGGACCTGTTTCTCCCATTCCCCTGCACTGTATGGGGTGGAGGAGGGAGAGAAAATCAGGAGTTTAGTTGAGCCCAGAAAGCAGGGACAGGTGGGGGAAGGTGTGGTAAGATTTGGGTTTATTTCTCATACAGCCTCGTGCTGCCTGTGCAGGTCAGCTCAGGCACATTTAGGCTCTTCCTGAGAGTTTAATTTGCTCATCCAACACAAAACTGTGCAGTTGTTTTTTGTTGGGATGCTGAGTAGAGTTGGGTCATGGAGGGAGGCACAGAGCACCGTGCTTGTGCACACCTGAGCTACAAGCGGAAGTCCCCCTTCAGCAGTAACAAAGTTACCTTGGCTCCTTCACCCTGAGAAACTTCAGTCTCAGAATATCAGAACAGCACACAGATGGCTGAAAACCTCATGAAAAGCTGTGTTGCAGAACTAGCAATAATAAAACTAAAGCCAGGAAGGTAATCAGCAAGGAAAAAACAATTTCAATCAGAAATTACCTGTACTTCCTACTCTATACATGAACAAAGCAACATTGACATGGAACTGAAACAGTGTGGGACAAATCCAAAATAATCCAGTAACCTGCAAATATTTAAGTACAGAAGTGACCCCCAGTTCAAGGATATTTCAACACTGGTCTTCAGGGCCAAACCCAGCAGTGAGGCAACGCCCATGGGCAGGGGAGCCTGTGACAGCAGGGCCACACACCACTGCTGGCAGCAGTTCATTGGCTGCTGCAGCCTGGGGGAATGGAGACTCCAAGGGGTGTTTTTCACAGAAGCCACCCCTGCAGTCCCCCCTCTACCAAGCCCTGGCCACTCAAACCCCATATAGTTTGATGTCTAATTCCAGCTGCAGATCTCTCTCTGAGAATCTCTTCATGAAATAGCAAAGAGCACAGGGCTAGGTTCTGTGAAGAGTTAGTTTGCCTTGGTCAGAAAGGTTGAACCCAGGGGTTATGATGCCCAAGGATGTTAATTTAAGAGTTCATAATGCTAATACTGAGCCTTTGTTGTCCTGGCAGTCATGTGAGCAGCACAGAAGTCAGCGATCAGAAAACTGAATCTTCAGACCTTGGTTCAAACCTTCCCATGTCCAGTGAGAGTGAGTATCTCTGGAATTCTCCAGTTGTCTTTCCTTGTGTCTTTCCCTGGTACCATGCTCCATCAACCACAAGCTTTGTCTTGTAATCCTCAGCCTGCCCNCCCCTGCACTGTATGGGGTGGAGGAGGGAGAGAAAATCAGGAGTTTAGTTGAGCCCAGAAAGCAGGGACAGGTGGGGGAAGGTGTGGTAAGATTTGGGTTTATTTCTCATACAGCCTCGTGCTGCCTGTGCAGGTCAGCTCAGGCACATTTAGGCTCTTCCTGAGAGTTTAATTTGCTCATCCAACACAAAACTGTGCAGTTGTTTTTTGTTGGGATGCTGAGTAGAGTTGGGTCATGGAGGGAGGCACAGAGCACCGTGCTTGTGCACACCTGAGCTACAAGCGGAAGTCCCCCTTCAGCAGTAACAAAGTTACCTTGGCTCCTTCACCCTGAGAAACTTCAGTCTCAGAATATCAGAACAGCACACAGATGGCTGAAAACCTCATGAAAAGCTGTGTTGCAGAACTAGCAATAATAAAACTAAAGCCAGGAAGGTAATCAGCAAGGAAAAAACAATTTCAATCAGAAATTACCTGTACTTCCTACTCTATACATGAACAAAGCAACATTGACATGGAACTGAAACAGTGTGGGACAAATCCAAAATAATCCAGTAACCTGCAAATATTTAAGTACAGAAGTGACCCCCAGTTCAAGGATATTTCAACACTGGTCTTCAGGGCCAAACCCAGCAGTGAGGCAACGCCCATGGGCAGGGGAGCCTGTGACAGCAGGGCCACACACCACTGCTGGCAGCAGTTCATTGGCTGCTGCAGCCTGGGGGAATGGAGACTCCAAGGGGTGTTTTTCACAGAAGCCACCCCTGCAGTCCCCCCTCTACCAAGCCCTGGCCACTCAAACCCCATATAGTTTGATGTCTAATTCCAGCTGCAGATCTCTCTCTGAGAATCTCTTCATGAAATAGCAAAGAGCACAGGGCTAGGTTCTGTGAAGAGTTAGTTTGCCTTGGTCAGAAAGGTTGAACCCAGGGGTTATGATGCCCAAGGATGTTAATTTAAGAGTTCATAATGCTAATACTGAGCCTTTGTTGTCCTGGCAGTCATGTGAGCAGCACAGAAGTCAGCGATCAGAAAACTGAATCTTCAGACCTTGGTTCAAACCTTCCCATGTCCAGTGAGAGTGAGTATCTCTGGAATTCTCCAGTTGTCTTTCCTTGTGTCTTTCCCTGGTACCATGCTCCATCAACCACAAGCTTTGTCTTGTAATCCTCAGCCTGCCCTCACTATCAGTTGTAAACTGAATGTTTGCTGTAGTGTTTGCAAAATATTAATGCTTGATGGTAAGGAAATATCTGTTTCTAACAAATATTTTTGTGTCACTGCCTCACAGCTTGCTGTTGGGTGCTTCTGAGTACTGCCGTGTCTTATCTGCCTTAGACATGATTCTTCTTGAGGGTTGAGTCAGTATCAATTATAATGCCTATTGTAAACATGTTTTATAAATCATTATCTCTACACAGCTGGTTGGGTTCTTTGTAGCAATATGCCATACACTTCATCTTGGACTCTGAATTGTATTGAATGTCTGCAGAAAGCTCTTAGGAAATAAACAGGAAACAGGCAGGGAATACAAAGATTGCATAATAAGTGAGAAGTGGAGTGTATCCATTCTTTTGGAAAAAGTGGGCTGGAGATCATTAGGAAGGTCAGATTCCTATGTGGAATATTGACTGCCAATACATATTTCGAAGTGTAAATCAGCTCATCTTAGCTGAAAGTATGTAATTTCCATTGTAATTGATTTAATCTTTGCTATTTTAATCCGGGTACTGTGGTGTTGCAGGAGTTACGAGAAATTTCAGCCTGCAAAACCTGCTGCCTAACTGGATAAGCCATTTACAAATCCCAGAAATTGCATGCAGTGTTATTGCGGGATGTTTTGCTTTTTTACACCATTGCCTAATTCTTTATATGCAATTTTATAAACAGGGATTCTAGAAATATAATTACTGCATAATTATTCAGATCGATATTGACATTTCTAAAAAAAACCCTACAAATCCTAAACATTTTTGCAGGAGGGATGTGGCAACTGACAAGTGTTAAAGGAAAGCCTTTAGGTCCAAAAGTTCCCAGTTTGTGTTTCCTGTTGTAGCCTTGTGCTACGTGGGCTTCACACTGTGAGTAAAGGCAAACACTGAGGAGCAGAGGAAGGTGATTCATGGATCATTTGGGAGGTTCAGCACGTGTGGTTTGATGGCTTGTACCTCTCAGCTGCTTGTGTTCAGATTGCACAAAGAGAAGGTTATTGAGGTGGCAGAATGCACATTAGGGTTAGGGTTGCCTGTAGCGACTGTCTTGCTTTCCTCAGTGTGACTCAGGAGAGTTAACTATGTGGCCATACAAGAACGATAATGTAGGTCTGATATGGAAAGCCCAACTTTTCTGAGCACATTATTGGCATCTGGATCAAATCCCAAGGCAGAGTATGCTTTTATCTGTGACCATGTGCTGTTTTGAAGGCTGTTAATCGAGTCACTCCAGAGGGAGATGGAAGTGTGGTCTCTTGCAATGGTAGTGGTGGGGGAGTGGGGCCCCTGGGCCCACACAAGGGGATACAGCTAGCCTGGATTACCTCCTGGGCAAGCCCTGGGTGCTTTGTTTGCTTTCAAAGGGGAATCAGCTGGATCCACAGCAGTGCGGCTGTGTTTGCTAAGGGTTTGGGTAGGGTGCTTCTAGATGTGAACTGATAAACGCATGTACTGTGCAGATACACAGTCACAAAAGTTGTAGCTCCCAGCAGCATACTGCACTGTGGTGGTGGTGTGTGCCAGAGAGGCTGCATGGGGCCAAGTTCTGTGCTGGGGTCCTGCCCATCATTGCTTTCCTAGTTTGATGGACAGCAGAGTATTTAATCAGGTCAGCTCGTGTGAATCTGGGGGGTGTTTAATGGCTCTTGGATTAAGCCATAGGAGCCCAAGCCCCCTTCTCTACCCCATCCTGGAATGCTATAACAGAGCAGTCTTGCACAAGGTGTACTAGAGCCATAGGCTGCGCTGAGTGAGAACATTTGAAACATTTCCTCCGTGGGTTGCCAGCTGAGCTGCTCTGTCTTACCAGTTTCAGAGTACAATTGCTGTGGATTTATTCAAGCAGAAAAATAGAAACATCTGCTTGAGTGTAACTACCAGATTACTTCAGAGGAATCTCTGGGCCTTGTGCACTGCAGCTGTGCTTCACTGGTTGTTGTGTGATTAAGTTCATTGAGCTGGAGCTGTTCCTTTTTACTGGAAAGACAGTTTGCTGGAGCCATGCATGGATAGAGTATGTACAGGAAGAGGAAAGCTTGGCAAAGCAGGCATTGGGTCTCTGCTCCAGGATGCAGAAATGTTACGCTTGGTGCCGATGAAACCTCTTTGGCAAATATGTAGGCTTTTGGGGAGGACTGAAATAAAATTTTTTTATGACAGTTGCAAGAAAATTATAGTACCAGCTGATAAAGAGCACTGTTACACAGGGAGGAATAGTGTGATTTACTGATCTACTTGCTGTGAGCTGGCAGAACATTTTTGTGCCAGTTTAACAGTGTGTTTTTGAGAATTCGCTTTGAAACAGATATTCAGGGCACTAAAACTCTTTGTAAATCCTGTGTGTTGACTAAAATGTACCATGAGTATTGATATTTGTCTTTATCTGTTGGGTTTTGAAAGCACCTCTGTAATTACACAAACTATTTTTTTTTCAGTTATGACATGCACTGATTATATCCCAAGGTCATCAAATGATTATACCTCACAAACGTATTCTGCAAAGTAAGTCAAGAAATTGTTACTGAGTTCTGTAACTCTTACTTCTTTCTGAAGTAATCTTTTTGTATCTTTATGCATTTCTCTAATGCTGTAAATCCCACTACTGGCAGCAGATACTCATTGCTGAGGACACTGAACTTACAGAATTCAACCTTTGGCTTTAGTGACTGTTGTTTTATGTTCACAAAGATAAACGAGCCCCTTCAAATAATTAACATGATAGTGAATAATGCACATAATATTTGCCAAATAAACAAATTGAACATAAATAAATATAAGGGGAATATAAGATTTTCTCATCATTCACTGTGTTTACGGATCTTTGTAATTCTTCCTGTTGGAGCAGGACAGGCTTTAACCCCTGCTGCTTATTTTTGTGTAGTCTCTGTGTGTGTCCCATTGGTTCTTACAGATACTACCATGTTACAGTAGCTTTAGGGTCTGGTGTAGTAAGGCATGATAAATGGGACTAACTACTCGTGCCTGTTGGAATGGGGAGTTTGTCCTTCCCAACTCAGCCTGCCCTTCCAGTCCTGGATGAGCACTGGTACTGTGGCATCATGGAGGAGGGAGTTTCCCTGGTGTCACTGCAGGAAGCTGGCAGCATCTATTAACTCAAGAGCGTGCCTTGGGAAACACAAGGAGCTTATTGCACTAAGAGGACATGTCAGTCTGAGTAGTTTCTCCTTTCTGGAGCAATTTTTTAATGTGTCTTCTGGTTTGAAGGCTGAAAGATGCGTAATGTAAATAGTTCTTTCTGACTTTTGTTCTCTCTTTTCACTAAGGCCATATGCACATATCCTTTCTGTACCAGTATCGGAAACAATGAGCCCTTACCCTGGTCAGCCTCAGTACCAAGCACTACAGCAGTCCCAGCCCTACACCATCTACCCCCAGACCACCCAGACCTACGGACTACCTCCTTTCGGTAAAAAGTGACTTTTCAAAGACTTCTCGGTGCCTGCAATTACTGTTTTATGTCTCATTAAAAAGCCAACGTTAAGCTTAACCAGGTGTGTTGGAGAGAAGAGTTTGTAGGAGTGCACATGCGTAGCTTAAATTGTAGATGGGCACTGATCTCATGATGGGACTTCAACTTATAAGATTTCTTACAAAGCTGTTACTTTGGGTCTCCCCATGAAGTTTGTCATATGGTTCTTGGTTTGGGTTCATAATTGTCTCCAGTTGTGATATGGCTATGTTTGTGCAGTTTCTTTGTTAGTGAAATGACACAACACCCCATACTACAACTTCTCTGCTTTTTCCTTTCCTTTTTGTTGTCCAAGATTACGACTTTTTTATTTCATCTTTCACCAACTGAGGGCTCATGCTAAAATGTCTCCAAGTTTACTAGGCAAATAATTTGCTTAATTTGCTCTAATAACTGAGCCCTCTTGATAGCTATTGCAGTCTTTGCAAATGCTTGAAGGGTCAGACTTGTGTTGTCACTAAAGCTCCACTACAGGGTTTGAGCTATTCACCCTGCACATGGATGGGGGAACACACCTCTGGGGTGTGGGACTGCTTTAGAAGATAATGGCTGACTTTCTCCATGGTGTATAAAGGGAGCTGAGGATGAGTAGTGCAGATAGAAAAATATGTAACTTCTGGGTGGGTTAACTTGTGAAAGACTGCCTGGTCTTTCCTTATGCTCTGTATATTCAAATCATAGAGTGTACTGAGCTGGAAGGGACCCTCAAGGATCACCGAGTTCAACTCCTGGCCCTGCCCAGACACCCCCACAATCCCACCCTGGGCATCCCTGGCAGTGCTGCCCAAATGCTCCTGGAGCTCTGGCAGCCGCGGGGCCGTGCCCATTCCCTGGGGAGCCGGGGCAGTGCCCAGCACCCTCTGGGGGAAGAACCTTTCCCTCATCTCCAGCCTGAGCCTGCCCTGGCCCAGCTCCAGCCGTTCCCTGGGTGCTGTCCCTGTCCCAGGGAGCAGAGATCGGAGCTGCCCCTCGGGAGGAGCCGCAGATCCCTGAGCTCTGCCCTCAGTGTCCTCTGCTCCAGCTGGACACACCAAGTGCCCTCAGCTGCCCGTCCTGTGGTGCCTCCAGACCATTCACCATCCTCATGGCCCTCCTTCGGACGCTCTAATAGCTTTACATCCCTTATGTATTGAGGCACCCAAAACTGCCCAAGCACTCAAGGCTGCCCCAGCGAGGTGAGGCCACCCCAGCACAGAGCAGAGCAGGACAATCCCTCCCTGGCCCAGCCAGCAATGCTGTTCCTGATGCCCCCAGGACATGAATTTGAATGTCCCTCCTGGCTTCCAGGGCACAGATGACTCATGTTCAGCTGGCCATTGACCAGGACCCCCAGGTCCCTTTCCTCAGCCTGCACTCCAACTTGTTGTTCCCCACTGTGTCTAAGCAGCCAGGACATTGAAGTGTCAGGCACTGGGGGAAAAAAAAACAAACCGATGACTGACTATTTCCACACACATACCAAATTTTAGAACTGATTCTCAAAAATGAACATTTTAACTTATCTTTCCATTTTCAATGTTGCCTAACTTGATTTCATATGTAAATGTTGTACAGTGTTGCCAGATCTCGGAAAATGGAAGGTAGCAGAGGCTGTTTTATCCCTCAGCATGCAACACTAATAAGAGGGGAGGGCGTCACTCCATTGTACAGGGAACCTGGGGGAGCAGCCTGGCTGCCTATGAAAGTGGTGGAGTCACCACCCCTTGCAGTGTTCAGAAAATGTATGGATATGGCACTTGAGGACATGGTTTAGTGGTGGACATGGTGGTGCTGCTGGGTTGATGGTTGGACTTGATGATCTTAAAGGTCTTTTCCAGCTTTTACAATTCTGTGATTCTAAGTATATGTCTCAGGGGCTTGTGGTCGTACTGCACAACCACATGCACTGAGCCTCTTGCAGAGTTATCTGTAGTGCTAAAATGTTTGTACTTTGATGTGTGTGAGGATGAATTTTTCTATAGTTAAAAAATTAGATGTCTTTGAATAAAAACAGCTATATTTCTGGCTTTTGTTAGCTGCTGGGAGAGCATGGGCTTTTACAAAGATTACGAAACAATTGATTTGTCATGATATATTTGAAAGATGATGTAGAAAAGATAAGAAATCCAGAGTTGGCTTTGTTAAACATAAGTTAAATTACTAATACTGTAATTTCTAATGGTTACTGGAACATACTCCTCCCCACTGGGTGCCTGCACTTCAGTTTCAGTGTCTTGTTACACTGTTTTTTGCTATATCTGAACAGTGGCTGATGGTTTCCTTTGCTTCATTTATTTGGTGTCTCTCGATAGTTTGTTGTGCATGCTGCACTGAGGCTGCTTGGTGTGCTGTTACCTGTTCTAATGTGTCACGTTGGTTTTTTTAAAGGCAAATATTTGTAAATATGTGGAGTGCTCCAGTGAAGTTGTTTAAAAAGGTGGCTTAGACTTAATTCTACAATTTTGGAGGGAGGGAGTGAGGGTGTAGGCGTTTTGTTAGTGTGTTGTGTGTGTGATGTTTTGTTGGTGGCGGTAGTGGTGGCTGTATTTGGGGGGAGTGTTCCTTTTTTTAAATCCAAAGGTTCTGGACTGCAGGGGTACTCAGCTGCTTCAGTATTATACTCTAAATGTAACACTAGTAATTCTTCTGAAGACCTGGAAGGAGATCTGTGTTTTCTATTGACTTCAAAGGAGCTTTTGTCTGTAAAACATCCAAAATGTTTTGGATGCTGTGGATTTTGAGGTCTGTTGTTTAACACCTGAATTTTTAGTGTGAAATCAGGTGTTAGGAAGATGTTAAAAGTAATTATTTCCAGTAATGGAAATCATACTGGAGTGGTACCTGCTGAGTCATACTGAGAAGATGGACCTTGCATGGTGTGACGGGTAGAGGACTGAACGTGCACATTGCAGAGAGAATTCTGGAAATTGTTTCTGCTCACAAAATCTCCAATGAGCAGGTGAGGGCCAACAACTTGGTCAGATGTTTTACCAGCACTAGAGGGCTTTTTACAGGGGTTGGTGTGTCTTTCTACTGTGTATTTGTTTCTATGCCAGAAAGAAGGCACCATGGATTATCTAATTGGAACAAACCAACATGAAATTCAAGCAAGCTGACAAACAGAAGCATAGTCTTGAGGTGGCTGATGTCAGGATGCTGCTTTTAGAGAAGGGATGACCTATGCTCTTGCTGATTTGTCACCTCGCTTGGTGTTCACTGCATTGTTCTACATGGGATGCCCTTGTGGTCTGGAGAGATTTTTTTTAAGGTAGCATTAAAATAAGAGTAGTGACATCCAGACTGCATATGTGTAGCTGTAAGTTGGTATTAGAAAC
The DNA here is from genome assembly GCA_013398055.1 of Ifrita kowaldi. NCBI lineage: Eukaryota > Metazoa > Chordata > Aves > Passeriformes > Cinclosomatidae > Ifrita > Ifrita kowaldi. Next base: position 29,217 of record VZRS01008807.1, read on the forward strand.
ACCATGGATGTGATGGCTTACATTAACTCAAGAAAAACCTACAAGTGATGGGATGTCCTGTGTGGGGCCTTTCCATGTATGTAGATGTATGCTGTGACATTCTGTGACATACAGTGCTGCCACTGGACATGGAAGAGTCTCATTACCCCTCTCACAGCTGCTTCTCTACATCCTTGGGGCTGTGCTAGCTTATAATGCTGTCCTGCAGAATGAGAAGGGAAGGACAAATACCACCAGTCCAGGAGTGTGCCTTGCTGTATAGATAAAGTAGGACACGTCTGTAACAACTAAGTCATGGAAGGCAGGGGCTGAAAGACGCCTTAGCACATGACCTGAATCAGCTCCTGTGCTGGCACCTAGCCAGCGCTGCCAGCACCTCTGCGTGTGTCTGACCTGGTGCCACACTCCCGCTGTGGTCATTATCCTGTAGCATTCAGGGTGGGTTTGTGTTTCACTGTCAGGTTGATTGGCACTTCTGCATGTCATGTGACCATCACATTGAGGTGTTGTCTGCTCCTTGTCCCTCTGTCTTGTGCCCTAAGGAGCTTCTGGTTACTGTCCCCTATAGAAACTGCTCACCTGTTTGGAGGTGGTGGCACTCCCTTTCCGGACTAAACAAACACAGCTGCTCCCACTCTCCTTAGAGGATCTGTTTCCCATGTATTTTGTTCTGGAGTATCTGCAATGTATCTACAGTCTTTCTTAAATCAGCATTTCCTTTTTGTTTGCTAATTATTGAGGTTCTGGAGGTTTGAAACCTTAACAAAGATGCAACTTGAGAGTTGAAGAGTCAAACCCCGGGGTGGCTGTACAGAGGGGAGTGATTTAAGTTGACTCACAGGTGTCAGTTTGAGATCAGATATGTAAATAAATCAAAAGGGCCATTGCAGAATTTAATTCTGACAAAGCTGCAGCATGGAGCAACCTCTTGGAGCTGTTGCTCATGTCCAGCTTGATGGAGTCTTCTAGGTAAGAAACCTAGAGCTCATAGCCCATGGCTCAATCCTGCTAGAGTGGGTGAAGGGCTGCAGAGGGCTTCTGCAGCCTTGGTACTGTTTTTGGGGTGTTTAAAAAGGAGGGTGGTCTTTCTGATGGCCCTGAACTCTGTCTAGCTCAAAATGTTCTTTGTCCCTCTGCTTTGCACACTCCTGCTTGTTTTTAAGTAGATCCTCTCAAAATATTTCTGCTTTCTAACCAGGGCCAGGGAGAACTGTCTTTGGCTGTAGATTTGGAGACACTCAAATGAAAGCCTGAAGAGCCCTGAAGAGTGAGGCCTGAGCTGAGCTGCCTCAGTTGGACACTGTTGGCACCCATCAGTGCAGAGACCCCGATCTTAACATGGCACCTGAGCTGAACCACATTGCTAAGTGTGCCCTGTTCACATAATTACAGTCACTCTGCTCTCTCTGCTGTGCCCAGGGTTGTTACAAAAGCATTCCAAAACAACAGGAAATCTGGAAGAAACATTTGGATTTTTAATTTTTTTTTAGCTCTGTATTTGTTGTTGTCAGTATAGGAAAATTACTGACTTGTGGCTTGTTTTAAAGTACTCATCCCAAAGCCCAGTGAAGTAGTGGAAGCGTTAAGCTTGGCCTTCACAGATCTCGGCTTCAGCCTCACTGTGTAAGAGCTGATGTCACTTGCAGTGCTGTGCAGCTCAGCCCAAAATCACAGCGATCAGCAGGTCCTTAATCTGCACGGGCAGTGAAACTTAGTGACACAAGCAGATTTTTAGTTAAAAGCTTTGCAAATTAGCCTTCTTGGTGCTTTTAATTTTCTCTTTTTCAGCCTTTTTGTCACCAGCTCTAATCCCTGCACAGCCTGACAATCAGCACTTGCTATTGCCGAAATGAAACATTTTCCATGTGTCATTTGTTACTTGCTTTTGTGAAGAGCAAAATCTTAATCTGAGGTAGGAGCATGCTGTTTGGTCCCAGCATATTTGTTTGTAACTGGTCCAATTTATCTGATTCAGGTGCACTGTGGCCAGGTATGAAACCTGAAAGTGGTTTAATTCAGACTCCATCTACAAGTCAGCACAGTGTTCTTACCTGCACTACAGGGTTAACCACAAGCCAGCCCAGCCCAGCACATTATTCTTATTCCATTGAAGGTAACTTGGCATGGTTTTTATCTGCATCTCTCTCCACCTAACCGAGTCCAGATACCAAACTAGAGAGGCTTGCACGCTTGTCCTTGGTTTGTGCATGCTTCTTCATGCTTTGCCTCTTTTCTCTTTGTGCCTGTGTCTGTCTGGGTTTGTATTTGCCTCATACCTGTGTGTGCACCAGGCTGGCTCGTTGGTGCCATGCTGCTGGGCTGAACAGGGTGAAGAGCAATTGGGAAGGGGAAAGGAGATTAAATGCTGTGTTCTTGCATGCTTTACTGGGAATGCTCTTGCATTTCTCTTTGTTTGTAGTCTTTAGCTTGATGTCAGGAAATACGCTGACTGAAGTGAGATTTTTAAATATTTGTTTTTAATTCCTTCTGGAGGTAGATGGCTCTTGCATATTACACACACTGGGTTGGTAGATCTGCTAGGAAGTGAATTTCTCAGTATAGAACTACCATACAAATGTTATAGTTGCTGGAAGTGCCACATCTAAGAAGGCAGGTGCTAAATTTCACCAGTTTCCACAGCAGTTTTTAGGAGTGAATGTGCCAGATGGCTGAATAATGGAATATTGTTGCTTATGGCACCTGTGTGTGAATTGATACCTTTTCTTTAGGCTGGATTTTTGCCATTTATGTTTTGGTGACGAATTGTGAGAATTTTTCTCTTTCTCTGAAGATTTTATAAAGCATTTCAGGAATTCATAATATATTTCTTGGAATATTTTCACAGAATAATTCAGGGACTTAAGGAGATTTTCAGTTCAGCTTCCTGCTCAAAGAGTAGTTGATACAGAATTCAGAACCAGGTTGCTCAGAGCTTTATCGAGTTGTGTGTCCAAAACCTCAAAGGATGGAAATTTTGCCAGTTCCAGAACCTGACTGTCACTATGATGAAACGCCTTTCCTTTTGTCAACTCAGAGCTTTCCCTCTTTCATGTTCTGATCATTTCTCTCCTCCTGCTGCTGCATACCTGCAAAAATAGCCTGTGTCTGTCCGCTCACTAATGTCCATGCAGGTACCAGCAGGCTGCATCAGGTCCCCAAAGCCACCTCCTCTGCTGGCTGGACAGTCCCACTTCCCTGAAATGCCCCTTGCAGGGCACGTTCTCCAGATCCCTGACCAGCTTGGTGTCTCTTTACCAGACCCACTGAATTTTATCAACATGTTTCTTGTGCTTGAGGCTCCAAACTGAGTGCCAATAACCAGATGTGGTCTCATGAGAGCCAAGAAAAGGAGGATAATTCTTAAAATTAGCAATGAGTGGGTTTTAGCATGTCTCTCAGCGAGGAAAGTCATGTGGTATGTCATGGTACTTCCTCAGCTTGCATTATTGTGACAGGCAATGGCCTAGTGTAATATTTATCCTTAATTCACTTTCCACATTCGTAACAGGAGGAAAGCAATACCGGAAATACTCCCTTCCTTCCAGCATAACTGTTCTTCCCATACTCCCACCAGCAGAATGACTTAATGGGTCTTACAGCACCAGCTTTAACTGCCAAGGGTCAGGAGTGGTTCCACACAACATGACTCCTGCCAGATTTCCCAGTAATATCCCATGGGGAGAATGTGGATCCCTGGGAACTGGTGAGGTGACAGACCCATGTCAGGCCTCGCTCTGTAGAAGAATTATAAAATCACAGACTGGTTTGGGCTGGAAGGGACCTTAAAGATGATCCACTTCCACCCCCTCTGCCATGGGCAGGGACACCTTCCACTATCCCAGGTTGCTTCAAGCCCCGTCCAACCTGGCCTTGGACACTTCCAGGGATGGGGCAGTCACAGCTTCTCTGGGCACCCTCACAGCCAAGAATTCCTTTGCAATATCCCATCTAATCCTGCCCTCTGGCAGTGGGAAGCCATTCCCCCTTATCCTGTCACTCCATCCCTTGTCCAAAGTCCTTCTCCAGCTCTCTCTGAGTCCATCTGGATGCTGGAAGGGGCTCTAAAGTCTCCCTGAAGCCTTCTCTTCTGCAAATTGCACAACCCCATCTTTGTCAGGCTTTTACACAGGAGAAGGATTTTAATCTGTGCTGCTGGGAGAATGTGTGATGTGAGAAGTTTCTCTGCAGGCTGCTCTCTGACAGTGTGCACAAGTCACCCCCAAGTGTGCAAAAGTCACCACAGTTGTGCAAATGCTGTTGCTTTTTGGAAAAACTTTTTGCAGACTGGCAGGAAACTTTTCATTTTTCAGATTTGCTGTGTTTTCTTCTCAAGCAGCCCACCATGGGGTCAGGTCAGTACAGGGGCTGGTGCCTGGGAGGTGGTGGAAAGCAGAAAGTGGAAGGATGGACAGAGTTGTTTTAATAGTAATCCCTGGAATATGTGTCTTTTCTCTCCACTCAGATTAGCAGGGTGAGACACAGTCGTACAATGATGCTGACCCACTGGAGGGGAATTTCAGTGCATGGTTCTGGTTTTGGCTCTTTGAAAATGATTGAAGCAAAGCAGATTGGGATTAAGAAGGTAGGGAAGGCAGGGATGTAATTTCTGAGGATGAGGTCTGGAGTGGGGGATAAAGAAAAGAAAAGAGGAAAAGAGTCAAAGCATGTTTAATGCAGTACTTGTGGTTGCTGATCTTTTTACACCTCAGACCTTGAAGTCATGTTTGGCAAATCCGTGCCAAATATTTTTGCATGGTTCTGGCCCATTCACAGGTAAAAGGAAGTGGCCCACAGTGCAGAAAGAATGGGTTCATGATGTGGTGGGAACTGTTTGAAAAAATCTGGTATGTAGCACTGTTTAGATACAGGATTATTAAAAAGACATGTTGGAGGGAGACCAGAAGTTCATATGAGGGAATGCCAAGCCTTGAAATCTTTTTTCTCATTTCTTAACTTCTGTAATCAATCTCAGTGGAGAAGCAGCCTCTGCAGAGCACTACAGATAAGAATCACTTTCTGTTTCCTCTCCAAAATAGTCTTGAGAGCAGTGGTGTAACAATCTGTCTTCCAGAGAGTTGCTCTGCCCCGGCTGCATGGCAGGTTTGTTCGGTTAGCAAGGGTCTTTTCTGGAGAGATGGGTTTCGTAGGGGCCTAGGAAGGGACCTTCTCTTACGGTGATAACAGCCTTGATAGTTTCCATAATGTGTAGCTGGAAGGAGTTTTATTTGGAAACTGCCCCCTGTTTTCGAGCAGTTGCTTATGAGAAGTGTCTGTGACGGGTTCCTTGGCTCTCACAGCTGGGCTTCAAGTAGCTGTGGAGCTACTGTAGGTCCTTGAGTGTCTTCATTGCCATTATTGCTGTTCAGTGCTGTGGCTTTGTCAAGGTGGACATAAAAGCACACACTTGTCATAATCCAAAGTGGAGAGGGATAGAAAAGCTTTTTTATTTTCTCTACTGCTATTCTTATACGTCTTTACAATGGCTGTGGCTTATTGAGATTGGCTGCTTAGCAGACAATAACAAGGCTGGTTAACAAATAAAGACCATTCAGGTAATAAAACAACTAGCTATACAAGCAAAAGTATAGTTGCTACATATTATCCACAACTTCTTCCTTGTACGCTCTCAAAGTCCCATAACAAGGACATCCTCCCCTTGTGTCCAGAACATCTTCTCTCATTGATTATCTTCTTGGCCTTCTCTGTGAGTTTCACTGGAGATGCAAAATTTTTACTGTAAAACTCACGAGTAAATTCTGACCGGTTTCAGGTCTGACTCTGTGAGGCCCCCAGACCAGCTGCCAGCCTCGTCACAGTGCAGCCCTTTTGCCTTTTTCTAAATGTTTCTGGGGCTAATTACTTCGCTTTGTTTCTGCTTCCACAGAGATGACACCCTTCATATTTCTCACCTCCTGTAAATACTGTGTATTTCTACATGTCTTTTAGGATCTGCTTCTTTTGTTTGCTTACCTTTCTTGAGGCATATTTTGGATCCATTCCTCTTTCTGGGAGGCACCAGGCAGCATCGGTGCTTGCCATAGCACAACATACACTGGTTAAGAGTTCATGGTGGGTCTGTTTCCCTGGGGCAGCAGGGCTGAAGCCTTCAGAAGCTGGAGTTCTTGGGGTGAATTCTTCATGGTGGTATTGGCAGAAAATGAGGGTTTTTCTCAGAGTGATGGTAAAGTAGGGATACTGTGGATTTCTGCAAGTCTTTACATAAGCATCTAACAGTGATTTTTTTTGTTTTATTTGTGTGCAGAGAAAGGTGGTTTAGAAAAGAAAATAGTTCTTGGTGGCATCCGCTTTTGTGCATTCTGGTTTTGTTCGTGCTGATTTAATTATTTGTTGTTATCTTTTTGAGTCCCAAAACCGCATGTTGAGGCGTGTTTAATGGAGTGGCCCTGTGTCTGCAACCCCCCAAAAACTGCTAAATGACTGGCATTCCTAAGTGCTGCTCTAGCAGCCTTTTCTGTGTTTTGGGAGAATTGAATGTAGTGACATGGAGGCTATGAAACATCTTCAAGTTGATACTAACAACTACACATCTCTAAGGATTTGTCCTATGAGCTGTTGATAGATTATTTCAGAAAGTCACATCCAAAAAGCAGTTCTAGACACAGGGATGTTGGGAGAGATGTTCACTTTCTCCAGCAGGAAACACTCTTCTTCTACTATTTAAAACATTCTTAATGTTTCCTTAAATTTTAAATCTAATTAGACTAAAAATGCTAAGTTCGATGCAGAGATTTTTTTTAACAGAACTGATTTAAACACATTCATGTCCTTTTTCTTGATTTATTCTGATTCATTTTCAACTGCTACTGATTGACCATCAGAATGGGATTGTTGTCTTATCAAAATATGTAGTAAAGATGTAAAACCTTTTTAGTTCTACACCAATTGCTTAGCAACCGTGGAGGGAAGAGGTTTCTGAACCATTTGAAAGGACTGTTTTTAAAGAAGTACTAGCTCTCCTTCCCTGTAAGCCCAATTGAAATGTGACTGATGTCAAAATACACCCCAACCCTTTTTTGGCTCTTAGTAGCAGAGTGCTGCTGGAAGCACAAATGCTTGCACATTTGCCTAGTAAGTATTTATTTCACAACTTCTCATTTCTTATGCTTTTCTAGAATATTTAATGCAGTAATTCTCAATTTTACAGCATCAACTACCAATGCCAGTCCAGTCTCTACATCGTCAACTGTTGTCAATATTTCCACTTCGTCAGTAGCCAGCATCTCACAGGTAAAACTTCCTTGGTAAATTCATGTGCACCGTCTCCTTTACCTTTGTTTAACGCGTTGCTCAAAACTAACATGGGAATGTACCACTTCAAATGGAGCACGGTGGTACTGGAGTTGTGGGGCTCAGTGTGTAACCCAAAGTCACCAAATCACTCCTTCTGTGTCTTTGACGATGATGCTTCTCCCTTTGGACTTTGCAACAAACTCACTTCATCTGTTCAAAGCGGTTGCCTCATCTGCAAATTGTGAGGTGAGTCTTAAACTGAGATCTCTGCAAGAGAGATGGGGAGGGGAATAAACAATTCAGCTATTTTGAGGACTAAACCTACAGGGAGGATTAGACATGGATGTTTTCTGGACGCCTTTGTTTTCCCTCAGCAAGAATAGGAAATGAGGTTGTACACAAACAGAACACCAACTCAATAAAGTAGGGTGTGCCTTTGGATGGTAGACTAGAACAAAGTGAAACAGCCCTGCAAGCTAGCAAAGACCATTTCCCCCTGCCTTTTACCTCTGTGGGTGATTAACTGCCGTTCTGATTACTTGGATATACAAAGCAAGCCTTCAGTGTCCAGCTTTTCAGAAAAAGAATACAGGAAGTGTGAAAAATGCAGTGGATGTACAAAAATCCTTTTGTGCTAATGCTGTTGTTTTTTAGGCATAAACTTGCTTGGAACCGTAAGGGGGAAAAAAAGATGTTCTTTTAGTGTTTCAGACCAAGGTACCTGGTTCACAAACCCAGGCTGCTCTTCAAGGAAGTCAGGAGAGCACAGTGTACCAGAACAGTGTGATCTGACATTTGGGGTTGCTGCTTTTCTTACTGTCAGTAGCAGAAGTTAAAATCCTCAAGCACAGCTCCAGGTGCTCAGTGATCTTCTAAATGAATTAAGTAGTTTTCATAAATGGATACCTTCCAGCACAGCGTGCAGAATTATTGCTTGATGAAGTCAGGACATGAGTAAGGGCCATTTATCCTGTAGTTGTGCCCTCAGTGACAAGACCCAAGGTCACTTTCTGTCACTGTCAGTACATCTGATAGGAGGAAGTCAAATGCAAGACAAAATCACACATTCCAGAGCACTGATGTCTTGGCATCCACTCAACTCCCTTGTTACTATCACGTCATTCATTATGAATTAATTTTTGCAGACAGTGGAAGCAGAGGAATGGCCCTGTGATCGCTGGTCTCCTCTGCAAAACCTGCCTGTGCAGGGGCCAGTGTGCAGCTACAGCTCTCAGCCCTTTTTGGGAACGTATTACATGTGCAGAATGAAACAGCATAAAGTCAGACTGTGCTCTTGCTGGGATTTTTCTTGGACAGGATATTCTAATACAAAAGTCATCCTGATTCAGAGTGTTTTCTAAATGAGGTGTCCTACCATCACTAACTCTTTCCTCCAACAGGAGTATCCGACGTACACAATCCTTGGCCAGAGTCAGTACCAGACCTGCTACCCGAGCTCAGGCTTCGGAGTGGTGCCACCAGCAGACAGCAGCACAGAAAGCATGGCATTAGCCACGACCACGTACCCAGCTGAGAAACCAAACGCCCTGGTGCCGGCACGGACGGTGCAGAGACCTTCCTCTGGTGAGGCGGGGTCTGTAAAGGATGGCTGCAAAATACCTCTGCTAAACAGTGCAGGGGGCGGGTGTGGGGAAACATCTCCAAAAGGTACCTGCAGCATCTTTTCATGCTGGGCCAGGTGGGACACTTGCCTTCCTTGTCAGACTGGTCTCACTGGTGTGCAGAGTATTATGGTGGGCCAGCCATACTTAGGTATCAGAAGCCTCGTGCTGCTGCAATTCCAGGACACCTGCCATGTACTCTGTGTGCCCCAGGGAAAGGGAGTGCGAGGGGTCACTTGAAGAGTTGCCAGCAGCAGCTCCCTGGGGACTGGGTGTTCACTTGGGCTTACAGGGTAGTTGCTTGTATTCAGTCTCAATAGCTCCTGCTGCATCTTTCTCTCCTGCAGCCAGGTGTTCAGAGTACCTGGCAGCCATGACATAGCTGCCAGTCCCAATTAGGGGAGTCCTCCAGGACTGCTCCTGCATTTTCAAGAGCTGTGGTTGAGCCGTCCCCTCTCGCTGAGCTGTCTCTGATGTGCCCAGCAGTACATGCTTTCCTTTCCTCCACCTCATCATTGCAAACAGCTGCTTTGCTGTGGGCACATCTGCATCTGCTGAGCAGTCAGTCACTGGTACTTGTCTGGTAAAGAAGATTTGAGCTGGTAAGGGAACTAGAAAGTATATTGAAAAGGTGTAATTGCCTATTCTAGAGAAGTCACACCTTAGGTCATTGCCACCAGTGCTGGGTTGTGTCCTACCTTCAGGAGTATAGGCTAAAGTTTCTTGAAAAACAGAGTTTCTTAAATTTATGAAGGACAAGAGCAAAAACTTAGTGGTTTCTTCCAGTGTCTTGCACAAGGAGTTAGGAGATTGTTCCTGTGTTGTTGAGCAGTTTTAAATTGAAATCTGCTGCCTGTTGCAGATTTGAAGGCTGGGGGAAAAAAAAGTCCAGATTCCAGTCATTTTTGTTGGTGCCCTGGATCTGGCCAGGCTGGAGGAAACTTTCTTCCCAGCAGCTGTGCTGGTGCTGTGCTTTGGATTCGTAGCTAAAGCAATGCTGATAACGCATTGTGTTTTTGCTCCTGCTGAACAATCCTTGTACAGGGTCAGGGCTTTCTCCCCTCCACACTCCCAGCAAGCAGGCTTGAGATACACAAGACCCTGGAAGGGGATGCAGCTGGGACAGCTGACATGAGCTGACTAAAGGGATTTCCCATACTATATAATAGCATGTTCAGCAATAAAAACTGAAGTAGAGGAAGAGGTGAGTGTGTGGGATTTGGCTTCTAGGGTGGGTCTTGCTCGGAGAGGGGCTGGGTGTCAGCCTGCTGGGGGAGGTGCTGAGTGATTGCCTTTGCAGCACTTTGCCTTATCCATCTTCCCCAGGTCCATCAGGAGTACCTGAGCTCAGCCAAGTCCTCCAGCTCAGTCACACAACCTGCAAGCAGGGATGGGTGGCTGCCAGTGAGCCAAGCACACAAATCTGTAGTCTGGGGCTCAGTGAAGTTCAAACCCCTCTCCCCTTTACCTGATGGGATGCTATTGATGTGGGTGATATTGTACATCAAGAAGTGTGGTGCTCCAAGCACTTTTCCTCTTTCAGGAAACAGTTGCCCTCTAGTTGAGGTGAGCAACAGCAGATTTATTAATGAGAATTAGTTCTCATTTGCTGCTGAAAACCAAACCTGAGGAACTGACCTGTTATTTCAAGGTCATGGGAATGGCCCAGTTGTTGGTGTTTTCAGTGCCATTTTCTTAGCTCGGGAATTCTCCAGGTTCACCATTTTGCATTGATTTTCACAGGAATTGCAGTGTCTCATCTTCAGGCCCCAGACTGAATTAAAGCTCTTCCAAACCCCTTGTACTCTCTGCCTTCCTGCTACAGGTCTGGCCCTGTTTTGGAACTAGCTAGGCAGATGTCTGGGATGTTAATTCTTCTGCCTGAGCTGTAATAAAGGATTCATAGAGTATCTCCCATCATGGTCCTTATACTCTGCACATCAGAATTAGTGATTTTTATGGAGGTGGTGTACTCTTTCCCTGGGATGGGTGTTCTGACTAGTAGCAGAACAGGCTCCATCTTGTGTCCTCTTTAGTCGTGGCCATGATGCTTGGCCAAGGCTGTGTCTCCAGAGCCAACATCATCACTGTTATTCTTTTATATTCAACTGTCTATTAAATAAAACAGTTGAGTAATGAAGTAGTTCCAGGGTAGTGAAGTGACTGCGGGGTTCCAGGTCTTAGGATGGAGGGTGCTCTGCTCTGGCTTTGCTCTGCAGGCAATAGCTCTTGCGATAGCTCAGTCCTGGGGACTTAATTGAGGAGACGGAGCTGTTTTGAAATGATGGGACAAAGAAATCATGGTTTATGTTCTAATCAGTGTTCAACTACTACTGCATCCACATAGTAAAGTGACATCTTGCCTTTTGCTAAGGTGGTTTGTGGCCATTGCTGTATTGGTGTTTGTTTTGAGACATGAGGGGATGAGAGCTGTGTGATTTCTTTCTTCTAGGAGATGCATCCACAAGTCCTTTGCTACCGAGAGCAACAGCAAGTAAAGAGTTAGATGAGCAAGCAAGAAAAAACATGCCTGGGAAGAATAGAGGGAAGAGGAAAGCAGATACCTCCTCCTCACAGGACAGTGAACTGGAGGTAAATAGCGATCTTCTTTTCTACAGGTAGCATTGCGGAATAGTGTGATGGTGAAAATTTTCCTCCCTTTTTTTTCATTCCGTCTCCATGGAAATGGAAGGGGATTATAGAATGGTTTGGGTTGAAGAGACCTTTCAGGGTCATCTAGTCCAACCACCGTGCAATGAACAGGGACGTGTTCAAGTAGGTCAGGTTGCTCAGAGCTCTATCCAGCCTGGTCTTGAATGTTTTCAGGGATGAGGCATCCACCACCTCTCTGGGCAACATGTGCCAGTGCCTCACCACTTCAATTGTAAAAAATGTCTTCTTTACATCTAGTCGAAATTTACTCTCTTTGGGTTTAAAACCATTCCCCCTTGTTCTATCACTACAAGTCCTACTAAAAGTTCTGTCCCCGTGGGTTCAAATTGAAAGAGAATAGGTTTAGATTAGATATTAGGAAAAAATGTCTTCCCTGTGAGGGTGGGGATGCTCTGGCACAGGCTGCCCAGGCAATTTGTGGCTGCCCCCTCCCTGGAAGTGTCCAAGGCCGGGTTGGATGGGGCTTGCAGCAACCTGGTCTAGTGGAAGGTGTCCCTGCCCATGACAGAGGGGTTGGAACTGGATGGTTTTCAAAGTCGCCTTCAAACCCAAAGCATCACTTAAATGGGTCTTGGAATCCTAGCGGTGCCATTGAGGAGACATCTGGGTGTCTCCACTACAGCCCTAGAGCAGCCCTAGAGCAGGGCTGTCCCCAGCACTGGGGCTATGGCTTTGTCTGCCTGAGCCACAGGAGTCTCCAAAGCTGAAGATCCTGTACCTAGACAGTGAGATCCTGTACCTAGTGATCTCTCCCAGCACTACCACATCCACCCAGGGAAGAAGGTTTTCTGTCTCCAGTTGGAATCTCCCATGCTGCAAATTTCCCCTTCTTCTTCCTCAGCAATTTTCCATTTGCCACTGTTGAGAAGAATGTCTCTCTTATCTCCTTTGAAGTTCCCTTTCAATTAGTTGTGGTCTCCTGTTATATATCCCTTAGTCTCCTCTTTGCTGAAATAAGCCATCCCAGTTTCCTTAGCCTCTCCTCTGGGCTGCTGACCATCTCGATAGCATTTTGCTGGCAACTCTCATTTCCTCACAGATCTCTGGGACCAGGAATGCAATCTGGGGTAACCTTCCCAGTGCCAGCTGGGTTGAGACCTCTTTTCTGGCACATGTGGCACACTCCAGCGGGACGGTCATCTTATCCACAGGGAGAGAGTGCTACTGCCTTGTACTAGTGTCCAATCTGCTCTCCAGCTCCTTCAGCCTGGACTAGTGTGAGGGGTTATTCGACCCCACATGTTGGCCCGGCTCTCAATATCAAAGTTCTTCTGTACCAAAACTCTGCCATTCCTCATGGCAGCCCATTGCCTTATTTATAACAAAAGTTTCACTGACAAACACCAAGGGCATGTACCTGGTGCTCTCCAGATCACAGGAAGTACACTTCTACCTCTGCAGGGCTCTAAAGTTCTTTAGCACTCTTAAGCTTTACTTTTGTAACTATAAAAGCAAGAGAAGCTTTTGAAATAGTTTGACCAGAGAGCCTTAGTCTGAGCGTGCACTTCTGTGGTAATAAATAAACTCCACTGCAATAAACTGAAGAGTTGAATGTGTTCAGCCTGTAAGATGAGAACTGTTGTTTATACCTGTTAAAGCATACTGTAGCTAACCACAAGATTAACTCTAAAACTTGCTCCTGTATTGTAGTTCAGTGCCTGGAACAGCTCTAACCTGCTCTTGTTCTCTCTGCAGCGGGTGTTTCTCTGGGACCTGGATGAGACCATCATCATCTTCCATTCCCTTCTTACAGGGTCTTATGCTCAAAAATATGGCAAGGTAATACTGTCTTTTCCATGGAAGAAAACCCATTTCTGTCATGCAGAATGAAATGTTAGTCTTTGGAAAAGGAATAGATTTTTTTTTTAAAAGCTCTATAAGGTGGTACTTCTAATTTGTTGGCAGTTTGGGGCAGGGAAAGAACTAAATTTGGCTTTATACAGAGCTAGGAGATGGACATCCACCAACATGTCTCTTCTTACAATGCAAGTCTGTCAAACTAGTTTTATCCTCACTGGAAATTACTGAAGTCCTAGCACATAGGTAAAGGAAGTGGTTTTTCTCCTTCAAAATACATTGGAGATTTTTGAATGTTTTGTATATGCTGACTGTGAAAATGCATCAGTCTCTCCTGTGGAGCACTGAAGTGTTCTGTTACATTTTGGGTCAATGTATTATCAGAATGTAGAATTTTTTTTTTTTAATTGAGTTGCTTAAAATACTAGGGAAATTGTAGTTCACACCATTGAATGTAGCTGGAATTATGCCAGGTTTGATATACAGTGGAGAACTCTGTGCAGTTTAACTGATGAGAGATCTACTACAATTCCCTCCTGCCTGTATCTATGGTGCATTTACATTTTCTTTTTGTGTTTTTCCAGGATCCAACTCTAGTGATTGGCTCAGGTCTGTCCATGGAGGAGATGATTTTTGAAGTTGCTGATACTCACTTGTTTTTCAATGACTTGGAGGTACATGGCAAATGTATTTGAAAGGCAGAACTCCATGTTACCATGTCACAATTACACTGCACTGTTTGTGAGGGCTCTGTGCTTCAGAGCCTCTTACTGCTTGTTGTAAGCACAGCCAGATCAGGGATGCACTCTTAACTGAGACAGGCATTCTGCAGCCTTCTAGTGTCAGGAGCTCTCTCAGTTTCTACTGGGTTTCTGCTTGAACCCATACAAATAAGAAGTGATGTCTGATCTATCCTGTATTTGCATTTCTGGACTGGTGAGCACTTTACTTCCACTGATAGTCTTTTGAAATGGAGACCAGAGATGTGAGGAGAAGGCAGTCTTGAGGATGTCAGTTCTCAAGGGCTGTGACTAAGTCAAGGACAGAATACAGGAGTTGACTTTGGCTGTGGAACAGCTTTGAAGGACATGCTGCATAGACAAGCAGGCTGTAACCATGGAGGACACACAACACCCTCCCTTTTTCTGTTGTGTTGTCTTTGATGTAACTCCACTCAATGTAATTTGCAGAATTGGCAGCACTAGTTTAAGGCTGAGGAAGGCTGAATATGAACAGGGACCAGTTAGGTGTAGGTGTATCACCAATGCATGTTGTGGAAAAACAGGATGATTTTGTTGATGCAAACAGAGACTTAAAAGATATTTCCATTGTGGCTGTGACTACTGGCAGCAGTGAACTTTGCAAAGGTGGTAATGAGTTACCTTCGTGCTTCAGGGAAAAAAGCAACGAAAACCAAATGAAAATGCCAGATAGTCTCTTGTGCTGGAAGGGGAGTCATTGATGTGTTAGCTGTGCGCTCAACCCCAACACGTACTGCTGTAGGTGTTGTTTAGTGAGTTAAATCAGCTGCACTAAGCACCAGAGCCATGGCAGTGCCACCACGTTTTTTGAGAAAATGGAATAGCAATGTTTGACCAGATAATGTGGTTTTGGGGTATTTTTGTTTTGGTTTGTTTGCTTTTTTGAAATGGCAGAAGGGTTTCAAGTGACAAGTGAGGTTTGAGTCCAACCTATTCAGTGAGTGTTGAAGTTCTTTTTTTACAGACAACTCAAAATGCCATAGAAATGTGCTTTTTTTCAATCCTGTCTGGTACTTCAGATCCCAGGCTGGGCAAGGACCTCTAGGGGCTGGGAAGTAAAACCCAGTACTGGCAGAGGAGCTAGTGGAAGCTCTGTGGGTTTGTGAAGGCACTTTGGCATGGCTTGTTGCTGTTGGGAAGTGTGGAGAGATTGGTTTCTATTACAGTTTCTTTAATCTGCAAATTTCAGTGTGTTTTTGGATTACCACAACATGACTTTATTTTTGGTTTTTTTTGGTCTTTAACAGGAGTGTGACCAGGTACACATAGAAGATGTGGCGTCTGATGACAATGGCCAAGATCTAAGGTGTTGTACTGATGAATGCAGGAAATGTATTGCTGATGTAATCAGGTTTTGTGAAGACTTCAAATGCAGATGGGGTTAAGGGATGGTGGTCAGCATTGTGCAGGGGATGAAACCTGGTAAAATGTTTGTCTGCTGGGGGGCATTTCTTTGAAGACCTACAAAGCATTAAGAGTTCTGAAATTATATTGTGAATTATGTTGTCCCCTGTTGAATGCTGCCTCTGTGCTCAAGGACGAGTGAGGAATGGAGAACCAACACTTCCGATCTCATGACAGCATTAGATTAGTAACCTGATCTAGTGGAAAAAGTCCCTGCCTCTGGCTGGGGTTTAGAATGAGATGATCTTGAATATCCTATCCAAGTTAAATCATCCTGTGATTCCATGATCTTGACCTTTGAAAGTCCCCCTGTGGTTTGCATCCCTGAGAGCTCGTGGTGGTCACTATCAAACAGGGTGAGGTAGGTTTTGTACTGAGCTGAACTGGCTCATGAAAAATTCTGAGAAAGGTCTGTCAGGGAGAAAGAAATACAGGGAAAGTGGTGAAGCAGGACTTGATTCCTGCAGTCATAAGCTGGTGGAGCTGCAGTTGTCATGGAAAGGCATGGATGTTGTGTTTGGAAGATGTGCTGGGGTTTATTGCTGCAGGATGAGGAAGGGGTCAGTGGGAAGGATGCTCTATATGGCAGAGGAATGAACAGCCAAAGAGCAAAGGAAGGTTTTGTAGTGGAGGATGGGAAAGGACATGTATCAGTGCAGCAGTTCAGAGCAGCAGCTGTAGTTGGATGTCAGCATGCGTTCCTACAGGAGCCGGGCTCCGCTCTCCAGGTGCTGGGGTGCTTGTGCAGCTCCTCTCCGAAGCGTTTTCCAGCTGCTGTCAGCACTGCCATCGGCAGCCCCGCCAGAAGTGCCACAGTGGTTCTGCTGCTGTGGCACACCTAACACATCTGCTTTCCTGGAACAGCAACTACAACTTCTCCACGGATGGGTTCAGTGGCTCAGGAAGCAACGCAAACCACAGCTCCTCAGTGGGTGTGCAAGGAGTGGACTGGATGAGGAAACTGGCCTTCCGCTACCGCAGGGTACGCGAGATCTACAACAAATACAAAACCAACGTTGGAGGTGAGTGGTCACCTGCACCGAGGTCTGAGCACTGAACAGAGCTTGTGGGGCCAGACTCTATCCTTCCTCAGAGCTTTGGGTTTCCTGATGTGTGGATATGAGAAGTAAACCATTCTCCCAGTGCTAACTGGGATTAAATTTCCATGGAATCTAGGAGGGTACATCTTCCAAAACTGAACAGTGTGCCAGTGCAGGCTGTGATTTATCGTGGAGATAAGGATGGTCACTCAGTCCTAGAGGCAAAAGTTTTGGTGCAGATAGTATCCCTTTGCTAATTTGGTATGAAAGGCTGCCTGGCACTCTGCTCAGCAGTGGCCTGAATGACTCATTCGCCCTGCTGCTCAGGAGGTCTCATTCATGTCTCACTAAGTCTGCCTCTGGTCATGCCATTGTCAGGAAATATAGTGTCACCCCTGGGCTGCCAGGCCCACAGTCTGACATGACTTCTCTGCTCTCTCTTCACAAAGTCACTTAAAGCCTTCTAGTTTTGCTTCCCTTTCAACTCCAAAGCTGTCATAATCATGCAAACCATAGTGAGCAAATGGAGACGAATTTTCTGTTTAGTCTGAATCTTGGCATTGCCATCCCTGGAAAAGGGGCACTGCTGGGGCAGCTCACCTGGTGGGGTGACTTGGCCTGGTTGGTTGTGGGTTTGGGTACCCTTTGCCTACACAAAAACCTTGATAGATGTTTTTTTTGGACATATTTTCTAAAAACTGGGTGTTCAAAGCTACAACTTTCAGCATTAAAAATCTGCTGGTGTGCTGCAGTTACTGGATTTCTTGTAGGGATCAGACCATGATTTTGTATTTTACACATGGGAAACCTGGATGCAGAGTTTTTCAGGACCTGTGGAAAGCTACATGATGAAGTAGCTGTCAGTGCAGCCTGCTGTGGGTCCCTCCGTGGCCTCACTGCAGAGGACTGGTGTAACAGAAGGCTGGAGTGAGGGGGGCTCATATGTCATGGATGGAAATGGGAGAGAGGGGCAGGCTCCACATGCTCCTTTCTTGCTGTGTTTACTATCAGGAGCAGAAATGGGCTCCACTTCTGTCTGCTTTTAATTGAAAACCAGAGGCTTGAAGAAAATTATATCTAAAAGAGATTACAAACATGGGAATAAAAGAAGGGGGGGTGGTTTAAAAAAAGATACGTAAAAGGGCTTAAAGTGGAAAGGGTCCTTGGAAAGCAGAAAGTCAGAGAGAGTGATTGTAGGAGTTCCTTCCCCTGTTCTGTGGCCTTGGACCCCTGCTACTGTGAGTGCTTTGTACGAGAGAAGTGCCTTTGATTGCCTGTATCCTGAGAAATGCTTTGAAATAATCGCAGAAAAGTGTCTGCCCAGTTCTCCATGGTCAGACTCCTGGATGGATGTCTGGGCTCATTCATGTCACTGGGAGCTGGTTTCTTTCGTTGCTTTGAGACAGGCAGTCCAGCTTCTAGAGGCATTCAGTTCTGTTATTTATTGTGGAGCAGGCAGCTGGTGCACTGGGGGACAGCTCTCCCCGTGTCAGACTTGCCAGGCAAACACGTGTTCCTTACCTTCCAGGCCTGCTTAGCCCGCAGAAGAGGGAAGCTCTGCAGCGACTGAGGACCGACATAGAAGTGCTGACAGATTCCTGGCTGGAAACTGCATTAAAATCCCTGCTGCTCATCCAGTCCAGGTATGGAACCCGGAAGTGCATGCGAGGTTTTCTCAGCCCTTTCTCACCCTCGGGTTGGCGTGCAGCGCTGTGCTGGGCACTGCCCCCGTCACACTGCTGCTGTTCGGCACAGGCACCGAGAGGCCAAGTGACTGAGGGCAAGAACTCCACACGTTTCTCTGCTGAAACACCTGTAGTTAGGAAGGTCCCCATGCTCACCAAATGGTTTTCCTGACACAGAATTCTGTCAGAAGCAAACGAGCAAAAATTGTGAAGCCTTGTCCGAAAATGCCTCCTAAAAGCAGGACAGCAAAGCACCTGGCACCTGGGGAAGCTGATCAGACCGCCCGGAGCAGTCCTGGCACCACTGCCTGTAGATGTGCTGTTACAAGTGTTTTTCTTCTTTTAGAAAAAACTGTGAGAACATCCTGATCACAACCACCCAACTGATGCCAGCTCTTGCCAAAGTTCTCCTGTATGGATTGGGCGAGGTGTTTCCTATTGAAAATATTTATAGTGCTACGAAAATAGGTAAGGGGTTGTGCCAAGTCTGGCACTGCAGCATCTGCTGGGGATAAACTGGGGTTTTTATATGGGGAACTGCCATTTCTGCAGCTGAGGAGCCCCGTGCTGTGGTCCAGCTGGTCGAGGCTTCTGGCCTTGGGAGCTGAACTGGGTGCTACCCCTGCCTAGTAAGATAAGATAAGAAGTGTTTCCCTACTGGGAACACTGGAGCTTACACTCAGGCTCTATTTCTCTCTGCCTGAGGCTCCTTACAGGAGGATTGTCTTTGGCAGGTAAAGAGAGCTGCTTCGAGAGGATCGTGTCACGGTTTGGAAAGAAGGTCACTTACGTGGTGATTGGAGACGGGCGTGATGAGGAAGTCGCAGCCAAGCAGGTGGGTCTGACTGCAGAGGTGGGGCAACGCAAAGGGAAGTTGCTGGCAGGCTTTGCCTACAAGAACTCTTGTTCCAAGGCTGAACTCTTCAGGCCAGGGCAGCCAGGAGCGAAGTTTGTCTTTGATGCAAGAGATCTTCCTTTGTGTTAAGATGGGCAGTTTTCTGGCTCCTGGGTGTTTAAAGTTTCTCTTTTACTATTGTTTAGGATTGCATTATAGCACTGTCCCTGTCAGCAGTATCTTAGTGTAGCATGTTGGACATAGCATGTTGAAAGGTTGGACTCCGTGATCTTGGAGGTCCCTTCCACCCTTGATGATTCTATGGTTCTATATCCTGATCATAACCTTTGACTATCAGGATAATGCAGTTTCTCAGGAGCACAGAGGATTCAGGGTGCAGGAACAGCAGCAGGTCAATACAGCACCTGCCATTAGGCTGGACTATAAACAAGGAGCAAAGAGTTTGATTGATTTGGACAGGCCTGGATGGGTTGTTCAGTTGTGCTAATTAGGAGTGAAGTGCAAAGATGGCTGTCAGGACCTTGACTCTGCAGGCTTCACATGTTCTGCCATGTGCCAGAGCTGTCGCCTGTGCAGGTTTCCTGGGGGCCCTGGACAGGCATTCCTGGGTGCAGCAGCAGCTCACAGCCAAGATTTCCATCACAAGCAGCTGACAGTGGTGGTGCCTGTCACACACACAGATGTGCACATAAGATGGGCTCCAGACACGGATGTGCATGTGGCCAAGGTCCATCCTAAGCATGATGTGCTCAGAACCACCACACTGCACAGCCCTGCAGCTCTACCCAGCCTGCTTCAACCTCAGCTGAAATCCCTGCATAAACCTGACTGTCCTCTGTTACAGCACAACATGCCATTCTGGAGGATCACAAATCACGCCGACCTCGTGTCCCTTCACCAAGCCCTCGAGTTAGACTTCCTGTAAGAAGTTGGAGCAAAGACGTGACTGAAGCTCCTGCAAGCCCTCTCCATTACTGGAGGGGCAGAAATCTCACGTTTGGGGACTCGCTTTTCAGCTTGATGAAGAAAAAATACCTAATGCAAACTGTACAGTGGAATATGACAGCAGGTCGTTCCTCGGGAGCACAGGCCCTGCCAAGTCCAGAGGTATCCTGTAAAGAAGCCCTAGACTCAGCAGAGCTAGAGCTTGTCTGCAGAAGGGACTTACAGAGCCGGCTGAATGCCTCTGGCAGGTGTCTCCAGAGGGAGGGGCCATAAAACAGCAGATGTATTTGTAAGAGCCTTCTCCTTTCTATTCAGCTTAGTTGTAGAACCCAAGGAAACACAAAACTTTATTTTTATAGGAAAACGCTGATGGCAGAGCTTAAACCTCCCTTGTTTTGCAAAGCCGAAGAGCTATGGTTTTTTTAATAGGAAATATTAATGAAAATGTCAAAAATACCTCTATTGCTGTAAAATGTGTCCTCTCTCCTTCCCTGGGTGTTCAAAACAGTTAATTTATTACAATGTCCGTATGTTATTTCCTCAGTGTGAGATTACTGGAAAATACAAAGGTAAGGGAATGCTTCTGGGATATGTGGTTCCTTGTAGAGGCAAGTATTGGTGTTCCGGGTTGATCCCAGTGGCTTCTAGTCAATGTGTGCACAAGCCCTGTTAGCCAGCAGGAGATCACTGGATTCCAGCCTTGGTCTGGACTGTAGATCCCACAGATTTTCCCTGTAAAGAAAAATGAAACCGCCTGTGAACATGAGGTACAACAGACTGGTGCAGACTGCTCAGATGTGAACAGAGTCCTCACCTGGACTAGGAATAATCTAATTCCTAAATCCTCATGAATATTGGAGAGAAGGCTTTGGCTATGGTATAACCTTCATCTCTGCCTTCCTGACTCTGTTTGTAAGTTCCTTTTAGTAGAATCAGATTCAATTTTCTTATATTCTTTGCATTAGCCTACCTGCATAGTGAGAAACAAACGCCTTGTTAAGAGGGACTTAATTTTCTAAGACACTGTGACTTGGCAGCATGGAGCACTTGGGAGGGATTTTTCTGCTCCTGTCTCAGTATAGAGGCTGGAGTCACTGACCTGCAGCTCCTCTGGCCAGGAACAGCCAGCTAGGGACTGGGGCTGGCACAGGGCCCAGCCAGGTTGGTTTTGTGCCAGCTCAGGCTGTGTTTGGTGGTCTCCCCCATGTACCCCGATGCCCTGAGGACAGGTGTGTGCTGTGCCCCAGAACCCACCGCTGCTGCTCCTGCAGAGCCAGCCCTGTGGCTGCACTCAGACCTCTCCAGATCGTGGTCACCAGCCCCACATCACCATCGGGAGACTGGGCTGAAAGTCTGTCACTGCAGGGAGGACACTGATCCATTCGCTGTGTCCATACAGGCAGGGATGTGTTTGCTGCATTTCTTTCATGGCATTAATTACTGAGGGTTAATTTCCATCAGTGCAGGGGGAGCTGCGGGGCCTACTTGGCACAGGCTCTGCTGTGCCCTGGGAGCATCTGTTCCTGGGCCAGCTCCAGTGACCATGGGGCAGAAGGTGCCTAGAGCCAGGGGTTTGGATACCTCATGCTCAGGGACTGGACCTGGGAGGTCTATTTCACATGGTACCAGCTCCAGTTTCCCTTTGGATTTGTTTGTTTGTTTGTTTAATAATTAAATTGGAATCAAAGGCACTTCTCTTTCTCCAGGGTGGTCACTGGAGTCAGGAGTGATCTGCTTTCCATTTCAGCTCCTTGCCAGGTGTGATCCCAGGTGGGTACTGGGTCTGTGTGTTTCCCCAGGAGCTCTGCAGCAGGAACATGCTGTCCGTGTGGGAGCTCCTGCCCACCAGCAGCGTAACCACTCATCCCATGAGGAAAATCTGAGGAGTCTGCTGTGGGTGTCACTGGGCAGCTCAGCAGAGGTAAAGGCGCTTGGCTGCCCTGGGGGCTGCTGGCCCAGCAGGGCCTGGGGGGCAAACAGGCTGTGCTGGGAGTGCTCAGCAGTGGATTTGGAAAGGGGAGCAGGACCCAGGGATGTTCTCTGTCTACACAAAATGGAGACCTCAGGTGTGTTAGCACCTGTTCCAAGGCAGCTGGGGCAGCTCCAGCTCCCTTTCTGCTGGGTCCATAGAGTCCAGTTCCTCTGGGGTTCATGTGAAGTGCCAGAGCTGTGGCGAGGAGCCTCATTGCTCCCAGGATTGGAAATGTCACCAGAGGATCAGAACTCAGTTGTAGTCAGAGTCTGTGCTGATGCTGAACATCCCTCAGCAGGTTCCCAGCCCATCCAAAGGTCTCCTCTAAGCAGGTTTGGGAGCTGTCCCAGCCTGTGCAGCAGCCTGTTGGGAGTACATCTTGTACTCCAACTGGCTGAACTTTGGGATTAAAACCTGTGCCTTAACCTCCCAACACTGGCATGGCCAAGCAGCCCCTGTGCTTCGCTCTCATCAGAAGCAGCTGACCAGAGCCATGCTGGAGAGGGGCTGGGTTTGCCAGGCACTGGCAGCAGGTGCTGGACCTGGAGGCCTGAGCTGCCTGGCAGCTGGCTGTGCTTTGTGTTTGTTTACTTTAAATGTTTTAGGGAAATTTTAAGATGTTGGTAAAATTTTAGCTGAGTGTGGAACTCACAGCCACTGACATTTCATACTGATATTTATATGATGTTTCCTTGAATGTATGTAAAGTACTTTTATAACAGGAGGTTGATGGTACATTTCTGTGTTTGTTAATAAAGGGGTGACCTGGCTATTTTATTTTTTCCTCTACTGGCTGAATTTAAGCCTTTTCCTGTCTCTCTTGAGGCAGGAACAGCACCTCTATCCAAGCATTGATTTTCTCCTGTCTCTGTCACCAGTTCAGCTACAGTCAGGTCAGGGGTAATGGGAGAGCAAACCCAAACACCTGAAGGACAGTCAGCCTGCAGGCCTAGAGCACCTGAGCTCACCTGGGTGCTGCTGGCCTCCCCTTCAGCTTCAACACAGCCATGGAGGCTTTAAAAACCACCTGATCCATTAATATTTGTGGCCTCTGACAGCCCTTGGGGGGGATGTCTGTGCTGGCACTGGTGGGAAGCAGTAGGACCCCTGGAGCCCACAGCACCTCTTTTGCTGCGCTACAAGGGGCAAGTCCCGAGTGCTGCTGGCTGCGGGGCCTTTGCCTGTTCATGGTCTGTAATGGGAACTGTCCTGTGAACTGGAAAAAAATAATAAAGTCTTTATTTTCTATAGTTGGTGCTTCAGCCTGTTCTCTGCCCCTGTGTCAGTCCCTGCCCCTGTGACATCCCGAGCCAGGCTTGGCGGCACCAGGAGCATTCAGGGTGCCACAGGTCACAGTGCACCCACCAGAGCCCCCATGCCCCTGGGGAGTCCTGGGGAACCCATGGGGCAGGGACCTGCTCCTGGGCTCTGCTGAGGTGCCCAGGGGAGGCAGATGGTGCTTCCTGCACAAACTTTCCCTTTCCATTTGCTTTTGCACAAGGCAACACCCCTCTGCCACCTTCTGCTGTGGTGCTGCTGGCCCTGGGCAGGGCTGAGCTTCTTACAGGAGCAGCTGTGAAACAGCATTTCAGCTGCTCTTCCAGCTGCATCCTGATGCCTTCCCTGGTATGGAGATTCCCTCCTGGGATGGGGTGCTGGGAGGGATGTGATGGAGGTGAGGGCAAGGAGCCAAAGGTCAGTGCTGTGGGCAGCCAGGACATGCCACAGCTGCCAGCTGGGCAACAGCAAAAGGCAGGCACTGCTCTGGGGCCAGCCTGGGTTTGGGCACCGAGCTGGGTGGAGGCAGCCCCACCTGGGAAGTGATGAGTGTCTGAGCCCAGGAGCCGGCACAGCACTGACCTCACTACTGACCCCACTGACCACATCAACAGCCACCTATGGCTGAGAAACTGGCCATGGCCAGCTCCAGCCTGGTCACAGCCTTGGGAGTGCTGCCCAGGCTGTGGTGGTGGGAATGGCAGCCAAAGGAGCATGAGGTGTCCGTAATAAGCCAGGAACCCTGAGCCATCCTACAGGCACTCTCCCAGCACAGGCCTCCTTCCCCATCCCTCCCTGAACACAGCGGTAACAGGTGAGCTTTGACCTTGACACCAAAACTAACACAAGGAGGAAAATCCTGGCTGGAAACAAAGGTCAGATAGCTACAACCGTGGAGGAAGCAAGTTCTCCCTGCCCTGCCACCCAGATCCCTGCACAGCAATGGCAGCAGCAGGCACAGGAGAGGCACAGAGAAAACAAACCAGTGCTCTTGTTTTCGTTTTTCTTTTTTGAAAAAGCTAGAAATAAATAACAAAAAAAGCTGACACAGCAGCGCAGCCATATGCCACAATGTGCTGGACTCACCACAAACACCGTGGCTTTCCTTGAGGGTACAGCCATGGGAGCCATGCTGAGTGCCATGGGACTCATCAGGTATTTCCACATCACCCCTGGTTTCTGCCAAGTCCCTCTGGCTGTCAAAAACAACAGCCTGGGAAGTACAACCAGGGGCACAACCAACAAGTCTACCTCCCCCTCAATGTCCCTTTAGAGGACCTGCCCTCAGACAGCAGACTCCACAGAGGCAGCCCCATTCAGGAAGTGCTGCCGTGCCGGCTGGGACAAGGAGAACTGGGTCTGAGCCAGCCACTGCATCCGCCTGTTCACAAGGTCTGGTTCCAAGAACGAGCGAAACTCCAGCCCACCACTCCCTCCACTGGCATCCACCTCGTCGTAGCCGCCTTCCTGCTGCACCTGCATGTTGGGGTGCAGCCACTTGTAGTAGGTGACCCTCAGTCCCAGCCCCAGCAGGTAGCAGGGCAGGGCAGCGGAGACCACCGGGAGGAGGTATGAGTACTCCTCAGAGGGAGCCCAGCCCCAGAGCCAGGCAAGGGCCAGCAGCGTGCTGTCCACCAGGATGAAGCCGTGGTAGATGATGCTGCGGTATAGTGTCCTCCCCTGTGCCACATTGAACCAGCTGAAGTAGAGGATCACAGCCACCATGGCCCGGTAAAGCTGCTCGGGGCCGGATGATTCCATGAAGTCCGTGCCCTGCAGGCTGACCCAGAGGAACATGGCCAGCCACACAAGTGGGAAGTGGAGAGCCACACCATAGGGCCAGAGCAGGGCGAAGAGGGCAACTACCAGGATGCGGGGGCAGATGAGGAAGAGGTTCCACAGGAAGTAGATGATGGAAGAGCCCAGGCTCAGCTCATACTTGTCCTGTAGGAAGGAGCGCAGGGACTGGTGGTAGTCCAGCAGAGACCAGGACACACACAGGAATGCGGTGCCAATTCCCAGGCCTGCAAACACAGAGGTGAAGATGCTGAGGGGGACCAAGGCGGGGGTGGCCCAGCCTGGCTCAAACCTCTCCCTGCCCAGCACTGCTAAAATGAGCTTCCCCCCAGCTCAAAAAGCAGCTGCTGTCAGGTCAGAGCGTCAGCATCCACATCTCTCCCCTTGCCTTCTGCCCTCCCCGAGGACAAGGAGGCTGGTGCCTGGCCTTCCTCAGACGGGGAAGAAGTGCTGGGATTGAAGGCTCTGCAGAGCCCATCTCCCAGGCATGGAAGCCCCCAGCCCAGACAGGCAGGTGAATGCTGGCCTCCCACGTTGTTGGGCTCCCCATTTTCCTGCAGTGACACCTGCTCCCCACCCCAGGAAGGGCACCACAGCACCTGCTCAGCAGCCTGTGCTCCACCCGTACCAACACCAACACCTCACTCTGCAGAGGGTGCCTGATTTCTCACCTGACCCTCAGCCTCTCCTGGGGCACATAAGAGAATGACCACAGTGGTCCCCCAGCTTCAACCTTCCCACCCCAAGCCCAGCATGGTCCATTGTGGCATGTGAGTGCAGGACAAGGGTCCACCCTATAGTGTGACATGTCAAAGGAAGGAGTGACATGGGAGCAGAATGACACTACAAGTGTCTTGCTGGGTCCTCCAGCCCCTGGACAGCCTCTCTGGTCTGCCCCACCCAAGCCCACTCTGACTCCAAGCCTGCACCCCCGCAGCCCCCCCTCCCTTGGCCCCAGAACCCTCACCCTGGGAGAGCTCAGCCTTGTTTGTCCGCAGGATAACGTAGAGGAGCAGGGTGAGCTGTGGGGTGTTCTCCAGGAAGGTCTCGAAGAGACGCAGCATGCTGATGTCGTGGGAGAGGAAGGCCATGTGTCTCTGCTCATCCTCCTCCTCTGACTTTGCCCAGCACACTTTCCAGCCCACCTTCAGAGCATGGAGGCACCTGTGTGGGGACCCAGCTGGTGGTGAGGGCCCACACAAGGCACCACATACCTTGGTCCTCACGCTGCCCTGACAGGTCAACAAACTCCTGACAGGACAACAAACCCCACTGATTTATGTCCAAAGCCCTCCTTCTCCCTGCCCAAACCACGCACCACAGTAGGCACACGATGCCCAGCCATGGGTGAAGTGCAAGTGTGGAACAGCATCGACCTCAGGGGACCTGCCTGCATTATTCCCTTCTCCCGGCTAGGCCTCGCTGCTCCCCTGAACTGCCGGGAGCGCCAAGGCTGTGACGAGGTTTCGGGGCGCTGGTCCGTTTGCCTCGCGGGCAGCGGCAACAGCACCGGGAGACAGAGCAGAGCCGGAGGGAAACTTCAGTTGCAGGGACACAGGTGGCTCCCACCGACACATTTCATCCGGCTCCAGCGCGGGGCTGGGCCGAACCGCTCAGCCCGGGAACCTCTTGGCCCTCCCGACAGCCGAGGCACCGCCCACCCCCATCCCCGGGTGCCAGGAGGGGCCGAGAGGCAGCTGCAGAGGGTCGGGCATCAGGGGGCAGGCTGGGGCGGAGCGGGTGATGCCCAGGGACGCGCGGGGAACTCGGTGGGCTGCCGTACCTAAAGAAAAAGCCGAGCTGTAGGAGGTGGAGGGCGGCGAGCAGCGCCACGGGCACGGCGGGGCGCAGCGCGGGCGGGTCGGAGCGCAGCCAGAGCCAGCTGCAGGCCTGGGCGGCGGCCGANGGCCCGGCCCGGCCCCTTTCCTTTCCCTGCAGCTCCCGGCAGTGCCTCGGGCGGAGGCAGAGCAGCACCCGCCCCTGCCAGCTGCTCCCGGCCGCAGCCCCGCGCCCCACTCGTCTCCCGCAGCGGTTTTGCTACACCGTGGCCCCAAGCCCTGCAGTCCCGGACTCGCGTGTCCCTCCATAGCCCCAGCCCATGGTCCCCTCGCGGCTGCCGCCGTGACGTGCAGTCCTGACCCGCCAGCTGCTAGGCACGGCCGGAGCACGAGCGGCTGTGCGAGGTCTCACCCCGGGAGGAAGCGGGGTTGAAGTGCCCCCGGGTGCTCGGAACGGGGGAACCTTAGCTCTGGCCTCGCCACAGAGGGTCAGAGCGGGCTGGGACACGGGGGCCGTGCTACAGGGGCAGCCAGGATAGGACAAGCTGGAGCATCGGTCCAGCCAGCACAGCACCATGCAGAGCTGGGGGGTCCCTGCCTTCAACCACCCTCAGGACTGCCAGCACAGGACTGTGTTACCCAACTGCACAACTACTCTCCTTACTGCAAGCATTCCACTCACCTTCACTTCCAAAAATCCTCAGCGATTTTCTTCCTAACCTGCACACCTCCTACAATAAGGAAATTACAGTACTTTTGGCTTCTAAATATGCTGAACTCCACAGCCAAATGTTCACCTGTTACACACCTACTGCATGATTTAGCCACAGAGGTGCACCACGGGCTACAGCTGGGCCACTGAACCCAAGCAGGATACTGGGATTTGCCCCAGCAGTAACTCCCGGCGGAGCAGAGGAAAGGAGAGCAGAGCAGAGGCCCTGGGTCCCCCAGCCAGCCCCATGAATGTGCCCACATGGAGCTGCTTTTGCAAAACCTGGTCACTTTACGAGGACCAGGCAACAGAAACCCTACCCTACCCTTGCAGCTCCTGAACACCCAGAGTTCACCAGACTCTGAGCTCTCTGACCCGAACCCTATGTGCACATGCTGCTATTCCAGCAGGCCCCGTGTCCCTGGGCATTTAGCAAGCTGCAGTTGACAGATCAGCACAGCACAGCAGCTCCCACCCAGCAGGCAGCAAGTGCAGTTGAGTGTCTCAGCAGTTCAGCTTGTAAGATCCGGGTCCTGCTTTTCAGCAACGCCTTCATCACAAAAGCTGTGGTTCCTTCTGTGGGAACACCTACACTACACACGTGAAATGCTCCTTAATATTTATGACTCTTGAACTGCTCCCATTACAAATGCAAAACAGTCACCAGCCAGATTTGTTTCCTATGACAGGAAGCTCACCATTGACTGCAGGGACAGTAGACCCTGCAGCAGCCACCCCGCAGCCTCCTGAACAAGGCAGGGGGTGCAGAGAAACAGGAAACACAAATCCCTTTTCTCCATCTCAGTCCACCACCAGTATCAACCTGTATCCTAACTGTTTTTCTGTTACGCTTTAAAAATGGTTTAAAGAATAAAACCTTGTTTCACACGGTGTAATTCATTTGAGCTTTAGCTGAAGGCACAGCATGCATGTATTTCAGCACAGTATAGCATGTTCTGAGCTGGAAGAGACCCACAGGGATCCTCAAGTCCAACTGCTGGCTCTGCACAGGACACCCCAACAATCCCACCCTGTGCCTGTGTTGTCCAATTCTTGTGCTCTGGCAGCCCTGGGGCTGTGACCCCTTCCCTGGGGAGTCTGTTTTGGTGGCAGAAATGGTTCTGGCCCTATTTGGAACACTGATACAACATGTTGTTTTCTTCAGTAGTACAACTATTTACTTTCTTACTGGCCAGACATTCACTTCAGTTTGAACCTTCAAAGCAAAAAGCTAAGGAAAAAATAAGGATAGTTAAATTGAAAGTATGAGCTGTGCTTTTACCCCCAGGTCAAGCAGATGGTTTTCTTCTTCAAGGCAGAAAAGCCTCTAGAGTTACATGTGCAAGGTGCCCCAAGTTAACATTTTATTGGAAATGTTCAAAAGCTCTAGTAACAATATCAGCTCTAGTACAAATATAGATTTAAATGCACAAACTAAACAATAAGAACATCTTTTCATGATTGCTGTACATTAGTGGAAGATTACTCTTGGCTACCCACTTTGTGAAGGAAATAGAATGGAAGCTGAGTTAGGAGAAACAGCTCTAGAAATAAAGGACAAATCATAAAGAGGCTCTTCCTTCTAAAAGGCACCATCTAAGGATGCAAAATGAAGTGAAGGCTCTGAAGCTTTGAGGAGTTCAGTTTTCCTGTGTCTGTTCCTGCTTTCAGTCACATGGTCACAGCATAAAATCAGGTCCAGTTACCAGAATCACACATTCTGCTCATCCTTGAATTCCAAGGAGTTGGCATTCACAGAGTAACCAAGACTTTCCACAATGAGCAAAGGTCACCCTCCATGTCACAGAGCTCAGCAAAGTATCTTGAAACATGGACAAACATTTGCTTGGAATTAAAATCAGATGAAAAGAACTTCACTCGGCATCCGTTGACTTATAGTGATCATCATCCACCGTGGAGTAGATGTGTCCCTCACTGCTGAGGAATTCCACAGCTTGCCTTGAAGAAAAACCCCACAGTTGGTAACTAGCTAGCAATTAGTTAGCAAAGGGAGATAAGTCATCACCTTTCTGCCAGGTAATTCCCATTTACAGACCCCATCCCCACAGCTCCCTCCTGGCAGCTGCCAAGGGAAGCTCTTGGTGTCTCTGTCCCATGGGCAGTGTAAGTGACACAGGAAGTTTCTCCAACGCTATGGCAATGTGCTCCCCCTGCCGCTCAGACTCTGCCTGAGTCACCACTCTGCACTGCCCAGGTAGTACCCACCACTCTGCTCCAGAAGGGACAGAACATACAAAGGTCATGGAAATTAATGACTGTTTTTGCAAGTCTCAAGAAGAAGTTATAAGAGACAGCGAAGTAGAATAGAACAGACTATTCCTAAATTTTTTATCAGCATGCAGAGAGCAAGGTAGTCCTTGAACAGGAACAATGCTACTGAGGCGCTGCAGTACATTGCCACTGAACTGATAAACAGCTTGTTTTGAAAACAGGGAGCAAAGCAACTGGCAACAGCTCATTCGGGGCAGTGAATCTTTCAAAAGCTCTGGCTCCTGTGCTTCTGGGACCACCTGAATTACCCACCCTGAGGCACAGGTGAGTGTCTGGGATTGTCCATTGTCCTCTCTGCCTCCGGAAGGACTGCCTGGATTTCCATAGCATCCTTCATTTCTACACACTTACTTGATTGTTGACATACTCATACTGTGGAGCTGAAGTTTCAAGTCCTGTAGACTCATCCCCTCTGGGACATGGCAGCTTTTGATCAAGTTCAGCACCTGGAGGAGCAAGAACCACCACACTAAATCACACTAAATTCTCTGCTGCCACTGCCATGCTTCCAGAAAAGCTGCTGGCACCTACCTGGCTCTGGTGCGCTGTGAGCCCGTTCACTGGCAGGCTACCACCTCCTCCATATCCCCCCATGTCACTTATCCCAGTGGAGGAAAATGACTGTGGCACTCTTGATGATGACTGGAATAATGAGAATAAAAGTGCTGTGGTTACCTAGGCTGACCAAGCCCACAGTGTTAAAGACTCATTGTTATTTTTAAGCCAGTAAGTAAAAACAGCTTCTTATGGAAGCGGATTGCAACACAATCTCTCTCCAAGGAAGCCAGGACTCCTGTTAAACCTTCAGTGTAGCCCAGCTTTAAGCTTTCCAGCCACACATTTAGGCAATTTTCCCAGCGAAAGGTCTCACTTTGGGAGATCACCAGTCACCCAAGAAGGGCCACGATGGAATCAGGATCTTTGTACGTACCATAAGATTTTTCCTGAGGATCATATGTGCATTGACAATTTCTAGTATGTGTGTGGTGAACTCATTCATATTTTCCAGAGGCATGATCTTAAATGCTACCAAGCTCTTCTTATTCTTTCAGTGGAAAAAAAACCAAACAGAAAACAAAGAAAACAATTTACAGCACAGCAACATGAAGACGCCTAACAGCCAACCCAGCCATTCCCTCCAGGAGTGGCATAGCAGTGGGGAGAGAGCTTCTCTGCATGCAGCTAGTCCAAAATGTTCTGACCTACATCTTGTGCTGGTTTTGGCTGGGGTACAGTAGCTTGGGCTAGTTTTGGACTTGTGCTGGAGTGCTGGTAACACAGGGATGTTTTAGTCATTGCTCATCAACCCTTGCACAGAGCCATGGGCTTTCCTGCTTCTCACACAGCTCCACCAGTATTAGGCTGGGAGGGGACAAGGAGCTGTGAGGGAAACAGCTGGGACCCCCACTGCCCCAAGGGAGAACCCAGACCAGCCAGTGGTCATGCTCAGTCATAAAACTAGTGAAAGGAGGAGGAAGAGGCACACCTGCCTGTCCATGGGAAGTGTGGAATGAATTCCTTGTTCTGCTTTACTTATTAAACTGCCTCTATCTCAACTCATAGGTTTTCTGACTTTGACCCTTCCAATTCCCCCTCATCCCACTGGGAGCGAGCAAGGAGTGGGGGAGGGATGATTTTGAAAGACAATAGAGACAGAGTCACTCCTCTTTCTAACCAGCTGGGAGTTAACTGCACCTTGCCTTAATGCATGCACCATTACTTGAATATTTAAACCACATGTCCTACATGAAGTGCTACAAGAAGTCTCCCCATGAACCAGAACTTGGTCGAAGCTCGACAGTACCAACACCCCAGAACGTGGTGGCCAGAATTCTGCTTTGCTGAAAACACACTGATGACAAGGGGAATTTTGAAAGGATTCTCATCTTAAATAGTCCTCTGCATTCAGGAACAATTAGAGTGTTATTAAATACAACCCTGGCAGAGACATTGAAGGATTTGTCCAGAGACCACGATTAAGTGGATATTCTAAAGCAGCCCCCTAGCACTAAGCCAGATCACCGATCCTTCACATCCCTGCTCCAGCCTCATGGCCAGGACTCACACACAGGTAACATGACCTCACCTGGAATGACCGAAGGTGACCAGCTACCTTGACATAGGTTCCTGGAGGTACCACAACATTCTCACCTCCTGCCTCCTAACATAGAGGGAAAAAAGAGAGGTTTGCTGATTCATGTTTCCATTTCTCAATTATCACAATAAACAACTTAGCAAAGCAGGCTCATCGCAAGCAAGCACAAACAACGTGCATTCCTATGTCCAGTAAGAGCAGTTAAGAGAAATAAAAAATAAAGAAAAACATCGGTATACATTTCACAGCAGTCAGTTGTCTGCTCTGCTTTCTCTGTCCACTTATGAGAGATTCTCACAGTGCAACAAGACAAAAGGAACCTCGAACAGTAAAAAATTAGGTATTGAATTCCATAATCTGGCTGGGGAATGGGGCGGGTCAGAGCCGTTTTCGAACTCACGCTAAACTCACAGCAAGGCAACTGAACATCTGCCTGATTACTCTCCCAAAACTGTTCAGCTGAACTCAGCAATACTAAACAGGCAGACAGTCATATACAACACCAGTGACCTCTGCTACAGCAGCATCTCCCTTGGATTTCAGGGACATTATCCCTAAAATACTTTTCAGAAAAGCCACATCTTTTGGATTAAAAAGGCTCTGTGAGAAGTAGGGATTTGGTGTTGATCAGTGATCCTTATGAGTTCCTTCCAGTTGAGACACTGTATAGTTCTGTAACTTTTCTCTACCTACTGCTCTCAAAAACTGCTAAAGAAGCCCGTTCATAGGAAATCCAATGCTTACATCAGTATCAACCCACTGCCTGACGTCCATCGGGGCTGCCGTCATGTCGTCCACTTTGTAGAGGATGTTGGTGGGCGCCTTCTCCGCGTGCCGGACGATGCCCACAACGGTGACCTGCGGCGGAGGAGGAAGGGTTGCTCGGGCCGGCCGCGGGACAGGCGCCCGCCCCGGCCGCGACCGCCCCGGCGCCTACCTGCGAGATCTCCACATCGCAGATCCGGAAGGTCTCGTCGACCTGCTCCGCCGCCAGCAGCTGCGACACGGTGCAAGGCACGATGTTCTGGGAGCGGCTCCGCTGCAAGGGGCGGAGGGGTCGTCAGAGCCGGCCCCGGCCCCGGGGCCCCTCCCGCGGCCCCGCCCCCGGCCTACCTGCTTCTTCTCCGCCTGGGCGCCGGCGGGCGACCCGAACCCGCCCGGGGATTGCGTGTAGCCGCCCGGGGGTCCCGCGCCGCTCACGGTGCCGTACCCGCCATCGAAGTTCCCTAAGCGGGGAGGGAGAGGGACAGTGAGGTGGTGGCGGGGACGCGGGCCCCCTCCTCACCGCTGCCGCCATCACGGGGAGNGGTGAGGGGCAGCGGAGCGCTGTGTGCTATGCCGCCCGTGCGCCGGCTCCTGCGGCTGCTCTTGCTGTGCTCACTGGCCGTGCCTCTGCCCGGTGCGGCCGGCGGCTCCGGGAGGTTCTGGCATCTCACGGATCTGCATTGGGACCCC
The DNA here is from genome assembly GCA_013398055.1 of Ifrita kowaldi. NCBI lineage: Eukaryota > Metazoa > Chordata > Aves > Passeriformes > Cinclosomatidae > Ifrita > Ifrita kowaldi. The sequence goes on from VZRS01008807.1 coordinate 62,630, forward strand.
GGGTACGAGGCGGCGGCGGCAGCGGGACGGCCGTGCCCCTCGGGCGGCGATCGGGCCGGGCCCGCCGGGCCGTGGGGCAGCTACCTGTGCGACGCGCCCTGGAGCCTCCTCCGTTCGGCCGCCCGGGCCATGCAGGGCCGCCTGGCCAAGCCGGACTTCGTGCTCTGGACCGGGTGAGAGGGGCCGCGCCCGCCTGGAGGGACACCAGGGCTAGGCGGGAGGAGGGCAGTGGAGCCCATACGGAGCTCGTGGGGTGTCAGGGCTCTTTCCATGGCCCCCGCTTTGGAAAGGAGAGGGGAGGATGTGCCTCGTTATGCAAAACAGGGGTTTGGAGGAGAGCACAACCCCAGCGAGGGCTCTCGTCACTGGCAAGAAGCTCGTGGCAGTGAGGTGACAAAAGGATCACTGTCCATCTTTTGTGCATCCTGTCCAGCCGTGTCTGACTCCACAGTGACTCCGAGTAACTGCAATGCTCAGGGGAAGGAGCTGTGGGCTGTGTGTCTGTGCATCCGGTGCTGCCGGTCAGAGCAGTGGGAGGAGAACCTTGTAAACCAGGCTCACAGCATTTCTTCTGGCTGCGATGAGGCACCTGGGAGACCTGATTCAAGAAGGGACTGTTTTGCTTTAGGAGTCAGAGGAACTTCCCCAGTGGAGGATGTTCTCTCCTGGTATGGTTTCTAGGGATGGGTCCCCTGTCCTATGGGAGGCCTCAATAGCACGTACAGATGGTAAGAGCTTTATTTTGCATGGTGATTGTGTGTATGGTCTTTCTTCTGATAGTGCAACCTCAGCTTGCTGTAACCTCCAGTCCCAGTTTGCAGGGCTATTGCCTGTCCCGTGTTTTCATTTTCTGTCCCTGCAGGTGCCTATTCCTGCTTAGATGTAGTTTTTCGTCCTCGTGACCTTATGTTGAGTATTCTTTTTCCCTCAAGCAATTTTTTCTCAGTCCTTTGACATGATTTTGAATTTTCTTCTCTCTCTCCAGTGGACTTGTGGACAGCCCAGCATCATCTATAAATGCCGTAAGCGTGTTAGTGCAAACACAGATGTGGAGCAGCCCTAGATTTCTGCCTTACTGGAAGCTTTCCCTTGTTTCATGGTGATCACAGTTATGCAAACAGCTCTGCTTCATTATTGCAGATCAGATGCCCTCAGATTGCAAAGTGCTGATCCTTGCAATATTTCCAGGCAGCTTTAGTGCCTGTAACACGCCCCAAGGCAGAGAGAGCCTCCCCTTACACCCTTGTGCATAGGGGTTTTAAGGTAAAGTGAATCGTAGAATCACAGAATAACCTGAGCTGGAGGGTACCCACAAGGATCATGGATTCCATCTCCTGGCCCTGCACAGACACCCGAACAATCCCACCCTGTGCATCCCTGAGAGCAGTATCTGAACACTCCTTGATTCTGGCAAGTTTGGAGTGGAGCTCATTTTCCCTGTGAGCAATTTCTTGAAACTCCCAGTGTCTTGGCCAGTCAACATAGCACTGACTTCTGCACACAAAAGCTTAAACTTTCTCTTCTAGGAGGCACTCTCTTCTAGAGAGGAGTTGGCAAGTTTCTCTGCCTTGCTCATTGCTGTAAGCACAGGCCCTGTTAGTCCCAGACAGTGACTGTGCTGCTTCTCTTTTTCTAGAGATGACACTCCTCATGTCCCCAATGAGCAGCTTGGAGAAGAAAAGGTTCTGCACATAATAGCAAATCTGACTTCTCTGATAAAAGAGACATTTCCAGGTAGGATTTGAGGGGATGAGAAGGGGAGCGGGGCACAGAGACTCATGGGAAGGGCTAACCAGGATGGAGAAATGACAGAATTGGGACAAGGAAAGGCACAGAAAGGCTGTGGTCACTGGGACTTGTTTGTCCTCTTCCCAGTGGCCTCAATTCTGCTGTGCCATACAGCATTGATGCACACTCATGTTTCAGGTTAGCTCACTCAGGAGAGAGGAAAATAAAGGTTTCTGTCGTTAGTCATTAAGGCAGAAAAGGCTGCAAGATACTCTCAGACATAACCCGTGTCAGCAGGGGGCAAGGAGCATTACTGCTGGTGACAGCTCAGTCACTTGGCTGTGGGTGGCTTGTCCCAAGGGCGGGTCAGAGCTGTGTGGTGCCCCTGGGCAGTGTGGCCCCGGGAACAGAGGGTGACTGGCCTTGGCAAAGCTCTGGGTTGTGCTGCTCTTCCCAAGGCCAGGAGTGCCTTGGGGAGCTTGGAGGAGCTCTGCAGCATTGACCTCCCCTGCGCCTCCTTTGCTCTGTCTCCAGGTACTAAGGTCTATGCAGCGATGGGCAATCATGACTTCCACCCCAAGAATCAGTTTCCTGGGAAGGAACACAGGATCTACAACCAAACAGCAGAACTGTGGCGGCCCTGGCTGAGTGATGCCTCCTTTCCTCTCTTCAGAGCAGGTCTGGCACCACTGACTCACGTTTAGAGCACGCTGGGGATATCAGGGGGGATAGGAGAATAAATACCATGAACAATTTTCCTTGCTTCTATGCTCAGAGCAACAGTATTCATAGAGGATTTGCAGAGGTAGGGTCCAATTTAATGCTGATTTCTGTCTTGGAGTTCTGCTTGCAAGAAGAGAAGTTATTTTATTCTTTAGTCTCTCCTGCTATTGTCAAGTTACTGGAAGGAATGCAGAGTGGTGACCTGCAGAGGGAGGAAAAATATCTTTAAAGGTAGCAGCTGGTGCAGGCAGTGCTGTGGCTCTCCAGAGCTGCCCAGCTCCCGGTGCTGCCCATTGTAGCCATTCAGTTTTCCCTTCATCAGGAGAGGCACAAGAATTACAAGAGTCATTCCAAATCCACATCCTGGAGTGGTCAAGAGCACTGTTCCAGACAGTGACCCTGCTGTGGCTATTGCTAAGGAGAGCAGAGAGAGGTGGAGACAAAGGGATATGGGATCACAGCCACCAGTGTGACCAGACCTCCAGCTCTTTCTCTGTCGGTTGCGTTTTTAAGGAGGTTTCTACAGCGAGAAGCTGCCTGGCCCAGGGATGAGAGGGCGGATGGTTGTCCTCAACACCAACCTGTACTATGACCAGAATGATGAGACGGCTGGTGAGGAGGATCCTGGGGGGCAGTTTCAGTGGCTGGAAGAAACACTGACCGACGCCTCTAGAGCAGATGAAATGGTATTAAAAAGACTGAATAAACAACCTGGGCTTCTCCCCAGCCCAGAAGCTCTTCCTGCTCTGCTCCCTCTGGGTGCAGTCACAGCTGGCTGGTGCTCCGTGGGCAGTGTGGGCTCTGTGCTCAGGGCAGCTCTTTCTTCTGTAGGTCTACATTGTGGGGCATGTGCCCCCTGGCTTGTTCGAGAAGAAACGCGGCAAGCCGTGGTTCCGGAGGGGCTTTAACGAACGGTACCTGAGAATCGTGCAGAAGCACCACAGGGTGATTGCTGCCCAGTTCTTTGGGCACCATCACACGGACAGCTTCCGCATGTTCTACAGCGACACAGGTACCCGTTCTGCTCACCCAAGCACTTGTGTGACAGCTCTGCCAGCTCTCAGAATCACTGTCCATGAGAGCTTTCAGTGGCTGTTGGCTGAAAGCAGCTAAGAAGCCAGCAAAGGCTTCTGAAATGCTTTGGGCAACGAGAGGCAACAATGGTTCTCATCTCTACCCCCAATCTGTAGCTCCTGCCCTCCTTCCCATTCACCTTCAAATGTTATTGTTTCCCCTCAATGCCTGGCAGCTTCTTGCCTGTTCCCTGTTGAGGGGTTTGGGCGCTGCTGAGGAAGCAGTGCTGAATCTGTTTGTGTGTGGGGTGCTCTGGGCGAACACCTTTGCTGAGTGTGGTTCCCTGGCCACCTTCACTGCAAGAGCCCTTGCCAGCATTGGAAAGCCCATTCCTGGCTGCAGCAGCCCTGTGCTCAGTCCCCAGTACTGTTCCATGTGTTAATCTTTGTGTGTGTGGTGGTACCAGGAGCACAAAGGTGCTTTTGGCAGCGCAATCTGCTCCAGGGTGCTCGTTGTGATGGGGACATGGTGTGGGACAGGCCAAGGTCTCCAGTCATGGTTTGCTTTGCATTTCTGTGAAGGTACTCCAATCAATGTCATGTTCCTGGCCCCTGGAGTGACTCCCTGGAAAACAACATTACCTGGAGTGAGCAATGGAGCCAACAACCCTGGGATCCGGGTGATCGACTATGATCGGGACACCCTTCAGGTCTTGGTAAGGGATCCCTGTGTGCACCACACTGCAGCTCTGGAACAACTTTAATTCCCCTCTGTAGCTGGAACGGGCTTTTCAGGATTTCTCAGTCCACAGGACTGAGTGGCTGTGGGGGAGAGGACTCTGACCCATGATATTTCAGCCTTGCGTCTGGCACAAAGATTTAGTCAGAGTGTCAGTGAGTCAAAGCATGGCCCTGGCAGCCAGTGCATCCTGCTGGGATGAGTTCCCCAGGGCAGGGTCAGGCAGTTTTTGTGGTGTTCTTCATGTCCTTAGCGAGTTTCCTTTGACACTTGCTTTGCTTCCCAGATAATGTGGATCACAGAACTACTCTTTGAGTAATAACAGACTTGTCAGACCCCCTCCAAAACCTTTATACCATCTGAAAAATTATTTGTGTCCCTCTACTTGCTAAAATGATGCATTTGGAATGAATCTGAATTGAGGTGAATTGTAGGGGCAGCTTCTGTTTCCCATCTCTTGTTTGCCAAGAGGTAGAGGACGAGTGCTTATGCCCTCCTTTGTAGTGGATGAAGCTTTCCATAGTTGCTCTGTTTACATGTTTATAGCATAGAAGTAAATGCTAAAATATGCTGTGCAAGGCTGGGGAGCCAGTGAAGCGGAGAGAAAAAGGGCAAGAGACTGAGAACAGAAGTTGTGAAAAACTTGATTCTTCAGTTTGTTCACAGCTGAGAAAATAACTTTGCTCAGGAAGTAACACTCCTCCAGCCCTTGCTTCTGCTGCTGGATAGTGGTGATAGTAACTAACTGATGGATGAAGCAGGCGAGGCTCAAAGTTTCTGATGTTTGGAGATCAAAGTCAAGCAGAGCAAAGCCACCCCTTCACCCCCTATGAAACAGGCTCTGTTTGGGGTAGGCTCTGGAGGCTTTCACTTGAGGTGTCCCCAGGTGCCCATCTTGGTGGGAAGCCCTGTCAGGGGCAGCTGGGCCCTTAGTGGGGGGTGCTGCAGTGGGGGCCAAGCCCAGCCCAGTGTCTCACTCCAGGGCCAATCTGATGTCTCCTCAATTCTGTTTTTCTCTTCCTCAGGATATGGTGACTTACTACTTGAACCTTACTCGTGCCAACCTGATGGCCTCACCACGGGACGAAGAGTTCCCAGTGTGGGAAGAAGAGTACAGGCTGACAGAAGCTTTCCAGGTCCCTGATGGCTCTGCCCGCTCCATGCAGACAGTGCTGGAGAGGATCTCGAGGGACCCGCACTACCTGCAGCTGTACTATGAGTTTAACTCTGCCAGATACGACCTGGAGCCGTGCAAGCAGGAATGCCGTGTGGATCACCTGTGTGCCATCAGGGAAGTTGATTTTACAAAGTACAATGAGTGTGTGAAAACCAACAGCTCTGCCTCTGCTGCCAGCAGTGTTTGGCTTTTGGTTTTCTGCATGTTCTTAGGATTTCTCAGTCCTCAGCGAGTGCTGTGATGGCCAAGAGCAAGAGAAAAGGAGGAGGGTGTGAGATCACACTACACTGCATGTGAATCAGTGATTTTGGCATTGAGAGCTTGCTTGGAAACCAGGACAAAACTGTTGATGTTTACTAAAAGCCCTGTGAAGCTGATTTGAAATTTTCTAGACAAGCTTGATGTGCGAAGGGCAATGTTTTTGAGTGCCTTGCTATGCCAAACTGATTGCAATGAGTAGTCTGTCTCCCCTCTGCTGGGACTGCTGGAGCAACCTCACAAATCAGATGAGGACCAGGCCTCCCTGTGGGCATGAACTGGCAACGGGTGAGGGTAGGGAGCTGCCACATGTTCCAGAGCCTGCTGCCAGCATTCCATATGTTGGCACACACTTCTGCAAGTCTGCACAGCTGGTGACTCAGGAAGTTGTGTTATGGGGGCTTTGTTCCACAGCAGCCTGTGGCTTATTAACAAAGCCAGGTGGGGTGGCAGTGTCTGGATTTCAGCAAACTTTGATGTTTCAGTGCTGAAGATGAGGTACTGATGATTATTTCCTCCTCAGTTGCTGAGCATAAACAGCTCTCTTCACTCTCTCTTCTGTGCTCTCTTCACTCGCCTCCACTGTGTTCCCTCTCTCAGCTGGGCTTGGCAGCTCATCTGGGCCACTTTGCCAGTGAGATCCGAGGTGGTGATTTACAGCCTTGGGTTTGCCAGCTGCTCTAAGACCCTGGAGGGAACCAGTGGACAGTGCTGGTATTGGACTCCAGGTACGGGTGGAGGGGGTGCAGGATGAGTGCTCTGTGCTGTGTGAAGGTGGCTCTGGGCTCTCCCAGGGCGCTGACGGAGGGGGGTAAGTCGTGCTTTTTTTGCTGGGGTTGTTGTTTGCCCTGGAACCACCTCAGTGTGTGTGGAGCGATGCTGTGCATGACAGAACACCCAGTCAAGGGCCGGGACCCACTTGTGGGCCTGTCAGTGCAGGGTCTGATGTGTTGGTACCTCACTGCCCATGGGAACACACCTCACTTCGCTGTGAACACCCCACTCCGCTCCTGGGCTGCAGGGCTCGCAGCCCCCGCCCCTGTCCCCTCCAGCTCTGTGTCACCAGAGCTCCCTAGAGCAAACGAAGATCTGAGAGGGACCGGTGGGAGACAGGCGGTAGTTGCCGGTGTTACCTGTCTTGAAATCCTCCTGTTTGCAGCGGGAGGACCGAGCTGGCGGATCCCAACCGGGCCGCTTTGAGACCAGGTTCGTTCTGAAGCGTGGGCAGGAGCTACGGGGTACACGCGAGTCCGGGGCTGCCGGGCTGGGGGCGGCTCTGCCCCGGCGTAGCAGAACCGCTGCAAGAGCCGTGCGGGGCGCG
>VZRS01008807.1:69595-102345 GCA_013398055.1 Ifrita kowaldi
GGGTAGGGGCGGGTGCTGCTTCCCGGGAAGGGGCCGGAGCGGCTCTGCCCCCACCGAGGCACCGCCGGGGGCTGCGGATGCGGGGAAGGGGCCGCCCGCGGGGCACGGGAGATACCCCGTAGGGATGCTGGGGCCGGCCCCGAGGGACCGGGGTTGCAGGAGATATGGGCGGGTGGGGTGACTCTGCCCCGTGAGACGTGTGTGCCAACATGAGGAATGCTGGCAGCCGCCCCCGGGACATACGGCAGCTCCCTACTCTTACCCGTGGGCCGTTCTGGGGCCAGCCTGCCCACACCCGCCCTGTGTGGCCCCCGCCAGTATTTAAGGTTTAGTATTTATGGCTTCCCCCTCCACTACCATTCTGCAACTGTGCTTGAAACCTTTCCCTGATGTTTGTCAGATTCTATGACAAGAGAGACAGCAAGGGTGTACAAGGGGTGGAGAGCCGAGATTCACGCTCTTTAGCTGCTTCTCTCTTAAAGCTTCTCTGAGAAGGACATCAGTTCTGGAAAATTCATACAAAGCAAAAGACAGTAACCAAATTCACCGCCAATGCTTCTGGAAAGCTGCTGCTCTCCTCTGAGGGAGGCAGGAGGAGCATCAGGGTTAGTTTCAGGCACTAATTGTGATGCTGGAATGTCACATACCTCTTAACTGCTTTACAGGTTACAGGACCTTTGGGGAAGGGTCATTTAACAACTGCAACCCAAACCCTTCGGCTGTTGGTCCTGCACTCACTCCAGGCTCTTACTTAACGTTCTCCCTCTTCCTCCACTATTCCCTCTCCCACACCCAGCAGGTGAGGCCCAGTGACACCACACAGCTCCTATGGGTGAAGACCTGTACGTGGTGTTGAGAAGTGAAAGCAGAAACACTGCTCCCCCTTTACCCACCACTGCTAGATTGAGTTTTGAGATCAAAGAACCTACAGATGATCTGACTGTATTTGCCTGCTTTTGAAAAAACACATTGTAAACAGCAATTGACATCTGAGCCCAGCACCAGCCACTGCACAGCCCCAGGTCCTTGGCTTGTCCCAAGCTACATCTTGTAGTCATGTGGTCTCTCCTGGTGCCATTGAGGTTTCAAAGTCCTTGGTGTAATTGCGAAAGTGCACACTTCACCTGGCCACTCACCTGTTCTGCACTAGAAGCTATTCCTGCTCTCCTGAAAGGCCCTAGGGAGATCTCAGCTCCACCTCAACAAGTGCTGCTTTCAGGCCTGTCGGCACAGGGGCTGATGTGTTGTGTGAGGTCTATGCAGTACCTCACATCAAGCTCTTGGGCTGCCTGCTGGATGCTGCATCCTTTATTTATTTATGTATTTCCAAACCAGGGAGGAGGGGTTACAGTGGTAACCCAGGAAATTCTGTAACGACAGATGTTCCTAGACACTACTACCATTTTCTTTAGCTCATTGATTCAACTGCAAACTAGTCTCCACTTTGTTTCCGTTTCTGCAATCCCACTGCAGAGGGCTTCAGATTATTCTGCAAGTTTCCTCCCTTTTAATCCTTCATTTAATACAGGAGATGAATACACCCAAACTGACAGTGTCAGACCACAGAGGGAACACCTTCACCTCTTCCAGCTATTTCTGCCTGTGGCAGGTGAGCAGCTGGCACATGAACTGTGAACTTCAGCCTTCTATCAACACTGCAGTGCAAATGCACCTACCCCAGCTGCTGCTGCACTGAAAAAAAATTATGTATAGCCTAAATATTACTGAATTCAGCAAAGCTGGGGAGTTCTTCTCAACCCTACACTGCAGGCCCTGTGGTTACCTCTACCCATTTTGCTGTTTGTCACTGCAGCTGTCCCCAGCGAGCCCAGGGCAGGCTGCAGATCCAGGGACAGGGGATGGTGCCCGCAGCCTGCCCAAGGCCATGCTCTGTTGGAGGAGCAGGCTGGGCAATGAGAGCAGCAGAGCTGGGCTCTGGAGTACAACCTACAAAGAGGATTATGCCAGAACCACATAAAACTTGACTGAGAAAACAAAAGCAACCACTGTTCAAAATCCACTGTTAAGTGTCACTTGTGTGCCAAAGTGCAGCATGAGGCAGCAGAGCAGGTCACAAGCAAAGCAGCTGGGACAGCTTTAGGAGTTGCAGCCTGAGGCAGCCCAAGGACAAAGCCTGCAGGGAGAAGGGCACTTTGCCATGGCAGGATCCTCCCATGAGCCACAGCGCGATGGGCAGTCTCAGCTGTACCAGTGCAGACTGAAATGAACACACTACACTCTCCAACCTGGCAAAATCTGCATTTAATTTACAACATAGTAAAGGTTACAGGTAAAAAGCTCAACAGAAGTGTGAAAAGGCCTATTACATATTACACAAGTGTACAAATGTCTGTACAAAGCCCCTCGATGTTCCTGTCCCCTCCTGGCCAGCTGTGGCCCCTAAGCTCTGAAATAGTAAGAGCTGGTTCAGAGTCAGGGAGGAGAAGAGCTTTAAAAAACAAGCAGTGAAGTTTCCCTTGTCAAGAAAAATCTTGCGAAGAGCCACTTGCAAAAAAAACCCAAAAAACCAACCCCAAGCCCAACCCCTTTCCCTCAAAATAAAACAAAAAAGCCCCAAAACAAAAAGAAGAAAACCTGCTCAGCTTTTGTTTGTCCTGACTAGTCTTACCCTGAAGAGTTGCCTTCAGAAAGCAACTGGCTGGGAAATGAAAATCCTACAGGCCACACTAAAGAGAGGATTTTGAGTTATTGTAGGAGCACTGGGAAGCAGAACAAATGCCCAATGGCTGAATCATCAATGGCAACTTAAACACAGAACAGTGCAGCTGGATCATGGAGCAGGTGCTGAATCCACGCAAGGAACANCCAACCGGGCCGCTTTGAGACCAGGTTCGTTCTGAAGCGTGGGCAGGAGCTACGGGGTACACGCGAGTCCGGGGCTGCCGGGCTGGGGGCGGCTCTGCCCCGGCGTAGCAGAACCGCTGCAAGAGCCGTGCGGNGAAGAAAACCTGCTCAGCTTTTGTTTGTCCTGACTAGTCTTACCCTGAAGAGTTGCCTTCAGAAAGCAACTGGCTGGGAAATGAAAATCCTACAGGCCACACTAAAGAGAGGATTTTGAGTTATTGTAGGAGCACTGGGAAGCAGAACAAATGCCCAATGGCTGAATCATCAATGGCAACTTAAACACAGAACAGTGCAGCTGGATCATGGAGCAGGTGCTGAATCCACGCAAGGAACAGTCTGAGCTAGATGTGATGGTGTGGGAACAGAGCAGTCTCTAAAGCCGTGGCTGGCACCTCAGGGACATGATAGAAGCAATCACTGCAGAGCAGAACTCACACAGATTTTGGAGCATCTGTCTGAAACAGGTCTGGTGCATCCAGCACCCCAGCTCACTGGAACACAGCGCTGATCCAGCACCATCCAGCACCCCAGTTCACTGGAACACAGCCCTGCCCCAGCAACCTGGCACTACTTCCCCAGGTAGCTCCAGTCCTGCACACAGTGAACAGCCAGGTACATGCTCTCATTTTGGTACACGTTTCCTGGATCCCTCAAACAGCAAAGGAATGTGACTTGTAGCTGAACTGCATTAGAGAGTGTACAAAAATCCAGAGTAAGTTAAGAATAATAGAGCTCTGGCTTTACCCTGTGTAAAGTACAGCCACAGTGTCTGAATACGTGAATAATTTTCAAATCTAAATTCAAGGAACTAAAGGGCTTGAGCAACAACCCAAGTCCACTGGGTATTCCTATTCTGGCTCTCAGTAGCACTCAATTCTCACCTGCTGTTCCCAGCAGCCAAAATATTTGTGTGCGGGAAACATGCCAGTCCTCCCAGCTTTTTGCCTTGTTGAATCTCATATACTCTAAGCTTACAAGTTCCATTTGCAAATAAAAATGAAACTATTTAAGTTACAGGGGCCACCAAGTCTAAAAGAAACTCCACTGTGTTAACTTCACCCTGAGTTATCCAGGGGAGTCACCATGGCACAGTGCAGACAGTGCCTGTTCCTGTCGGACGCTATGACCCTCCATCTGTGCACCCTGTATCCATCCGACAGACTCCATCCTGCAGCACTGGAACAAAGCTAAGGAACCCACCTGTTGCTTATCCATCTCAACTCATGACTCATGAGATGCTCTAGTGTTTTATGTGGAAATTAAACAAGCTAATTAGTAGCCAAACTAAAAAAAAAAAGAGTAATAAAAAAAGAATGCCCCACATTGGTGGGGTTTAGAAAATAAAAAAAAAAAAAAAGCTGGCCTATATTCTGCAAGTTTTACAACTCCTACCAATGGGATTCTGTAAGGCTTGGCCCCACAAACATTTCCTCCTGACAGAGCTGCCCTGCTGTGAGCATGTCCAGCACGAACAGTGTCACCACAGCAAGCCCAGCACTGAAATACACGGACCTGCAGGGTCATGCCGTAAGTGATAATTGTGTGACTGCCCCTTTGACTTGTGGATCCAAACGCAGCATGAAGACCTCTGGGACAGTGGTGGCTAAGAAAAGGCTGTAGGGGTTTTGGTTCAAAAGGAGATGGGAGCTGTATTTTTTTTTTTTTTAACAGACATATAAAAACATTTGAAGACAGATCTTTAAAGGATATTTCACTCCTCCAATCTTGGTATTACATCTGTTAGGACACTGAAATTTTAAAAAGACGATACCGCACATGAAAAGTTTCTGGAGTCGGCAACTCCTACCCTCCCTCAGCCCAGCTCAGATCAACAGGGATGGGGTCGGCTTCTTGCCCGGCCAGGCCTCCTTGGCATATTTCTTCTTCTTGGGTTCATTCACAGCTTCAGGGTTGAAGACAGCGGGGTTTGGAGCTGGGTTCATGTTCACTGTGGAGGGCACAACTGGAGTCAAGTCCACGTCGGGGGCAAGGTTGGGGTAGGGCATGGGCAGCCCCCCGATGAGTGCGGTCCCGTGGACGCCATGTGACTGTGAGCCCGCCTCATTGTGGGTGGGGGGCAGCCCCCCGTACAATCCTCCGCTGTAGGGGAAGCTCTGCATGCGCCGTGACGCAGAGTCATCCGTGGTCAGTGAGCCTGCGTTCTCCATGCGCTTCTTCTGTAGACAGAAGCAGTTAAAGAATTATTCACAATGCATTGAACCATCAGCCTATTTAAACAGGGTGCCAAGGCCATTTCCCCCAAAAGGCACCGAAATCTGCCACATACAAAGTGCTTACAGACCATGTCCCAGTCTTTGTCTTGCAAGGTTTCTTCTGGGTTCCCTTGAAAACCACAACAATAAACTTTTAGAGGTGCACAGTGCAGGAAGGGTGACAAAAGCTGACACTCAGGTGTAACTTAGATGAAGTCTGAGCACCTGTTCACCTCCTGTACAGTCCTGCCAGTCTTGAGCTTGTCCTGAACAAAGACCAAGTAGGTCATAGAGTGTCCTGAGTTGGAACGGACCCACAAGACTCATCGAGTCCAACTCCTGGCCCTACACAGGACAGCCCAAGAATCCCACCCTGTGCCTGAGAGCATTATAACACAAACCTTCCCTCTCCCACAGAAAGAAACTGCAACTTCTAGATGACTGGGGTAATTTTGCTCCTGATCATTGGAATCTTCTCCTGCAGTCTGGGTTTATGGAATATTATCCTTCTCTGTATGATGTTATTTAGTCTATACCAGCAACAAGTGAAATTGCTGTTACACAATGGCTTAGCTGCTCTAAAGTTCTGCAGATCTTTCTTCCCCCTTGCATATTCCAATTAAATAGAACACTGGCAGCACACTCATCTTGGAGCAAAGCCTAAACCTGCTTGTTCTAGTACACAAACTTATGAAATGTCGAACACACTATTTAAATAAACAAACTCTCATTTTTCCCTTCTATTTTCCACATTTCCCACAGTTTTATCTGATGCCTGGAACTAATGAACTGAATTTCTAGAAAGTGCTTCTTTTTGGGAGGAAAAAAATTCACCATTGATCCCATGTGTTACTAAAGAAAAGAGCTAAAGCTGGGTTCGAAGGAAAATGGTCAAGCTGAAAAAGACAATTGTGAAACACAGACATGACTTCTTCTTAACAATGAAACACTTTCCACGTGGGAGTATCCTGTTTCTAAGGTGCAATTCATAAATGATAAAGTGAGTTCATCAATGTAATGTGCTAATGAGAAAGTAGGGAGTCACCCCGTACCTTAACGGGGACCACTGCTGTCTGTACCATGTTCCGGAACCGCCCCACGGATGGGTCCACGTCCTCTGCAAAGCAAAAACAGTGATGCTTTCAGTGAGCACAACCAGTGATGCCTTCAGTGAGCACACGGGAAAAAGAGAACCTTTGTGGGGTAAAGGAATCTATATGAAAAACTGGAACAGACCTTCTTCTCCCAAAGCCAGCACTCCAGCAGCTCCCAGTAAGCACAAGTGTGACCAAATAAAGAGAAGGGCTCGGGGGAACACCCAGTGGCTTTGTCTCCAGGTGGCTCATCAGGCATCCTTGCTTTCCCAGGAATGGAAGGCTTTTCCTCAAATGGAGAATGGGAGCAGATGGATGGGTGGTTTGGGATCAGACAGGCCAGAGCCTGGGCTGAAAGCTGCTGCTGACAAGGCACTGCATGTGCTAAAGGCACAGCAGCCAGTCCCTAAAGTCCTTGGGGGGCCTTGACGCAGGAGTCAGAAGCAGTCAGTGTGAGTGTTTGAAAGTCCGGAAAAATTATCTTTTTTTGTGATGATAATGACTGGTGTTTGCATTAGGATGTTCTGAGCACTGAACTTGCATCACACTATAAACCAAAATGGTCACTCTGGGTGCCAAAGGAACCACCTCCACACTGTATTTCAAAATGCCTGCTCATTAATTAGCTGCTCTTATTAACAGGAATATTATCCATATAAAGTATGATTGATAAGAATGCCGTTAATACAGAACAGCTAAGGGAGAAAAAGAGAGTAATTTGGAATTGGATACATCTTCAAATGCATCAGTTTGAATGAGGATTAGGGACGACTTGGTTCAGATATGCAGAAAAGTGGCAAAAACTCTCTGAGCTTGAGACATCTCAGAGGCAACAGGTAAAGAAAGCATTAAAGGACAGATGAAAAGCAAACAAGTTCTGTTCCCATTGAGATTCTAAAGAGGGCAAAAAGTGTAAACCATCTTCCTCCTTTTGGACCCATGACATTTCTCCAGTATCTGACAGAGTACTGAACAATGAAGTGGAGTTTGATATCCCCATCCTGCTCAGAGCATGCAGTTACTTTACAGGTAGACCAGTGGAAACAGAAAGAGGTCACAGACTTCAGTGAGACATGGCGGCAGCTTCTGTGAAATCGCAGATCCCAGATATTGACTGCCAAATTTCTTTTCTCCTTATCCATATGCAACCACGAGGAATCCCTATGAGCATACAGGAAGGAGGTCCTGAAGGGCATCAACTGAGGATTACAGCAAACTCCTTACCCGGATTGATGATCTCATCGTCATCACTGAACGTCACTCTGGAGTTCTTCCGTTTTCGCTTTGGCCTCTGGATGTCCAAATTCCCTTCCTCAATGGTCAGTGTGGAGATCCTTTTGTTGTGGGCTGTATTAAACTCTGTCAGATTCTAATGGCAAATTTAGAAACGTAAGAGTTTCAGCAACTAGTGTATGAAATCTGATTTAATCACATGACTGTGCACATCAGAAGACCACAGGACATCGTTTAGTTTCAACTTCAGACCCTGAGGAACAAGCCGAGGTTCAGGGCTGCAATGAGCCTGCCCTGAGAGGCTGCGGGGTCTCTGCAGAGATATTTAGAATGGAGCACAATCCTGGGCAGCCTACTGCAGGTGGCCCTTCTTGAGCTGGTTGATGATTCTGAGAGGTCCCTTCCCACATCCACAATCTGTGAATGCCACAAACACAGTCTCTCCCTCTTCGATAGCTAACTTAGGGAACAGGGCAGCATTCACAGGTATCTGGCAATGGGAACAGTGTGGGAAACCACCCCAACCTGGGGCAATGTTAGCTGGGAGAGCACGTCCCTGGCAAACCTTGGTAAGAGGACCACTGGCATAGTAAGATTATTAGGTCCATGATTCTGGGGAGCAGCATGATCACAGGCTAATCATTGCAGATGAGGTGGTTTGGGTGTATCTGACAGCAGAAGGCACCTCAGACTATCTTCAAAGCCAAGAAATTAAGAACCTGAACCTAAGGAAGTATTATCCAGGGAAGTTTTTTAGTCACCGTTCCTGGAGATATTTAAAAGACATTTAGACATAGCACTTAAAGACTTGGTTTAGGGTCTTGTGGGCCTGTGTGACAGACTGAAAGGTCAATGGCTTAAACAACTGGCCATTTGCAAACACAGTTGGTGCTATTCCTTTGATGCACAAAGGAACAGCCCAGGCACAGAGGGCATGAACATCAGAGGATGACTATGTCAAATCAACACGTGTTTAGCAACAAGCTGGGTTTTGAACCAGATTAAGGGAAAAGGCCGATGAGAAGCAGATCCTGTGAGGTGGGACAGTGCTTTTTATCAGGACAATGTCCTGCCTTACATAATGTCTCAGTTGTAAAACTACACCCCCCAACTCTCTGACCCCTCCCCCACTGGGGAAGGTACCGGGACATTCCCATTCTCACCTAGAGCTGAAGGTTTTCTTCCCTCTGATGGGGTATAACTGGCACAACTGCGCTGACGTGAGAGGCAGGGTCATATGTTAGAAGGGTCATAAACCATCAAAGACCCCCAAGGTGCCTCAGAACTCATTTCTGGACCTTTCACCAGAGGACTGCACGAGATACAGTCTTGCAACAGACAGTGTAAAACTTCCCCTTCCCAGGGGAGGTACCTGGGTGTTCCACCTAAAGCCATTAAACTGTGTTTTGAAGGCTTTCCTCACCCTCATGGATCAGGACTGCAACCATCACTTCAACCAATGGACGTCAAGTCTTGTTGCTGGACCCACGGGCGGTGAGATCTTTCTACTCGTATCCTTTCTTTCTTTTCGTTATATATTTCCTTAAGTGTTATTTTTAGAATTTTATTTTTCTATATTATTATAGATAATTATAACCAAAATGGCTACCTACCTCCTTTCCATTGCAACCTAATGGTACTAAAATAAACCCTATATATATTTATTTATAAACATTGGTCATTCAGCGTTGTTTCACTCCAGTCTGCCCCAAGAGATCTATTAACAAGAACCTGAGTTAACCTCATCTTCAGGGGTGGGTCGTAACAGCTTGGCAGTGTTACATCCATGGACTTGATGATCTTAAAGGTCTTTTCCAGCCTAAATGATTCCATGACTCTAAGCAAATGGGCACGGAATGCTGTCCTAGCTGGAAGTGCCATCAAGGCAGTGTGCCATCATACTCACGTCCAGTTCTGTCTCCTCCTCTGGCAGCCCCAGCAAACCCTTGAGCTCCTCATCCTCACCCCCCATCTTCTCGTCCCCTTTCACTGCTGACGGCAGCGTCTGCGGCTTCTCTCGCAGAGTGTATGCACGAGTGGAGGCTCCAAACGAAACCGTGGAGTCAATGGGGATCTGCTGGGGTTTGTGAGCTTCCAAACGGATATGACCCAAGAATGTGCCATGTGCTGAGGACATCAAAATGCAAAATAGTCTGTTGAGCTTGGGATCATGGTATTCCAGTTCAAGTTTGAGAATCTCAGAAACTGTAACAATTGTTCCAAGATACAAGGCACTGAGCTACTGCTGAAAGCATCAGCTGTGTAGACCCACCATCTCACAAACTGAGATAACACACACCAGAAGTCCTCAAAAAGTCACTGTAAATAAATTACAAACACCTTTTATTTTCTGTATTCCTGCAGCTCCCAATGTACAGTACAAAAAAACACCTGACAGGTTTTAGACCTTGGGAAATCACCCTCAGAAGAGAAGGCTTCACTAAAATTGTGACAGAAAGGTCAAGTCACTTTCCTCCTCTCCTTAGGCCTCTTACAAGTTAGAAATTTTTGAAACACCCAGTGAGGCAGCTGTAGGCTGACTGGAGCAAACACTCCTTTGCCCTAACCTTTGTCTTTCCTTATGATGCAAATTCCGATTACATCCATTTGCCCACAGTGCAGACAACAATGGAAAAGGAAAAAGTGTCTCAGATCCAGAATGTTTAAACACTGAAGTATAGCTCTTCTGTCTGGTTAAATGCCACACTACTTACTGCTGTTCAGATCTATGAGGAAAACCCTCTTGAGATGTTTGTGATAGACCAAGGCAGCATGGACCCGAGAGCAAGACTGGTGGTCAATGGTAAAATCGCACAGATCAGGATTTCTCCCAAAGAGATAGTATTTCTTCTCATCAATGATGAGTTTCTGAGGTAGAATATCAAACAGAGAAGCATATTAGACTGCTAGAATCTTTTGGATCTTCCTGAAAAAAATTCAAGAACATGAATAAATAGAGCAAATTCAAAACAAAGCATCAACAGCTCATCAATATTTCAGTTTAGTCTGGCACTGTTAAATATGTAAACTCAAATCTGCTGTTTATAAAATCAGAACAGCTGAACAGGGGAGAGTCCCATTAATTCCCTTCTTTACCAGCCAACACTGGACAGTCTGGGAAGGACAGTCACTCTTCAAAGTATTAGACTACCTCATACAGGAGATTTTCTCTGACATCTGCTCCCAGAGATTTTAACACATTCCTCGATGGATGACCTCAGGCTTTGTCCAAGGTAGGAACCCCTGCTCGGTGATCTCTGGTCTGATACAGGACATCAAAATTATACTTCTGGACAGAAAAGGACCTACAGGACATTTCAGACCTCTGGTATAAAGATGCAAAACTATACTGAGTATGGGTTACTATTCAAGTAGACCATTAATTTCAGGTATTTCTTCTCTATACATCCTAGTTCTAATCTCTTCATTAAAAAAGATCTTACAAACCTTAATATCAGTTACATAAAACATCTCTACAAAGTGAGGGACATGTTGACAAAGTCCTACAGTATTTATGTCACCAGACCGTGTTGTTGAAGAAACTCCTTGCACCTGAATGCTGCAGTACGGAGCAGGGCATGTGCAGAACCTTCTCACTGGATCCCAAGAACTTCATCTAATCTGTACTTTCCTGCTGCAGCTGCACAAGGCAAAGGCTGGCAGTACATTATGTATCTCTTAACAGGCTTCTCCTGCTTTTTAAAAGATTTACCAAAGCCCACATGTTTCAATAGCATCATCCAGGGAATGCTGAGGATACATCTTCCATTGAAAAAACCCCATGTCTTGGTTCAGGAGAGCACTGCTTCCATGAGACGGTCTGAGATGAACTAACATTCTGCCTGCTTGAGCACCTGGGTTTCTCCCCCTGCCTCCCTAGCTATTCAATCCTCTCCTCAATCCCACTGCCACGTGTCTGAGCAAAGTTTTTGGCTTGAAAAGCCTTTTTTACCCTGCGTTAATCTTCCCCCATTTGAGTGGGCTGGATCAGTCTGCCTTTGGTCAGACGCATGTCCCAGCTGCTCCATGGAAGCACCGGATTCCAGGCACTAGGGTGGGTGATGCCAAGGGTCTCCCTCTCTGGCAGCAGCATTCCAGCCAGGCAGGAATTTGCTCCTCACTTTGCTAGTTACAAACCATCTGCTCAGTTGCATCCAGCCAGTGTGTGGCCAGGTCCAGGGGGCTGGTCTGGGGGTTTTCTGAGCTGTCAGATGACACAATGAGCACCCATACAGTCACTCATTCTGGGGCACCACCAAGTCATACAGAAAGTAAGGAGACAGATTGGAACAAGATGCAGTATTTATACTCCCCTGCCTTATCTGCAAGGACAACAATTCCATATGGACCTCGGCTTCTCCTACAGATCACCTTGCAAATGACATCTATTTACCTGCCTACCAACTATAAACTCCAAAAGTTTTAGCACTGCTAGAAGTCACATGTCACTTTCTCACTGGCTTTTTTTCTGATTTTTTCCTCCATACATGTGCTCTACATTTTCCAGGTTGGACTTTCCAGCGTTCTGCGGAATATCTGTCAGGCCCCACACTGCAAGTTATCATCATCTGATATTCAGTAATAAGCATTTATTTCTGCACGTTTAGAAGAATTAATTGAACAACCTGACTCCACACTTGTATACATCATGACAATTTTACAATTGATTGGTCCCTCAGGTAATACTCTGTTAAATGTCTTATTCCCCACCAACTCAAGGTATACAATTTAAGCACCAATTTATGACAGTGACTGCTTTGTGTAATCTACCGATTAACATATTTTGGCCTGCCGTCTTAAAAAAAGAGTATTTAGGTGATCAAGGTATGTATATTTATCAGCTCTGACACCTACTACTAAACCAAATAACTTCTAAACCTCTGGCTAATTTCAACCAGCACTACAAGATTATTAAATTTCCAGCAATTCTGTGAAGACAATCAGCCAGATAGAATGATAACTCCATCAATCCCCTCAGTGACACACAGGCTGGCAGAAAATCCCAGAGAGCGCCAATACTTAGACTTCAACCACAAAAAAAAAGTCTTCGTGAGTCCACATCTCATTTAATAAGGCAGCAATGACAGCTCAATTGACAATTCACCTGCAAGTACATGTTCTATTGACAAATGAAGTGCAAATGCAAAATGCAAATGATTTTCCTCCAGCTGGGAGATGTAAAACATGCATGTGTCTCCCCTGAATTGGTTGGTCTGGTGCAGAGCAATGCATCTCAAAGCCTCAGTATATTCAGATTAAAACCAAGGGAAATCACTATATTGAGTTCATTGGGTTCTGCTCTCACCTGGCCACTTTATCATCACTTTCTATCTCTTCACAAATGCTGGTTTTCACAAGACCCCTCAGAGTTAACCAGAAAGTATAAGCCACAGATGAAGAGCTTAAACTAGTATGTAGTCTCCTCAATCCTTTCTGTTTTAATTTTATTTCATTTTTTATTCCACCTGTAAACAGACCCCTCCACTTCCTCGCTGTATGCTCTACACATCAGTGTGCCTTTGTGAGGCTTTTCCTTGCATTTCTTAACCATCAATCCATGAGTCTTACTGATATTTTCCCTTAAGATCAGAGTTGTTTCATCCAGCTGTTGATCCAAGAACACCATAACTATTTGTTACATCACATCTTTTGAGGAACCCTGGTTAGGTTTTCCGGGGATTTAATTTCCCAGCATTGGATTTATATCCTATAATCTGGAGTTCCTTACTCGTTCAGTTTAGCATTCTTGACTCTTCCCATGCTCAACACCTTTGCACTAGTGAATTCTATGATTCCACACTGTAAAGAAGATGAGTATTAACTTTTCCTTTTATTGCAAATTTGAAAGTAAGTCCTATATAAACACAGCTCTGATAACACATGGAAGCTGATTTATTCCTCCACAGTGCTCAGCTCCGCAAGCAGTTACCTCACAATTTCAATTACCATAAAAATTGATCAAACCATTTCTCATTCTTGCCCACAACTGAAACCAAAAGCATCCTTTAAGTTTTCATTTGCACCTGTTACACACAAACAATACTGCCCTGACTGGGCAGCACTTCCAAGAGATTTTGCAAAGACACAAATTCATGGAAATATTGCAACAAATCATCAACAGAGAAAATAATTTTATTGCCTTTATTTCAAGATAACGTTTCCAAAATGTTCTGTGCCTCTGAGCTATAACCCAGTGTCTTCCTTCACACACTGAGCTTAAACACTGCATGGCTTGTTTTGCTGTTGCACTTTGCAGACCCAGCGATCACAGGGTGACCTCAGGCCTCTGCACGAGGCTGGGACACTGATGGCTCGGTTAGTATCAAGTGCTCAGTAACCCACAGGATTTAACAATGGTCTTCCTTGGTTTCTGCTGGCTACCAGAAAAAGACAAAACTGAAAAACTCTCTGCCACCTGTATTGAACAGGGAAACACAAGGATCACATCCAAGCGCTGTTCATTGCTGCACAGCTGCCATGCATACACAAAGGAACTTGGTTCAGGTAACCACCACAGACTAGAGGATTAAAGCCATCACCTGTACACAGTGCAAGGCCACAATGCAACTACACAGGCAGGTGTGTGTGCTCCATGGAACAGCCTGCCAGAGCTGCCCACAGAGCCAGCTCTTCCCATGGTGCCTCACAGCCCCAAGGGTGGCAGCCAACGAGGCCTCGGTGGCACACACAGGTCCTGAGGGCAGGTGAGCTGTGCCTCACCGAGCTCAGCGATGCTGACAGCCAGCAGCAGCAGGTAAAACACAGCTCCACAGGCACTCCCCAACCTCTGTGTGATCCCATCCTCCACTGAACCTCCAAGTACCCAGACAGCGGAGTGGCAGTGGCTGCTAACAGCGCTCAGTGCTCTGTGTGGTAGCAAAGAGCATCTCTTTAAGTTATCAAGAGCTGATGGTAGGAAGAGGGAATTGGGATGCTTGTACCACCCACCTTTCCAAAACAGACAACAGGCTCACAGAGCCAGCTTGGGCCTGTCAGCTGTGGGCAGCACAGCCTCAGTCTGACAGCACCAGGACAATGGTCCTGGTTGTCAATTTATAAACACATTTTCTCATCCATTGCTAAAACCTGTGGTGCATCCTCAGCTTCCATGTGGCATTTTTCTTTTTTTTCCAGTTCTGACCAGGACTCCCATGATGGACATTCATCTGGCACCTGAGGAGCCATTCAGCAGTGCATGTGAGCTCTTTATCCTAAAGCTCTGTCCACACTCAAAAATCCAAAAGAAACATGACATGAAAAACCCCACAGAATCAATCCCCCATGTGAGAAGGCTGCATTATACTCGGTCACCTGCCACACACCAAAAACCCCAAAGTCACTGCTATGTAGCTTTGCTCCTTAAAAGCCTGAAAGAGATACTGGAAAACTCAGCGCCAAGAGCAGTCCCTACGCCAGGTGCTGCTGCCAGGATGGCATGGAGATGACTGAACTCAGGAACAATCCTACTGCAGCTCTCTGAGCTCAAACATGATTCTGAACGTATACCAGTAGCAGGGGAGGCAGAACACGGCTGTTGTTGAAGACAAACACAGTGCAAAGGGCTCTAGAAGTGCTGGGAAGTGCTGCTGAGAGAGAGTGTCCTGAGTGCTGGTATGAACCAAGTCAGCCACGCCTGGTATGAGCCAAAGAGCTGCTCTGAAGACGCAGTGAATGTGTGCACTACCTGTGTACCTGTGTGCACTATTTAACTCCTTTCCAGTTAAGGCTGACCACAGATCTCTTAGGTCAAGACTGGCTTTGTCAGTTTTCTGCCTTTAAATTCAGAGCAAGAGCACTCTGTCAAGAAAGCAATGGACTATAAACAAAAGCCATGTTTATAAAGAGAAACCTCATTTCTGGCCTGAAAAAACACAAGTTTATTTGTGAGGCACCTATTTGTGACATCTCTATTTGCTTTCCTATCCACTGCAAATACACTGGTAACTTAACCAAATTCCAAACAGTAAATCTCTCCTACTAGACACCAGAAGGAACACTTAATACTATTCCATGTGGTAGCATACACTAAATACCAGCCAAGATCTTAAGCTGTCTAGATCTTGATATAACACTGATTTCTTCATTTTCCAAATTTTTGTTCAGAAAAGTTGGCTCAGCTTTACAAAGCTTTGCTGCCCAGAAACATTTCTGTTTCAGTCAGCTTCACGTTAGGAGTCTCTCCACAGCTGAAATATATTCACTGTTTTGGGTTCTCTCTGTCAACCATGGTGAAGAGACTTTTCTTTATTTATTACTTTCAGTGTAATGTAAGACAAAATACGAAATAGAGAATGAGGTGGTGCTGTAATAAAAATAACTCGCTGTATCTGTGCTAATCACAACACTGTTCACAGATCCTGAATGTGGGAGGAAAAATCAAACTGTATTTCATACTGTAGGACAGAGCAGCACTCTCGCAAGATACAGGATGCCTGTTTAAGCTGACTGTAATGCAAAATAAAAAATAAACTGACCAGACGGGTTTCTCAAACAAGCCATACAAAGGGAAGAGCTGTAACTGATGGAAGCCGCACATGGCATGAGGCTGCCTTAAAGCACAGGCAAGGGAAAAGTCACTTCATTCATTGTTTCAGAGCAAAACAGACTGATTTGAAGACAATGAATACATGAGAGAAAGGAAATACTTATGAATAAGTGTGGAAAATGATGGGGAATGTTCTACTGCTGGTGCCTATGTATATGATACATCAAATTCATCAAACTCTACTTCCATACCTCAATGAGTTTGTCTCCTTTGACTACATCCAGGTGTAAGCCAGGTGGTGGTTTCCCCGCCCTGGAAAATAAAGAAAGGAAAAATATAGCATCAAAACATTTAATAAAAATTTTATTAGTATTAGAGCTGCTTGAGCTACAGACCAAACCTAAACAAATGTTAGCAGACGTATTTTGGGGAAAATATGAAAATCCCATAACTTTCTTTTCCTCCCTGCAGATTTCTTCTGACAACACATAAACCAAGATTTTTTATGGTAAGATTGAAGGTAAGAGGACATGAAGCATCTCAAGCTTTACCTCTCCAGGTGAAAACCATCTGATTTACACAATAAAGAGAGTAACTCCTGAAAGCACATGATATGAGGCAGCAAGAGACCAACAACTAGAGATGGGGATAGGCTGGGACTGTTTGCTCAAGGGCTCTGTTTTCTCATGTCACCCTCAAAATAGCGTATCTCTACCCTTGGCTGCTGAGAGGAACAAAAACCTCTACCACCTTTTCCCGCTAGGCTGGTAATGGCAAAAACCTCAAAGGGGCTCTGTGCACACCTATAGTATTATAAAAGTGCTGGCCAATAGCCAGCGCTGCTCCACACTCACCCGTGATCACACTTCCCTGCCAGCACAGGTGACACACAAGAGACTACAGTCCTAGAGGGACCCCTGCCCTTCGGCAGCACGGTCCTCCCCCACCACATTCCACACACAGAGCACATCAGCTCCCCCAGCCCTACTGCTCCTGCTCACCTCCTGTGGAGCAGATTCACCTGCCAGCAGTGTTATTCCCACTTGCGCAAAGGGAGCACAGAGGCCCGAAGGACTCAGCAGATCACAGCAAGACAAGGCCAGCACGCGGGTGACCCAACGGGGTCTAGCAGAAACACACTGGGCATTTACACGGCTCAAACCCAGGACGCTGCTGTGGTACCAATACCTTGCCCTGCACCATACAGGATCCTTGGGCTCTTGGCAGCAAAGGATCTTTTTCTGCTCAGGTATCTCAGAATCTGCATCTCTAGCACTTCCTCACAGATAACATCTCTACTGCTTGTCTCTAAGGCTGGACCAGCTTTCCAGGCAAGCAGCAGTGACCTAGTTCTTGGCTGCACTGCTGCCCAGCTGAGGAACTCCGCAGAGATCATGTTCCCATTCTGCTCAGTGCATGGAGCCAGCCCAGGGAACAGTGACAATGGGCAGTGATGTTCTCAGGGTGGCTGGAGAAGAAAGAAAGGTCACTGGTAGCTGAAGTTGTTTGAAGGGGTTAAATATAGATGTTCATGTTTCTGGGGTATGCCTTACATTTGATGGTTTCTTCTGTGTTGCAAGGTCAGCTCCCCTCAATAATTTCATATAAGAACAGAGTCTCCTGTTATTTCTGCTTCATTTCTTTCCCAAGCATTTTACTTTCTTGTTTCCAATCCATTACATGAGCCTGTCCAGATCTCTCTGGCCCTTTCTGAATTGACCACTTGGGCCTTTCACAAGTTTTCTTGCCAGGCCTTTCTCAAAGATGGTGGATATACCACCCTAACAAGTATAAGGTTAATATTGACTCTTATTGTTTCAGATGAACAAATAGCAGCAGCAAAAGCAGAGGATGCTAAGCTCCAGCACAATCTGCTCAAGTGGTGACTTGACCACTAAAATGGGATTACGGTGATGTGGGGGACAGACCACCAGGCAGAAATGCGCTCAAAGGTGGGACCGAGGCTGTATGGTGAGTTGAAGTCCCTCCAGCACAGCCAGGGAAGCGCCTCCTCTTAGGTACTGCTTGAGCAACTTACAGCCAAGCTACACCCAAGCACTGCTGTCTCCTCCTGTGCTCCCTGCAGATCTCAGTGCTCAGCGTTCACTGAAGGACAGGTTCCTTTCATGGATTCCTGTCCATTTCTCAGTATTCCCTCTTTCTGCTTCTGAGCACTGGAAAACTTGTTTCCCCCCCTTCCTCTGAAATTGCCAAGTTCTGGTTACTCAGCAACACAACTTTTGGTAATTTTCACACGCCAGCCTTACTCTGATCAAACAACAACTACTTCCCCAATTTTTTTTTCTTTCCAAATAGGTAAACCTTTCAACAAATTCATTTTCCAAGTCTGCTTCTTACTCAGTCTGGCCTCTGCTTTTCCTTTCAGTGATTTCTTCCTGGATACTCAATGGTCAGCCTGTCCTAACACATTTTAGCAACTTCATCCCTGTACCTGTCAGGTCACAGGAGAGCCCCCATGAGCTCTAGCACAGTTGAATCCTGTCTGATGGTCATATTTTGCCATATACCAGCTCTGCTTTTTCATTGCTCCCTCTACTTTTAGTTTCACCCTTGCTCTTATTTTTACTCTGCCTTTACCCTCAACTTTATTTTGAACAGATAAACCAAGCCCAACAATATTACAAGGTGCCTTGAGTTATGAATTAAAGTACTTGAAAAATCTACCTATACTCTGCCTTCTTTTGGACTGAGAACCCTTTCTAGGCAGCATTTCCCCCATCTACCTATTCCTGCAAAACACGGAACACAGGAAGGCTGTAAATACTGATTATGATACCATGAAAACAAATTCACAGAAGTAATTTCTGATAGAAAACTCCTTTGGAAATGACATTTAAAAGTCAATGTCACAGTTCAGGCTGTCCAAGTTAGATACTTGAAAAGCCTTTTGGTGAAACAAGTAGAAAGATTTTCCAGTTTTATATTCAAAACTAATTAGCTCCAGAGTCACCAAAGATCAGAAGTAATGCCTGGATTTGGAAGTATCAGTCACCCTTCACGTGCCCTGCCCCACCAGACCTCTCACCTCATGGATCAAGGAGTAAAACATGAAAGGAAATCTCTTGCAAAAATCTCCTAGAAGAAAGTTTGTTAGAAAGCTGCCCCTATGCTGTTACAGCAGAGCAGTTTTCTCCCCTCTTATGTCCAATGTTAAAAGAAAAAAGTCCTTTTCCACTAACTAATGTGCTAAAATATCCACTAAACTAATTTTCCTACACTGTTCTGTAGGATGAAGAATTACTTGAGGTCAGCAGATTGTCCTCTCTACAGAACACACAAGGATAGCCCTTAGCACTGCCCCAAGGGCAATGCTCTCCAATCACAACTTGGCTCCAGCACAAGTGCCTGTGTTTGAAAATGAGAAACAAGCAGCTCTTCCGTACCTTCCAGATGGTGCACCACAGTCCCCACTGCCTCCCCCGGGCAGCATCCTGCAAGTGACCTGAAGATAACACCTGTGAATGCACTGATTGTGATGTTCACTAGTTGGGTGAGTTTGACTGAGACACAGGATGTTCTGACTGCCTCCTGAATCGCCAAAGATTCTGGGGAGACGTGAAATCTTCCAGAGAATTAACAGAGCTGACTGGCAAGGAGAACATGAACATCACCAGTATCATTAAAGGAATTCTTCAGATCAGAGAAAAGATGAGAGGATATACCACACTAGAGCTTTTCTTCTTTAACAGTGAGTTCAAGGAACTCAAAGAAGTGTCAGAAAGTAAAGAACTGATAAAAGGAGTAACAAACTGCAAACCCCAGGCACCTTCAGCCAGGCACTCCAAAAGAGCTCAAATACCAGTTTTCTACACTTAACAGTTCAGCAACCTATTGCTTAAACCACCATCCCTCAGAAATGCAGATATCAACTGATGCTGCTAATTTTGAAGTGTATTTCAGGAGTGATCTGGAAACAACATACAGCAAAGTCAAGTTCTGACTGGGAAAATGGAATATTTCATGTGGAATGGACCTACAATGACCAGTCAGTCCAATGGCCTGTTCAGGGCTGACCAAAAGCTAAATCATGTTATTAAAGGCACTGTCCAAATGCTCCTAAACCCTGACGGGCCTGGGGCACCCACCAGTTCTCTGGGAAATGTGTTCAGTGTCTGACCACCCTTTCAGTAAAGGGACGTCTCCTAATGTCCAGTCTGGACCTCCCCTGATGCAGCTGTCATAGAATTACAGATTGATTCAGGTTTGGAAGGGACCACAGTGGATCATCTGGTCCCATCTCCCTGCACAACCACAGGATTGTGTCCAGATGGCTCTGGAATATCTCCAGTGAGGGAGACTCCACACCCTCTTTGGGCAGCCTGTTCCAGGGCTCGGTCACTGCACCAGGGCTTGGTTCTTCCTCATGTCCAGGTGGAACTTCTTGGGATCAGTTTCTGCCTGTTCCTCTTGTGCCATTGCTGGGCCCCATGGAGCAGAGCCTGGGCCCTGCTTGGAGCCCTCCCTGCAGACGGGGACACACAGGGCTGAGGACCCCTCTCAGCTGTGTCTCCTGTCAAGGCTGAACAGCCCCAGCTCTCTCAGCCTTTCCCCAGCAGGGAGATGCTCCAGGCCCTTCCTCATCTCTTCAGCCTCTGCTGGCCCCGCTCCAGGAGTCCATGTCTCTCCTGTACTGAGGAGCCCAGAGCTGGACACAGCACTGCAGATGTGACCTCACACACATCCTATCACTGGATACCTGGGAAAAGAGATCAGCACCTGCCTCTCCATGTTCCCTCCTCAGGACACTGTAGGAGTTGCATTGCTGAGCAGAACCAGCATAGATAGGAAATGAGTAACAGCCAGCCCAGAATAGTCATCTATCTTGTCTGCACATCAACACTCAGCATTTCTTATCCTTTGGGAGACTGATGATACGTGGGGACGATGGTTCTTCAAAAGCCAGAGAAACACTTTTTATCGGATTAAAGATAGACCTTGCTTTGGAAAAGACATAATCTGCTCCTTTCAGTCTTGGTAAAAATCCCCAAGATGACAATGACTGTGCTGGAAGAACGTCTTGTTTGACAGAATATAACCAAGCACTGAATGAGCTTCTATTCTACTTAAGAAGAGCTAAATGCCCTGGGAAAGGAGTTGACATGGTATTTGGGTAAAACTGATGTTTATTAGCCAAGTGAGTTGACTTTTTGCAAGAGAAAGTGGGCATATTCATGGATGAGGAGAAATGAGTAGGGAATTGAGACTGGCATCTACTCCAGAACTGTTGTTCACCATCTGGTGAACATGTGGCTTGTATCACAATGGATGGGGAGTTACAAAATGGGCTGTTTTCATNAAAAGCCTTTTGGTGAAACAAGTAGAAAGATTTTCCAGTTTTATATTCAAAACTAATTAGCTCCAGAGTCACCAAAGATCAGAAGTAATGCCTGGATTTGGAAGTATCAGTCACCCTTCACGTGCCCTGCCCCACCAGACCTCTCACCTCATGGATCAAGGAGTAAAACATGAAAGGAAATCTCTTGCAAAAATCTCCTAGAAGAAAGTTTGTTAGAAAGCTGCCCCTATGCTGTTACAGCAGAGCAGTTTTCTCCCCTCTTATGTCCAATGTTAAAAGAAAAAAGTCCTTTTCCACTAACTAATGTGCTAAAATATCCACTAAACTAATTTTCCTACACTGTTCTGTAGGATGAAGAATTACTTGAGGTCAGCAGATTGTCCTCTCTACAGAACACACAAGGATAGCCCTTAGCACTGCCCCAAGGGCAATGCTCTCCAATCACAACTTGGCTCCAGCACAAGTGCCTGTGTTTGAAAATGAGAAACAAGCAGCTCTTCCGTACCTTCCAGATGGTGCACCACAGTCCCCACTGCCTCCCCCGGGCAGCATCCTGCAAGTGACCTGAAGATAACACCTGTGAATGCACTGATTGTGATGTTCACTAGTTGGGTGAGTTTGACTGAGACACAGGATGTTCTGACTGCCTCCTGAATCGCCAAAGATTCTGGGGAGACGTGAAATCTTCCAGAGAATTAACAGAGCTGACTGGCAAGGAGAACATGAACATCACCAGTATCATTAAAGGAATTCTTCAGATCAGAGAAAAGATGAGAGGATATACCACACTAGAGCTTTTCTTCTTTAACAGTGAGTTCAAGGAACTCAAAGAAGTGTCAGAAAGTAAAGAACTGATAAAAGGAGTAACAAACTGCAAACCCCAGGCACCTTCAGCCAGGCACTCCAAAAGAGCTCAAATACCAGTTTTCTACACTTAACAGTTCAGCAACCTATTGCTTAAACCACCATCCCTCAGAAATGCAGATATCAACTGATGCTGCTAATTTTGAAGTGTATTTCAGGAGTGATCTGGAAACAACATACAGCAAAGTCAAGTTCTGACTGGGAAAATGGAATATTTCATGTGGAATGGACCTACAATGACCAGTCAGTCCAATGGCCTGTTCAGGGCTGACCAAAAGCTAAATCATGTTATTAAAGGCACTGTCCAAATGCTCCTAAACCCTGACGGGCCTGGGGCACCCACCAGTTCTCTGGGAAATGTGTTCAGTGTCTGACCACCCTTTCAGTAAAGGGACGTCTCCTAATGTCCAGTCTGGACCTCCCCTGATGCAGCTGTCATAGAATTACAGATTGATTCAGGTTTGGAAGGGACCACAGTGGATCATCTGGTCCCATCTCCCTGCACAACCACAGGATTGTGTCCAGATGGCTCTGGAATATCTCCAGTGAGGGAGACTCCACACCCTCTTTGGGCAGCCTGTTCCAGGGCTCGGTCACTGCACCAGGGCTTGGTTCTTCCTCATGTCCAGGTGGAACTTCTTGGGATCAGTTTCTGCCTGTTCCTCTTGTGCCATTGCTGGGCCCCATGGAGCAGAGCCTGGGCCCTGCTTGGAGCCCTCCCTGCAGACGGGGACACACAGGGCTGAGGACCCCTCTCAGCTGTGTCTCCTGTCAAGGCTGAACAGCCCCAGCTCTCTCAGCCTTTCCCCAGCAGGGAGATGCTCCAGGCCCTTCCTCATCTCTTCAGCCTCTGCTGGCCCCGCTCCAGGAGTCCATGTCTCTCCTGTACTGAGGAGCCCAGAGCTGGACACAGCACTGCAGATGTGACCTCACACACATCCTATCACTGGATACCTGGGAAAAGAGATCAGCACCTGCCTCTCCATGTTCCCTCCTCAGGACACTGTAGGAGTTGCATTGCTGAGCAGAACCAGCATAGATAGGAAATGAGTAACAGCCAGCCCAGAATAGTCATCTATCTTGTCTGCACATCAACACTCAGCATTTCTTATCCTTTGGGAGACTGATGATACGTGGGGACGATGGTTCTTCAAAAGCCAGAGAAACACTTTTTATCGGATTAAAGATAGACCTTGCTTTGGAAAAGACATAATCTGCTCCTTTCAGTCTTGGTAAAAATCCCCAAGATGACAATGACTGTGCTGGAAGAACGTCTTGTTTGACAGAATATAACCAAGCACTGAATGAGCTTCTATTCTACTTAAGAAGAGCTAAATGCCCTGGGAAAGGAGTTGACATGGTATTTGGGTAAAACTGATGTTTATTAGCCAAGTGAGTTGACTTTTTGCAAGAGAAAGTGGGCATATTCATGGATGAGGAGAAATGAGTAGGGAATTGAGACTGGCATCTACTCCAGAACTGTTGTTCACCATCTGGTGAACATGTGGCTTGTATCACAATGGATGGGGAGTTACAAAATGGGCTGTTTTCATACTCTAAATATTTTTAATGCGGTGTTGAGGTTTTGGTGTTGGTTTTTTTGTTTTTTGGTTTTTTTTTTGGTTTGTTTTTTTTTGTGTGCGCTTTGTTTTTGTTTTCTTATTGCAAGATGAACTTCGATCAAAATCATACTCTTCAAAACCTGCACACAAGCCACAAACTATTTACACAGTGGCCCAAAATACTGTATTCATGTTTCTCAACACCATTTCACCTGGAAAAGGAAAGCACTATTCAATCAGGAGGGCAGTGCTGCTGCTGTGTGGTGGCAAGAACTTTACTTATCTTTCACATTCTTGTGGAATTGTATCAAGCAGATCAAAGTGACAAACCCAGAGCAAGGAACCTTCTGCAAAATAAAAACTGCCTTCAGTAACCAGTATCAGGTGCCTCACATAGGGAAACTCTCCCAGTTTCCATCAGTTACCAACTCAAAGACTTCC
Source organism: Ifrita kowaldi (assembly GCA_013398055.1). Classification (NCBI taxonomy): domain Eukaryota; kingdom Metazoa; phylum Chordata; class Aves; order Passeriformes; family Cinclosomatidae; genus Ifrita; species Ifrita kowaldi. Next base: position 93,670 of record VZRS01008807.1, read on the forward strand.
TGAGCCATGCTTGCCAACCACTTAAACAGCCACGTAACTAAACTGCTTTAAGAACCCACGTAAACTATGCATTCACAGAATTTTACACAAATAATTTCATAGATCATCTAGCAAGAGCTGAAGTACCTTCTCCACTATTTGGCCACAGATCTGCTTGCTATTAATTTCATTTTGCAAACTCTTGTCCTTCACCTCAAAAGGACAGGAAACGCATTTCCTGCAGAACCTCAGTTCACTATTCAAGACACCCAACACCTCTCTCAGCTATTCCTTTCCAGATTGAAGAGCAGCCTGGGCTAAGTATCTCTAGTATAGCTTCCTGTATCTCTGATTAAGATAATACTTAAAAATAATACTGGAGAAAGGGAATTCACATGGGTTTTGAATGGCCTTAGGCTGAAGGAGGGCAGGGTTAGATTAGATATAAGGAGAAAACTGTTCCCTGTAAGGGTGGTGGGGCCCTGGCACAGGCTGCCCAGAGCAGCTGTGGCTGCCCCTGGATCCCTGGCAGTGCCCAAGGCCAGGTTGGACGGGGCTTGGAGCAACCTGGGATAGCGGAAGGTGTCCCTGCCCATGGCAGGGGGTGGAGCGAGATGAGCTTTAGGGTCCCTTCCAACCCAAACCATCCTGGGATTCTACGAATCTACCAGAATTACTGAAGACAAACAGGAAGATGTAAAGAAGGTTTCTATACTGTTGCTTTTAAAAAAAGCTTTTGACCAAATTATGAAATGGTCCTGTGGAAATTAAGGTGTGATGGGGAAAGACTAGACCAGCAGGAGAATGCAAATTAATTAGACTCAGGAAAAAGGAGGGCTCTGTGAGGGCTCTGGTTTCTTTATATGCAGTCTGAAAGGAAAGAGCTAACAAACAAATGAGGAAAATCCCTAATGACAACAGTTATGTGGGAAACTCAAGTCAGATTCAAATGCTACAAATTAATCTCATGATACTGAACTACTGCTTGAGATAACATCCTCAAGCAGCTGGGATCTGGCACTGCTGAGTCCATGCTAGAATACATCACCTGAACCACACAAACACAACAGATGTTCCAGGCTCCCTACTGCCACTCAGGAAAGATCCAGAGCCATGTGACCATGTTCAGACGGAATCAGAGGAACACTCCTCAACAGCTGACACAGCAATGATAGCAGAAGGAAGAAACTATAAATGTGTAACGTTTTAACATCATGAATGCTGTATTAGCTCTTGTTCTCTTGTGAAGAAGGAGATGCGAGGGTGATAACCAGCATGAATGACTTCATGGACGGCAAGAGAGAAAAAAATAATGGAAAACATACCTTCAAAAGCTTGGAAAAAACAAGGTAAGTATCCATTCTCTTTGTCCCCTCAATGAGCCGGGAAAAACTAGAGTATACATTGTTGAGAGAAACACAAGAAGCAAGAAGCCCTGGATCAAAAAACAGCTCTGGATCTGAGTGTCTTTTCCAATACTTACATCATTTGCACTGTCACTCAGCATGATGGGATAAAATTTTAATTTAGCAAAGGAAACTTAGAAAATTTGTGGAGATTAGGTCTGGTTTTAGTGTTAAACATGATCACCCAGACATAGCCTCCAGCTCCTCAAAACCCTTAGCGCCTGATGGCCAAAGCCCAGAGTGCACACAAGAGGACAGAATACTTCAGACTTATGCATAAGTTATTGGTCACTACCACACTGTGACAGGAAACCCTCTAAGCTGTTGTTTGCAAAGATTTCAGCTGGTTTTATGCTCTTTTCTATAAAAAGAAATCAGAATAAATAACATTCTCCTCTTACCAATATGTTGGTTGATCACAAAGCCATTGCTCATCGCGTGCACCACTCATGGAAATGAGTGATGTGCCCTTCTCAAAGCACAACACACACCACAGGAACTGAGCCCAAGCCAGCACTGGAATCGGATTAGGTGACAATCTCCTCTGCTCTTAGAAGCATTATTCTTGCTAAACTTCCAGTTGCAAGAAACACAGTTTAAAAATCTTGTGGTTCAGACTGGATGATTACAGACCTTTCCTGAATTAAAAAAAAAAAAAAAATTGCACTGTGTTTTCTGGAAGATTTCTGATTAGAAATGTGCCTGCTTTGATTGAACAAAGCATTCCACTTGGATTAAAGCATTTGCCCAACGTCACTTCTGCACTATGCACCTTTTCTTGTTACAGTGCAGTTCCACACAGAACTAGGTTTTACTAGCTTGTTTTGGTTCCCTTGGTTACTTACTCAGGAACAGTCTCCATGGAATACAGTGAAATTTGGAAATTGTATCAAAAATTTAACTGAGAGCAAGGCCATAAATATTCTATTATAGAGAACTTCAGGTTTTATGACATCAAAAATTAATTCAAATTACACTCAATTAAACAGGAAAATTAGTATTAAGTACTGAGCAACAATGGAACAATTGTTTCATAAGATAATTCCTACATTTCCAGAGTGAGAGCAGATATACTGGAAGTGTAATTTACTCGCAGAAATCAGAGGGAGACAGGACTGTAACATTTATGCCTACCAGGAAGACATTCTTACTCTGACAGCTTGATTTCCATATAATTTTCTTATCACATCTTTTAATTTCCATTCTAGTTTTTCTTACTCTTTCCCTTCAGTTATAAAAAAAATTCCCGTTTTTAAAGTAAAGGTAAGTTTCATTAAGTACAAGTAACACAGACAACGCATTTTCATGAGTATCTTTTACAACAGCACTGACACTTCTCTAGCTCACACACAGAATCCCAGAATGGTTTGGGTTGAAAGGGACTTTAAAGATCATCCAGTCCCATCCCCTGCCATAGGCAGGGACACCTTCCACTAGATCAGGTTGCTTCAAGCCCCGTCCAACCTGGCCTTGGACATTTCCAGGGATGGGGCAGCCACAGCTTCTCTGGGCACCCTGTACCAGGGCCCCACCACTCTCATGGGGAAGAATTTCTTACCAATATCCTATCTAAGCCTGCCCTTTGGCAATGGGAAGACATTTCCCCTCGTCCTGTCCCTCCATTCCTCGTCCAAAGTCCCCCCTTAGGCACTGGAAAGGGCTCAGAGGTCTCCCTGCAGCCTTCTCTTTAAGTGAACACCACCAGCTCTCCCAGCCTGGCTCCAGAGCAGAGGGGTTCCTGCCCTTGCAGCATCTCCATGGGCTCCTCTGGACTGGCTCCTACAGCTCCATGTCCTGTGCTGGGACCCCACTGCTGGAGGCGGCTCTGCAGGTGGGGTCTCACCTGAGCAGGGCGGAGGGGAAAAAATCCCCACTTCCCCTGCTGCCCACGCTGGGGGGCACACAGGACACAGTGGGGTGGTTCTGGGTGCCAGCACACATGGGTGGGGCATGCTGAGCTTCTCATCAAGCAACACCCCCAAGTCCTTCTCTTAAGGGCTGCTCTCCATCCACTCTCCACCCAGCCTGTATATCTGCTTGGGACTGCCCCAAATGATTATCCATCAGGTGCAGTAGTAGTGTTGTCATTGGTTTTTGAACAGTTGTGTGTTACTGGTGACTGATGGTCACCCTGTGCTTAGACTATGTACTTGTGTATCTGTTCTTTTATTTCTGAACATAAACTTGTGTCCTTTTACTTCTGAATGTTACTTTCTGGCTTCGAGAAGTTCTTGTTCTTAGTCTCCATTTTCCATTATACACTTCTGCATTTTATCTTGTTTTGACTGTCCTGGTCTTCATGTTACACCAAAAGGATTGGATAAGTCTCTGGTCTCTATGCTGATCACACTTACGTCACTAACAAGTATTGTGGTCACTGTTGNCCCGTCCAACCTGGCCTTGGACATTTCCAGGGATGGGGCAGCCACAGCTTCTCTGGGCACCCTGTACCAGGGCCCCACCACTCTCATGGGGAAGAATTTCTTACCAATATCCTATCTAAGCCTGCCCTTTGGCAATGGGAAGACATTTCCCCTCGTCCTGTCCCTCCATTCCTCGTCCAAAGTCCCCCCTTAGGCACTGGAAAGGGCTCAGAGGTCTCCCTGCAGCCTTCTCTTTAAGTGAACACCACCAGCTCTCCCAGCCTGGCTCCAGAGCAGAGGGGTTCCTGCCCTTGCAGCATCTCCATGGGCTCCTCTGGACTGGCTCCTACAGCTCCATGTCCTGTGCTGGGACCCCACTGCTGGAGGCGGCTCTGCAGGTGGGGTCTCACCTGAGCAGGGCGGAGGGGAAAAAATCCCCACTTCCCCTGCTGCCCACGCTGGGGGATGCACACAGGACACAGTGGGGTGGTTCTGGGTGCCAGCACACATGGGTGGGGCATGCTGAGCTTCTCATCAAGCAACACCCCCAAGTCCTTCTCTTAAGGGCTGCTCTCCATCCACTCTCCACCCAGCCTGTATATCTGCTTGGGACTGCCCCAAATGATTATCCATCAGGTGCAGTAGTAGTGTTGTCATTGGTTTTTGAACAGTTGTGTGTTACTGGTGACTGATGGTCACCCTGTGCTTAGACTATGTACTTGTGTATCTGTTCTTTTATTTCTGAACATAAACTTGTGTCCTTTTACTTCTGAATGTTACTTTCTGGCTTCGAGAAGTTCTTGTTCTTAGTCTCCATTTTCCATTATACACTTCTGCATTTTATCTTGTTTTGACTGTCCTGGTCTTCATGTTACACCAAAAGGATTGGATAAGTCTCTGGTCTCTATGCTGATCACACTTACGTCACTAACAAGTATTGTGGTCACTGTTGTCAAGGTAATTAATAAAAAACCCCAACACTAATACGGTCAGCCCAGGGACTATTCAACTGCTATTACCTCTTCAAAGTCAATTCTTTATAAATGCATGGCTCTTGTATGAATCCTCCATTGCTTCCTAAAATGATCATTTCCTGTGTGTCCTGTGAGAAACAGTCTTGAAGAGAGACAGTCCATCTGAGCCTTTTACAGACACAGCACCTCTGCTTTCCTGCCTTGAATAATTAGTCCCTTCCCTACATGCCTGAGCAGCTGGACACGGTGATGCTGGAGATTTCCCACAGCAGCTGCATGCATGGATTAGCTGGCCTTACAGAAGACATCAACTGCTTACAATGATCAGCAATTAAATATTTACAAGGGATACCACTGAACAAAACCAAGTTTCAGCATAGGTTTTAAAAAGATTTAAATACCTACAAGCAAAGAAATCTTTCTTCTGTACTAGAAACAGAAAATTGTGTTTCCTTGCTTTCTTCACCTCATGCTCCACAGGCCAGGCCATGGCTCTGTAACAAAGAAAAACCATTTCGGAAAAGAAGGACAAGGTCATTAACACTTTGGAATGTGCCAAGGAAGAGAACTGAAGTTTTACAAATCAGGATCTCTTCCACAGGGCAGATTCAATGCTGACAGGCCAACAGGGTTACAATATCTAAATCCAGCTGAAACTCAGCAGCCTGACTGAAGTAAGTCACTACAAGAAATTTTGAGTTGTTGCTATTAAGGACATAGACAGGACAGCCATAATTCTATTGTGTTAGCTTAAAATTAGGTCAATTATTTGGGTTTCTAAATGTGGACTCAGAACCTAAATTTAGCCACTTCCTAAAAATCTTGGCCTCTGTGACTACTGTACGTATCTTCATGTCCAACTTCAAGGACAGCGTGGAATTTGCAGAAGTCTGGAGCTCACACTCTCCAGAAATCTGTGTAAAAGCATTGCCAGGAATACCCAGTTCTTGGCCAAAGAAACAAACAAGAAAGAACTGCTGCCTTCAAACAAACTACTTCTCATGTATGCCCATTCCAGGACAAACCTGACATCCCCACTACTGGTGTGTCAAGACAGAGTAAGGAAAGAGTTCCAAACACAATTCCAAACACAAGTTACATTAGGACAAAAGGACAGGCAGGCAGTACCCAGTAAACATCTGATGCTCACTTCAAAACTATACACCAGATACCCTGTACCTCAGAAAAATCACTTTTACTCCCTAAAACCAGCTCAGAAGGTTTGCAAAAGTCTTAATCAAACTAAGATGTGTAAATGTTATCTAAAGACATTTTCTCATCTCATGGTATAGCTAAATTTTAATCTACAGGAAGTATTGGCACCATCTTTATTCCAACTGTAAACACACAGCCTAAATCTTCGCTAACGTGTACAGAGGAGTTACAGTACATGCATAAACACATTCTGGCATCAGCAAGTACTATTCAGATGGCAACCACTGTTTTTCATCTGTCTTAAGCAAATTTAGCTGCTGGAAATACAAGGAAAGAAATAATAAATATTTTATGGATTATAATGAAGTAACCTATAACAGCACAAAAACTAAACTGAAGCCACAACTTAAATCTGATGAAAACTGGGAATTTCAGTGAAGCCTTTTCTCAAATACTGTCCAAGTTATGGAAGAACAGGTACAATGATGGAGGCAAATCTCAAAAGCATGGGCAACAACTTAAAGGCAAGGAAAAAAGCTACTCCTCTTGATTACATCTAAGATGTTTTTCTTGTATGATTGGTGTTCACAGGCCCCAGCCGGCTTTCCTTAGAAGCAGGAAAACAAATACATAGGCAAAGACTATGATTTTGATTTTAATAGAGGTCGATGAGACTGAAGATAATTCACTACAGAAGAATCTGCTTCTGACTGTGAAGACTCTCTGCAACCCCATGCTTTTGGTCACCCAAAGCTCTTGGAATGAAGCCCTACAATGCTGCCTATACAGGAGACTTTTTGGTGCTTGTGTAAGACCAAGCTTCCTGCAGGATACCCTTCACACCCTTTTAAGTCAAAGCTTTGAGTAACACCACTATTGGCACTTGCTACTGCAAACCACCTCCACTCTGGAGAATCCTACCTGGGGAAGGCCCATCACTGATTCCACATCATACCTGTGCACTCTTTGGTTGGCTCTGAAAGGAACAAATACTTTAAAACCATGAGCTGGAATCTGCAGTTCAGTAGATGTCAGCAGAAGGCATCCAGAGCTTTAGCGTGAAATATATTCTATTTGTTTTGCAGAACAGAGAAATAACCAGAAATAAGTAAATCTACCTGGTAGGAGAGCTCCTCACTTCTGCAGGATGAGGCCATGGTTATCAGCAGCCAGCATCACCCAACACTTCCCATTTTGGGTTCACTATTCAGCAGAACACAAACACTGTGACTGCAAGCTCTCCAGACTGGCTTCCTGCTAGTTAATTTTTTAATTTTTACTCTTATGAAACAACAGCTTTTGGGTTTCAAAAGAAGCATTAAGGAAAAACACAAAGCTTTCACTGGTATTAGATGCCATATCTGCATGTGCCAACTGGACAAGATCAAACTGTAGCAGGCACTCCTTTACTTCACAGGTACAAACACACAAATTACCCAATTTGGTCCGTAAAACCATTACAATGTACAAACATACAACTGAGTCCAAGAGGAAATGAAAAGTTTCCTTGCAATGTATAAGGAGAGAGTCCAGACAGGAACGTTGCTGTACCCGAGAACAATTTTGGAATATTATTGTAAAAGGACATCCAGGTTGCAATAAGTGAATTACAAAAAATCTTAAAAATGTGAGGACAGAACAGGACCTGGCACCCAAACACACTCCCCTTACTCCTGGGTTTGGATCATCTCCCAGATCCGACCTCCTTTCTCATCCAGCACAACAGATTGTGCTTCAGAACCAAACCAGGGCAGGAACACAGGGAAACTCTCTCTGTCAGACCCTGCCCTGCTGCAGCTAAAGACACAAAACAGGTACCCGAAGAGGCCCTCACAGTTACAGGTGTTACAGTTCTCCCTTCCAGATGGGATTTCTTTACTAATTCTTCTGCAATAGCATGCAAGCCACTGAGACTGAGCATTTCATAAGCTGTACTTCCCCAGCTGCTCCATCTACAGCTTTCAAAGGTTCAAGTCATTCCAATTTACCACGGAATACAACGCATGTTGTGATCACTGTTGTACAAAAACACTAGGAAAAAAAAAATAGATGATACTCCAAATTTCAAGCTGAATATCCAGAATAATTTTTGGCTTTATCTACTCGATTGTGTCATCATCTTATGGAATACCATCCTGTCTCATGTAGATGTTCATTATTGTGTATGTTCAGCACAAATAAGACCCTACAATAATGACAAATTCTCTTCCATGAGAGGGTTAAATGGCTTTACTAACTAAAGCAGGCACTTATAAACTAGGTCTAAATTAAAACGCACTCATACACTGAGCACTATCACAAAGCACTGAGAGGCACAACACAGCTGAGTGCGCAGGGACAGCCTGGGCTCTGCAACGACAGGCAGGGTTGGGCCACAAAACTGCTCCAGTTCTCAGGTGCAGTGGTGTGCCTGTGCGATTTAAAATACAAGTGCCAGAGCATTGGGTAGCCATCTCAATGCTTTGGCACCCAAAGAACACAGTACAGCCAAGATCTCTTCACTGATGCATCAAAACACTCAGAACAAACGAACAAGGATACCCTGATCCAAAACTCTACTCCCGGCAGAAGGGCGAGGCGGGACATTTTCAGGGATCCCTTCCACCGCGGGCTGTCCCACGACTCTAACCCAGCCAAATGCATGGTCGCGATGCTTCTTCTCCAGCACCTCACTCAGCCCTGACTTCTTAACTCAAGATGATAAAAACCCCAGTCTAGTTTCAAGCTGACAAGACTTCCCGCACCGGATACATCCCTTGAGCAGGATATTTAATTTCTACCACATCGCATATTCTGTCT
>VZRS01008807.1:102378-133555 GCA_013398055.1 Ifrita kowaldi
ATGCCCCCCGGGGAGGCCCGGGCCCCCCCCCCCGACGCTGCCGATGGCGGCACCCGCAGGGACGCGCCCGGACCCGGATCTCGTCGGGCCGGGCAGCACTCTGCGGCCCCGGGGAGGGCAGTCCCGCACCCCTCATTCCCCTGGGCCGCGGCCGCCGCTCACCAGCTCGGGCACTCGAACAGGGACCCGCCGCCCGCCGGGGCCGCGCTCGCCGCCATCTTGGCTCTGCCCCATTCAGCCGGCGCGGGGCACCATGGGAAGCGCGGATCGCCGCGCGGCGATCCCGGCGTGCCCCGCGCGGCGGCGCGAGTGGGCGGGGCCTGATGGTGCCCCGCCTCCCCAAGGATCGAGCCGGTCNCCCCTGTAACGCGGGGACGGCCCCGGTACCGCCGCCCCTGTAACGCGGGAACAGCCCCGATACCGCCGCCCCTATAACGCGGGAACAGCCCCGGTCCCGCCCCTGTAACGCGGGGACGGCCCCGGTACCGCCGCCCCTGTAACGCGGGAACAGCCCCGATACCGCCGCCCCTATAACGCGGGAACAGCCCCGGTCCCGCCCCTGTAACGCGGGGACGGCCCCGGTACCGCCGCCCCTGTAACGCGGGGACAGCCCCGGTCCCGCCCCTGTAACGCGGGAACAGCCCCGGTACCGCCTCTGTACCGTGGGGACAGCGCCTGTGGCGAGCAGAGCGCGGGGCACGGCTGCGGTAGAAGCACACACAGCCGAGCCGGTACGAGGGAAAAGCCGCCTCTCTCCGGTATCACCCCGGACGCCGCAGCTGCCCAGGGCTGTGCTCGGAGCCCGCATCCCGAGCGCCGCGGGCACAGCCTCGCTCGCTCACGCCCCTGGCTGTCATGGCAAGCCAGGCTCCCCAGAACGTTTCCAGCAACTCCGGCGCGGTAGAACACACATCCGAGAGCCGGGCACACCGTGCCAGAATACTGCAGCAACAGCCACGGGAGCTTCTGACGCTGACTTTTCAAGCTCGGGAACATCAGTCAAGACTGTTAAAAATAGTGTCTGCAGCAGTTCTACTGCCACGATCAATAGTGTGCAGAGAGGAGAAAGGAGTGAAGCAGTTACAGAAACCCTGAGCTCAGCAACCTGTACCTGTGTCCTCAATTCCAGTTTCCAGAGGACTAAAACAGGCTAGAAGAAGGGTGGAGCCTACCAATAATGCTCCTTTTTAGGCGTGGTGAGGAGCTAAGTGCTTTTGTTCTTATACGGCAGTGTTACATCCAAAGGACTCTGCCTGGCAGCAGGCATGCACAAATCAATAGCTTCTACCATTTCCAAGGAAAACTTTAAAAAAGGAGCAGAACAACATAGAGTTCCCTTGCTTTCAAGTCAGATTTTATCATACAGGCTCACCAATGGCTCCACATTCTAGCAAAAGGCAAATACTCAGAGCCGACCCAATGCTGCTCTGAGGTATGAGATTCATTTTTCTGGCACGTGCTATTGTACAGGACTCTGCACAGAAATATTGTGCATGTCCTCGTGAAATGAATTTTGTGTTTTCAGGTAGTTTCATTCTGAAAAATCAAGGACCACAGAACTAAAGCTGCAGGAAACACTACTGTACCGATGTTAAGTCTTCTACTCTGCTTAGAGAGGGAACGGCAAACACACCTGTGCCAATGTCTGAACTGCAAGAGAAAGGAGCTCTGACAGAGGCTTTTAAAAGTGTTTATTGATGATTATTAGATGGAATGATGGCGCAATAGTGCAAACCACTGTGCAATTGGGAGAACACTCTCTTCCCAGCTTTCATGTTTACTTTATTATAGACGAGACGTGGAATAAGGATTAAGGATTAAATACAAAATGGGTCAGTACGCTGCATTTACCACCCCCCATTGGGCTTTGGATAGATTACTGTTCCCTCAGTGCATGTCAGTTCAGAGCTACATCGAAGTGGGGAGTGGCTGCTTGCTCTGCTCAACCCTGTGAGCTGGAACCAGCAATCTTTTTCATTTGCACACACATCCTCAGTCTGAAAATCCTAGCACTTCACTCAGCCAGTTTCTGCACTTTCTGTTTCATAAAGAATTGAAAATACCAAATGTTCACAAGCCACACATAATACTAGAACACTACAAGTGAGCTTCAAGAGCACTTCTTCAGAAGCAAGATTTCTGCTAACACTCTTCACTAATCTTGCTAGCTTGTAAACTTAGGTGCCCACTTCCTCATTTTTAAGTGTTTTTCTCCCTGGAAGCTTCTAAAAACAATTGGGAGTGAGCAGCTAAACTTTTTATACTTAGTGCTTGAGTCAGCATTGGAAGAGATTTATTCGTCCACTAGTAAGTGACCAGCTAGTTTGTCTAAGGAGGTTGCACTGTTAGATTCTAAGTCAAAGAACGTTCTCTCCTCAAGTGATGCATTTTGTGAAAAAACAACCCCAACCACACCCCAAAAAATTAAACACCACAGTTATGAGTCTAAAGGCTAAACTGACCAGCACGTAGAGATTCAAATTATCATCCATGCATACCCTCCTTGCCTCTCAAATCTGTAACAACATCCTTTTCTTCAAGAGAATCTAGAACCACAGCCACTTGGAGACAATAAAACCATGGGGCAGATACTGGAGACTTTAGAAACTGCTGGATTTACATAATGTGACTTGGTGGTGTGCTGTCTTTGAATGTCATTCTCATTCCAGTCCAACAAAGTTACCTACACATACAAAACGTTAAAGTTGTGCGACTTGTCAAAAACAAGACATCTCCAATTATTGATCACACTTCAGCATACAGCTGGGACAGGGCATAACACATTACAGAAAGCAAAACCACAAGATTTTAGTTACATAAAACAATATAATTTGTATATTAACTGATAAATACTGTCTCCATGGTTCACTAATTCCAAATACTAGTTATCTGCACATTAGTTGCTAATATCTATTACTAGAAGTAGTTCCAGCTTGTGCTCTCTCAGGGTGGTCAATTCATCTCTGAGACTAGTCAGCCCGTTTGCTCTGAGAGAAAAAATCTCAGCAGTGAGACTGGGTTCCATGGGAAGATTTCATTTTTTTGTCAGCAAGATAAGGAGTCCTATGATTACACAGGCCACAGCAAGGCCAAGAATCAGGATACAGATCTTCTTACGGGATTTCTTCTAATAAGAGAAAAAAAAAAAGCCACTGACACCAGGAACACTTCAGGAAAAAGCAAGGCTACCACTCATATTACTAACTTGGGCGAACAAGAGCACTTGATACCCACAGTTATTTGAGAGAAGTAACCAGTGTGGTCTGAACATATGTTCCTTAAACTCCATGATTCTACAGATGAATGTTTTTAATTTTAGGAGTTCAGTGGTCTAACAGATGCAGTTAAGTCAAAATGTGACAGGTTTTGCTCCTCTTTTCTCTTAAGGAAAATATGAGTCTCACAGAAGGCCAAACCTTTCTAGCTATTTAGATTTTTCAGGTAATCCTAATCAAACTCCTGAGCAGTTCTCCGATACAATCTCCCCTTGGCCACTTGGGCTTGGTGCTGCATTTCTACAGTTTAAATGATTTCATGTACATGGACTTGGATTTTACAGCTTTCCTCACTTTATTCATCACAGGAAACTACCATCCATCCATATACACCAAACATTTTTAACTTGGCATCTAAGGATTTGAGGATAGTTATATTTAACCACTTTCTTCTCCATCCAGAAAAAAACCATATGCAAAACATGTCCAACAGCTCCCAAACTTAGATTTATAAATACCTCAGAACTTTGGCAAGGAAGCCATGGAGAGAGAGAATACTACTACATGCTGCCAGATGGTAAAGGCAGCTTCCCACCCTTGCACTCAAGAGCACTGGAGTTTTATTGCCTTCCAGTATCTCCCACTTAACAGCTTGGAAAGGTCCAGTATTTGTGTGGAAGCCTGAAGTTCCAGCAGTAATGGGACTGACAAAAGCAGAACCCTTACCCCTTCCCAGAAGTTGGACCTACAGGGACAAGGATGATGAAAGGAACCTACAGGCAACACTGGCTACCATAAGGCAGTGAGAGCCACTGCAAGAGATTTGATGGGACAGGGAGCCCAGACTATGGGATAGAAACTCAGCAGCTGGACAGAGGTGTTGCAAATCCTGGTCACCAGAAGTTACCCGAGTCTGGGCATAGATTTTTGCATGTCAGTGTCTTAGCTGATACGTTTACAAGTTGGATACAACATCAGAATTTGTTCTTGTTTCTTCTGCTAACTCTTAACAACACCTAAGACAGGTAAACACTTAGACTTGCAGAGTGTGAAGGGCCAGATTCTATCTGCTCTAAAGTAGAAGGTGAATTTCAATACCATGTTTTTGACTCAAGTGCTTTACATATTCCTTGCAGCCAATTTTGAGTGAATGCTAGCTTGCATGAGCTGGTTTTAATAACTAGTCTGGTGTGCCACAGTCCTCAGTGTCTTGCCTGTTCCACTATCCTTCAACTATACACTGACAATCAAGCAAGCACATAGAATTTACCTGATAATAGGCAGCTCTCTGTAACTGCTCACTGGCTCTTTCCACATGGACTTCTGCACTTTCCACATTTGCCTCTATGCTATCTATGGAAAAAACAGGAGAACTCATTGCAAAATATTTCAGAGCTTCAGTGTTTAGAAATTATAACCAGAAATCCAATACTTTTAACGCAAAATACTGAAAAATTTAATCCATGTAGGCAAAACATGTAACTGAACCAAGAAAAAACTTATTATCCAAATGCACTTACCAATCATATCTCCTTGGTCATGAATCATCATGGCTAAATCCTTAAATATCTGATTGACATCCAAAATGTCTGCCTGAAGACAACAGTTTCACAAGTTACAACAAACACTGGGTACAATTTTTTCTAATCCTCACTCTTAGTACCACTTCTGACCATCAATCAAAGGGTTAGAATAGACACCAGCATTCACTGACTGAGGTGACTCTATGTTACCACCTGTACAACTTGGGATCAACACAGGAGCCTACAATACTCCTGCTACTGAGTATTTATTTCATCACACTAGCAATTAGCACGATATAAACAGTGTAACATGAATTGCTTCTGCCATCTCTGAAGGACCACCAGTTAACACCGAGGGAAAATATACCTCCTTCAACAGGAGCAGGGAGATTATCTTGGCATCAATCCTCTCTACGAGAACTCTATTCCTCCACCATCAGCTCTCCTCAGCCCATCCCATTAATTAGCACCGCTCTACTCCTTTGATTTATCTCCCAGAACTGTTAACTGTGCAGGATTGTCTGGTCACCTCTAATTGCCTGATTGCGGTTTCTCTTTCTTTAATGAGTTCAAGGTCCTGTTCAGTTATTGCCACATCTTCTTCCTGAGACTGCATCTGATTCCAATCTTCACCACTAGGAAGAGAGGGAAAGTCAGTCTCTCTCTGACCATAGGTACTTCAGTGCTGCATTTTATGGCAAAATGAGTTAAGTTTGAAGAGTTTCCTACAGAACAACCCCCAGGTTCTTGGCCCCGTCACTGTGTACAAGGGCAGGACCAATTTGTGACCACAGCCACAACTGGAACAATTGAAAAAAGGGACAGATCAGGCAACGTGAAGAAACTGGAAAGCAGTTACATGCATAGAACACTCTGTTCTAGAATGTAACAGTTATCTACAGCATTATAGAAGAAAGCTGCTTATTTCAGTTCTGCTTTTTTAAATAAATACTTGTACCTTCCTTGCTTCTTACCATCCCTCCAAAAAGGAGAAATCAGGGTGAAAGTTCTGATAGAGAGCAGCCTGCAAGCACATTAACAGAACAGAAGAACACCTGACAAACATCTGGATTCAATGATTCTTGCTTATCTGGCATTTGGAGATAAGACTAGAGTGTTTTAGTATTTTAATTCATTAGTCTATTAAGAACTTTGAATTAAATTACACACCAAAAGAGATATTAAAACTCATGTAACTCTGCATCCCAGTCTACCTCTCTCCTGATGAGCTGGTTCTTCACAACTGCTGCAGAAGTTACACCAAGTAGAGTGGAGCCAGCACCTATAATACAAGGCCATCTCTTTGTTCAGCTTAAAAAGTTCTTCAAGGGCAACATCTCCATCTTTTCAATAGAGAAGCACGCCAGAAAGCATTGTACCAGTCCAGTGTTCAGTACAACACTAAATAGTAAGTTTTAAAGTCTTAAAAGTGCCTAAAGAAATGAAAATAAACTACATGAGTAGGTCAGACACAGCTGACCATTCCAGTAATTCAGCTCTGAGATGACCATAGGGTTTACAGATCTCAAAAGCAGAAGTTTCTGACACACAGCACACAACAACATTTTTGAATGTGGAATAGCTGCTGTGTGCCACCATCCCTCACTGCGCTAAGAGCCTCTGGGTCCCACTGCTTTAGTGTGCAAGGTCTTCAAACCCATCCCAGCACCTGCAGAACTGAACACCCTGCTCAGAGTGAAAGCCCAGGGCTAACGAAGGGGGACACACCAAGCAGCCGAGCAGATGAAGGGCAGTTTGCAGAGGGAGGATGAGACAGGTAACCAAGGCCTCTTGATTCAGAAAGTGAAAGGATTTATACAGACAGGTCCAACAGATTTCAGGCCAGTTGACACATTAATCACAGATACGTCTGGAGGGGCTCAGGCTCTCTTTACCACACTGTAGAGTTGATGTAACATTTTACAAAGCCGTGTACCACACAGGCACGCTGCTACTGCAGAAGCAGTGCAACTGTCTGACAGGTGACAGTAATGCTGTCTTGTGCACGTTTTAGGATTAGTTTGCCGGTGCACAATGTCCAGGACTTCTGAATTTTAGGCAGCCTCATCTGCTATTCTGCTGTAGCTCCAACTGGGCTGCCAGAGAACATCTAAACCCATGATATAAATACTCAACTCTCTGTGGAAAGAGTCACAGTGAGTGAAATCCTTTCTGGTAATCTTGTGTTTACAGGCCAGAACACCAAGAGCTCCAGCTGTCACATCCTCAGGACACTACTATTCCCCTCAGGGTAGTAATCACACAATCTATACTTAAGGAGGATAAAATACTGTCATATGCAGTTTCTTACATAGTATATTACATGTGCTGTAATAATTGCTTTTCAACTCTTTTTGCTTTGCATCCAGCCAGCAGAGCCTGGCCTGAGTTACAGTAACATACCATACCATAAAAACTTGAGTTATATGTAATGAAAACCTCAAGAGTACAAGAAGTTATTACCTATCAAATGAAACAAGCTGTTCTTCTCTGAACCGTTCATCAGCCTGGAAGAGATAAATGAGTCACTACTCTCACAGACTACCAGGACCATGCACAAAATCACCAGCAGTATCTTGAAGACCAAGGCACATACTGTGCAGAGAGTTCTTTGAGAATGCCACTGTCACTGCAGCTTTCAGATTTAACTCAGGTTATGTAAGATTAGTTTTAGCTTCATCTTTAGATTTAATTTTTAGATTCAGATTGTCTCTGCAAATCAGAGGCAACTGAATGATCAAAAGCAGCCAGTCCATGTTCTCGGATCAGCTATCAATGTTTGCAACCTCCTTTCCCAACATGAAGCAAAAAATTTAGAGCGTAATCCAACGGATAAATGTGTTCCCTTGCAGAAATTAAGAATGCAGAGCTAGCAGAAAGCCCTGAGGCAAAAGGAGAGAAATGCTTTCACTGGCCATTTTATTATGAATTCTTAGTAGCCACAGGAGTTTGTCAAAACATAACAGTGAACATACGTTGGAGATATTAGCAGGACAGAAGCTATAGGAATATAAAGCAACGCACTGTGAGTGTAATTTAAGGTGTGGTAAGCTTCCATCTGAACTCTTAAATTTTATAGCATAGGGCTGACATCAAGTGAAGAGCAGCCTGCAATACTTTCCTATTCACTCTAATTTGACTCCCCATCTCATCTCCTGCAACATTTGCAACTACCAGGATTCCTTCCCTCCTCTACACTGACACTGGAGCACACTGAAATGAGAGATTACTTCCAACATCTGGAATGGCAAAACTACTGCACCAAGGTGTCAGTAGACAGGTATGAGGTTGGAAGGCAAGTACAAGATCTCTCAGAAGACTTGTAGTTCACTATACCACTCCAAATTCCCATATATACTTACAGAGATACGGGAGCCAGCTCTCGCCCTTGCTACGGTCTCTTTTTCCTTCTCTGACACTCGCCTCTGTACTGCCTGGAAATTATTTAAGGCCGTGGAGAACTCATTCATTAATCGTTCTTTCTGAAGCCTCTGTTGGCGCTGAAGAATCGAAACACAAACAAGAGTTTAGACATTTCCATTCATTATAAAGTGACTGTCAGACCCTTAGAAAACCATCGTAACAACAACAACAACAACAAAGAATGCTGGTGTTCAGTGATCTTCTGGTGCCAGTGGTCTGGTGCGCTGGATAGAACAAAAAGCCCACCGTGTTTTAATTCCTTAAACCAATGCTGCATGCCTTGCCAAATGCAGGACAGTTTTGTGCAACAAGGCTCTCCAATTTCAATCTAGTTTTAAAGCCTGAAGTACACCATTACTTTTACTCTAATCACATTCCAATAATTCTCCACATTTAACCACACAGCATTTGGTTACCTACAATGCTTTTTCCCACCATTCCTTCACTTAGCCACTTAGCCAACCTCATAGTACTTAAACTTCTCACAAACACAGGAAACCCCACACTTCCAGAGCTAAGGATAACACCCACTGTCCCAGTCTCCTCAGTTGTCTCTCCCAACCATGCCACACTACAAGCCTGTTGTTATTAGATCAGGTAACATCCTTAGTCCTGACAACCATTTCAGTTTATCCTTCCTCCAAATACATTAGTTGCAATAATCCTTTTCATCCTCATTTTACAATATCAATTTATTTAGCCTCCACAGGACATCTTCTTCGACTGTTGTGACATTCCAGTGATGGGAAATAAGAAGTTGTGGAAAAGCTTGTCCCAAGGACAACACTACGTCAGTTCCTATGTTTTCTGATAAAGAGATTTGCAACAGCTGGCTCAAACTGTGGGATTTCCAGGACTGTAATCCTGC
The DNA here is from genome assembly GCA_013398055.1 of Ifrita kowaldi. Taxonomy (NCBI): domain Eukaryota; kingdom Metazoa; phylum Chordata; class Aves; order Passeriformes; family Cinclosomatidae; genus Ifrita; species Ifrita kowaldi. The sequence continues at coordinate 111,408 of VZRS01008807.1, forward strand.
AATGAGCTTGTACCAATTCAACACTAATTTCAAGGAAATTTATATTTTCAATTATTTTTCTTTTCTATAAAAAGCCACTACAGCAGCCTCATAATACACTGAAGCTTCCATCTCAATCCTCTGGAAGCAACAACCCTACTGCCAGAGCAGATCCTCAGCATTCTGATTCCAGCTCCTGCAGATTTTGACTGAATTTTCCCTGGGCTACATTCAGTGAGATGCACATGACAGGATTTTGTTCACCACAGAAGATTAACTGAAAAATATTTGCTGAACAAACCAGCAAAACACGGCCATGCTTCCAATTGACATACAAACCTTAAATACAGAATTAGACCAAGACAACATCTGCTGACCCACATCCCCAGATCATCCTACAACAGTACCCCAAAAGCAGGCAGTGGTGAATTGACACTAACAGCAGAGGACTGTCCCTTCCCTCTCCCACAGGGAGCAGGAACTCAAACTACTATTTGGTAAGAGAAAATCATAATCTTTGCCTCATCATATTTTGCTTTATTCAAATATAAGCAAAGTGAGCCAGCTTCCCCCCTCTCCACCACTAATAAATCACATGCAAGGGAAAGCTTTCTGGCATGCTCACATTGCAGTTTGCTCTGAATTCTTATCCTAAAACACTACCTTGCACCACCAGGCACTTTGTAAACCAGATTGTTTTTCAGAAATTTACTCAAAAAACCAGAATTGCACACTGAGTTCTCCCCAAACATTTAGGGCCTCTTATTCTCATGTGGGTAAGTTTTATACCTATTTGCTCCTGAGAAACATGGTTTTCCCAGTGTCATATAAGCAGTCAGGATGCAGCCAGCTTAACGAGTTTCTCTACTTCACCATCATCCTTCAGTGCAAAAGGCTGCTGTCGCTTCAGCTGTGTCAGTTCAGGCCTTGTGAGCTTGTGGTCTACCCTAGATGCATGAAATGAGTGATCTAGAAATATGTCCAGAAAATTCTGCCTGCCTACCTGTTCAGAAGCAGACAGGGGAAGTGGCAGAGACCCCAACTCCTTTAGATATTCATTGGTCTCTTTGGCAAGGCGGTTTGCAGAGTGCTGCAGCTGTTGTCTGAAACAGAAGTTCAAAAGCAATTACACAAGATCTACCTAAAAAGCAGCCACTGAGCATTTTAGTGTCCAGAATGATGACTAAATAGGGGTTCTGAGATCACACAGCTTTCCAATAGGTTTTTTTCAAGCTAAAGGATCGGAGACGTACTTGGATTTTTTTTTTTTAAACATCAACTTGACTCTGGACTACATTTTTAAAAACAGATTCAAATAATTTCTTTGCTCCCTGCTAACTAGTATAATTCAGTAGCTTTAAAAATACCTTTTTCTCCAATGGCATAAGAGAGAAACAACTTCCTTCAGTGAACATAATCCCTCTTTTAGGGTGAATTCCTTATGGTACTAATTAGTAACTAACTCTTCACTTGGCAACCACCAACTCCATTGGTTAAACGTACATTTGATAAAAGTACAGGGACCCTGATATTAAATCCTTCATTTTTGTGAAAAACAGTGGTCAGAAAGAAGAACAATCCAGCTTCTACTTCAGAATTGCAAGGCTTTCCCTTGAGCCTTTATGTTTTCCAACAACATTGCAAAATGAAGCTATTGTTGTTAAGTATCTAATACTAATATATAAAAACTACACTGTAAACTAGGAAGAAAAAATACTAAAACCAGAAGCAATTTCTTTTGCATTCAGGGGGTACAAGACACTTAAGTGAAAGTCAGTTACTTGGCCCAACAGACACACAAATCAAGGCATTCAGGCTCCATTATTGTGTAAGCTGGATATGTAAACTGAACAAACCATCCATGCATTTTGGTAAGTTTGTATGGCAGCTGACAATTTGTGGGGTGCAGCCACTCACCCCAAAGAGGAGAGATTATGCAATTTCTACAGTGACGTTAAATGGGAAGGCATTTGTTTGGTCACCAGTGATTAGTTCTTTAATCTACCGATTAAACAGAGATTGAGTCAACTGAGCAGCTCAAGGAAACAAATCCCTTTCTCTCCCAATTGGACTCTGATCTCATCCTTCAAATAAGGTATGTATATCTTCCACAAGTCATGAACTTATCCAAAAATTGCTATTATAAAAACCAGAATAATTGTGCACTCAGAGATTCAAGGTACTGTCACGTGAATAGAGAGTGGAAGAAAGTACTTTCAAGTTTTCTTTGATGACCTAAAAAATTATTCTTTCCATAACGTGCTATTTATGCTTCACGAGTTTGTAAAAGATGCTCAGACACAGAGAGCCCTTGTACAGTCTCTCCAGGGGTCAGTTTGAACTACACCTGTTTAAATGTCTTCTACATTGTCCCCCACTATTCTTCTGAAATTACCTATGACATTTTGGCTGCCATATATGATTGCTAATCTTTTTACTGCCTAAATCGACCTGTACTACAAGTACTTTTTCACCAGTTATGGGGCTTCCTTACTGTTTTTCCTTACTCGTCTCATGTGAGGACCAAATACCTGGTATGGCATTCATTTCTTCTAAACCATGAGTGAAGCTACTACGACTACCCCTCAGAGGACAGCTAATGCTAATGCATGGCTGAGGTACTACTACTTTTGAAAGAAACTATAGAAAAACTATATAGAAGAACAACATAGAAAGAACTGTTCCTACTCAGAAGTTTTGAATGGGTTCTCCAGAGTCCTGCAGAAATACCTTAATTTGTCCAGTAAACTACTTAGTGCAGCTAGTCATTCTGGGTTTGTAGGACTGTATTAAATTTATCTAATAAAGCATCTCCCCGAAGCAACTAATCCACTTTCCCTAAGAACACAGACAGAAATGAAAGAACATCTATACCAATGTTTGCTCATTTAATACTCACAAATTTTCCTGAAGCTTGCTGGAATCCTGCTTGGTTCCCAGCTGGCTCATCAAATTCTTTATTTGAGCAGCTGAAGATAAAGAGATCACAGGATGAGTAACGCAAGTTCAAACATATTTTATTCCTTGTTGAATGTAGTCTTTTAGCTTTCCCTAAAAGAAAGCTAAAAGCTAAATTTATTTCAATGTCTGACTTAACCTAGTAAGGCAACACTTAAATTCTTTGCTTTAAATATACACAAGTATCTTATGGGTGGATGCCAAGAGGATGGGGACAGACTCTTCTCATTGGCGTCCAGAGACAGGACATGGGACAACAGCCACAACTGAAACACAGAAGTTCCATCTAAATGTGAGGAAAAATTCTTTTGCTGAGAGGGTGACAAAGCCCTGGAACAGGTTGCCCACAGAAGCTGTGGAGTCTCCTCCCCTGGAGATATTCAAAGCCTGCCTGGATGCCATCCTGCACAACCTGCTTGGGGGGAACCTGCTTTACCAGGGGCTGGACCAGATGAACTCCAGAGGTCCGCTCCAAACTCAACAGTTCTGGGATTCTGTGAAATGCAAAGTGTATTTTAAACATCCTCACCTATACATGATCCGGCCTAACAAACTAACTTTCAGACAAGAAAGTGATAGTGAGGCATAGAAGAGAAGTCAGTGGAGCTAAAAGCTTGTGCACTCCTCTTCCTCAACCTTTTTAGACCAACTAACAGAGCTGTTTTTACCAGCCTTGCTATTTCCGTATTTTAGGCTATCACTGCTGCAGAACAACTTCACTATGCTGTGTTGCCACTTTTACATTATTTTTAAGTTACTTAAATTATTAGTGCTCTGTTAAAAAAAATAAAAAGAAAATGACAAGCGTTGCTATTAGTTTCAAAAAACTCCCCCAGACCTGAATTTTTCTACTCATGATAGTCCAAACCTTTCACAATACTGGCATAAACAATCTTTCAAGAACAACAGATAGCAATGTGCACCTCACAGTTGGTCTTTGTCAATCTGAAATCATGTTGTAGCGCAGAGAGATATTTTAGACCTCCTTCTCCCTTATCTCCGATGTTTTCCCACTATTTTCCTTGTATAGGCACTCATGATCATGAAACCACACAATGAATCACAACAAATCATTAATCTACCTGAAAAGCAAGTACATTTTCTCTCCCCACTCCCTCTATCTTAGAATACTCTTTTGACAGACCAAGAAGCTGATACGCTTATTCTGCAGCAGCACAGTTTTTATCACCACTGACGTGCTGGGCTCAGCGCTTATAACAGCAGCACAAAGATTGATCATCCCAAATCGATCATGAAATCTATGCTGTCGCATCATGTAGTGAGAGGCAAGGCCAAGGAGGATCACCTTAATACAGTTCCACAGGCAACTGAATTGAACTGAATTATCCCACGAGTTTAACAAGAGTTTCTTCCAATTCAGAGACACCCTTCCGTGTAACTTCTGCTTTCAGCCTGGAGCCTCTGCAGTTGAATAAACGTGTTGCTGGAGAAGCATCAGATCCCTACAATGGCCACTTCTTTTAAAGGGATGTCCAGTGGCTCATAGCAAGTGCAGCTCAGCTAAAGCTGCAATATGAGTTAATCAGCAATTAGCCAGTAATTAGCTTTTACATCCACCAAGTGTATTCTCACCTAGAATTTCAGACTTCTATTAGGTTATACAGTGAAGAGTTGGTTGGCAACTCCTCCTATACTGAGCTTGGCTTCCAGCGAGCAAGACTGCACATATTTCACAGCTCTGCCAGACACAGGAAGGTCAGAAAAATTCATAGTCAAGCTGGTGACAAACAGCACACGGACTGCACTCTGTGTGCGGATGCCGAGGACTTGGCAAACAGCATTTGTGCCATAATGTCCAGACACTCTGGGACTTATTTTTCTCTGCATGGGGAGATTTTTGCACAGTCTCATTTCCAGGCCAGGCAATGTGCTGTCTGTCCTGCCCTGAGCCAGGTTCAGCAGTGTGCTTTGCTTAGTTTATCTCAGCCAATAGCAACACACACAGTCTACAAAAAATGAGAGGAAAGTGGGAAATGAAAGGAAGAGGCTGGAGCTCTTTATTCTTTGGATAAGGGGTAAGCACCAACACACAGAGCCCCCTCAGTTAACAGCTTTCTGTCTCCAAGCCCTTTTAATTTCAGGCTGTAGAGCCTTCCACATACTCACTATCCGACAGCTAAGATTTCTTGAAACACTTCAATCTCTGCTCTAACTGCAAGACTGTTACATTACTGAGCAAACAACAGTTTTGCCAGCTCAGGCCACCAGTTTTCTGTACATTTGGTGTGAAATGCTCATTCCACAGACTCCCCATAGAAGTGAGTAATACTCAACTGTGCATACTATTTGCCTGCTCTTTTCCTCATGGGGGAAGAAGAAATGAGGACAGCCTTAAGGCTTTGATGTATCTTTTTCTCTTAGGCCTGAATGGAAAGCTTTTATATAGTGTGTAATAAAGTTAACTACTGTAACATTAAGTGAGATATTCTGTGTGTTCCCACCCACCTCGATAAAACTGTAAGGCTATTTGTTTAATTTGAGACAGGAAGCACATGGAGAGAGGATGGCTGCAGGTCATGAGACAGTGGAAGCCTGTTCTATGAGAGAGAGAAGCTGAGCTGCTTAGTACGGGAGGCTCAAAGAAATCCCGTGGAAGGGAGAAAGAAGGAGTGGAAAGGAAAAAATAAAATGGGGGGAAAAAAGGGGAAAAAACTCAACAAGCGATGCTATTTGGCCAACTTTGAAGCAATTCAACAATGCCTACACCAAGGGGAAATGAACATGACTGAGCAAAGCATTTTCAGTAACATAAATAGCTCTGTATCATCAGAGAAGTCACCAACTTTCTGAGGAACCAACACGTTCAACTGATCTTGCCCTTAAAAAATTGCATGGGCACTTGAACAATTAATGTCTTTTTTAGCAAAGGCTGTATGCTTAGGAAGGATTATATCAAAGACTCTTCAGGACGTGAGTGCTTTAATGAGAAGCATCTCAGCGATCAATACTGAGATTTCTATGATTATCATACAATATCGGTAACTCTCTCTAATGACAACCACGCGACACCATAGGGACATCCTGCCCGGGAGCAGGACGCTGCCAGCACAGCGAGGGGGAGAGCCGCACGTTCTCATCCCCACTCGAGATCCCTGGGACAGCAGCTGCTCCCGAGCGCGGTGCCACCTCGGGCTCCTGTTGCCCCCGGAGTCCCTCACTGAGGACAGCCAATGCCAACGAGCGGCCGGACTGGCCGGAGTGCCACTGCCGCAGGGGAAGGGGAGGCTCGGTGACAGGGACAGACACCCACCGAGAGCGCCCGCAGCGTTCACCCCGCCCTGCAGCTGGGCTGGGCATCACCGCGCGCCGCACTCGCCGTGTNTGAAATGGGCCTGAATGTATCTACTGACTTTGGGCAGCAGCCTTGTTGCAGAGCCCGGACAGCTTGGCTCCTGAAACAGACAAGTGGGTCTGCACATGCCTGAGTTTCCGAACTTTGGGGTAAAATGACAAGTTCAAGGGGGGGTATGTGGTAGGCGGTTCGGGAAGGCTGTACCTTGCTAGTACCTCAGCCAATGGGGAAAGGAAAAGGGCAACATGCGTCCAGGAGTTTAGGATAAAAGAAGGCTGTGCCCCCTGAAGTCCCGAGGGAGGAAGTCGTGCTTGTGCGTGCCCTGGGGGACTCTCCTTTTATTCAAATAAAGTTGAAGGACTCTCCTGTCTCCTTTTTGGACATAAGCCTCTGGCGTTTGTGGATTTTCCTGACACTGGGCAGCCCCTTCCAGTGCCTGAGAGTGAGAACATTTTTTCTAATACCTCATCTGAATCTCCACTGTCCCATCTTAAGGCCATTTCCTCCTGTCCTCTCACTGCAGGCGCAGCAGATGAGACCAGCATCCACCTCACTACAACCTCCTGGGGAGATGTAGAGAGCAATGTGATCCCCCCGAGACTCCTCAAGGCTAAAGAAATCCAGTTCTCCATAAGACATGTTTTTCTAGAGCCTGCACAAGCCTTGTTGCCCTTCTCTGCTTGTGCTCCAGCACCTAAATGTCCTTTTTGAAGTGAGGGGCCCAGAACTGAACCAGTACTCACGGTGTGGCCTCACCAAGGCTGAGTGCAGGGGCAGAGTCACTTCCCTGGCCCTGCTGGGTATGCTGTTCTTGGTGCAGGACAAACGAGCCCAGCCAGGGTGAGGGCTGGAGTGACAGCCTGGCCTGGGGTGAGGAGGAGCCATGCTTCCAGTACCAAGCAATCCCACCAGCAATAAAGCAAATGCTTGCAAATCAAGAGTAAAGGAATTTAAGAGAAGATCCCTTTCTGCTCCCTGCTGCAGGAGTTGTAGTATTTTAAGAAACTACATCCAATCTTTGAATAAAAAAACTGGGGTCATGCCCTGTAAGAACTGAAGAAGTCAGTGTGAGTAAAGTAAGAGCGTAAATATTTCTTTGAGAAATGCTTGATACAACAGCAATTTTCTAATTCCAGAAGCATCCACAACAGGTCAAAATGATGGTAAATATGGAGCAGGGCCACGGATGAAACTTGTGTAATAGAGTAAGAGAAGGCTCCAGAGTGACCTTATTGTGGCCTTCCAGTGGCTGAAGGGGCTCCAGGAAAGCTGGAGAGGGACTTTGGGTGGGGGATGGAGGGAGAGGACAAAGGGGAATGGCTTCCCACTGTCACAGTGCAGGGTTAGATGGAATATGTGGAATAAATTCTTCCCTGTGAGAGTGGTGAGGCCCTGGCACAGGGTGCCCAGAGAAACTGTGGCTGCCCCTGGATCCCTGGAAATGCCCAAGGCCAGGTTGGACAGGGCTTGGAGCAGCCTGGGATAGTGGAAGGTGTCCCTGCCCATGGCAGGGGGCTGGAATGAGATGAATCTTAAGGTCTCTTTCAACCCAAACAATTCTGTGATTGTATAAATAGGTATTTATTCAACTTGATGCACGTGGGCAGTTTGTTGAAGCTGGTTTGACCTGGTTTGATTGAAGCAGCCTGGAGGGAAATATTTTCACGGCCTGAACTGTTAAAACACTTGTTCAAATTCAACAAATCTTTGGTGAGCACAAATAGGGTTTATTACAAAAAAGGCCAGCATTGGAGAGGGCACCACTTGGGACAGCAGCTAATTTGAAATAGAATGTAGTAAATCCCAATAAACAGTACTATGCATTTTAGTGAGGCAATGCATTTTACTCTGTTTAAGAGCATTAAAAAACTAGAAGTTGCATTAAGAAACTGGAACTTGCTTTTCAGCTTCAGAAGTATTCTAGAAGAAATAACCCTCATTCCTCAAAAATTATATTCCTAAGGAAGGCTTTGTAAAATAAATGGAAGTAAAAGAAACATGTGGGGGTTTTGGACTGCAGTAGCAAGTAATTTGGACTGCAAGTGGTCTCTTACATACACTAAATAAACAAACTATTGTCAGGAGATGAAAATACACTTTTAAGAAAAGACATTGCACTTTAAAAGTGCTTTATCTCTTGACAGAAGGCTACTGGGAAAATCCAGATCCCTGTCTTGGTTGCATTGGATTCATGCTTCCTGAAGATCTGTAATGAGGCTGGAATTGTTTGGCTGCAGTGGGATGTGCAGGATGTTCTCCTGGATGAGCTGTTCCTCTGAAAGGGTGTCCATGTTAGTGTGGTAGGTTTGTGGTGATAAAGTCCCACACTTGCTCCCTTGCTTTGAAGAATAATGACACTCATTTGAAAGAAGAAGAGATCTTTTTCTTTCTCTTTTGATCTGCTTTTTCAGTATCACCTTGGAAGAGGTGACAGACACAAAGCCAGTTGCTTGAAGATGGGCATGCTTTATTGTGGAAATTTCTGGCCTAATAATTTGCACACAGTATTGTCTGGCTGAACAGCACCAGCATCTTCTCTAGGTGCTTTTGTGCCCTGGGAGTTGGGGTTTGGTGAGGGTTTTTTGGGAAGGCTAATAAAAACGTTAATTCTAAAAGATGGAAGCGTCTGGGTCATGATTTCATGGTACACACTGACTGACCTATGCGGGAGGAAAGGAGCACAGTTCAAACTTCATGCTGGCTATTTCCCACTCTACACACATCCATCACCAGCAGGCAAAATCAATCTGCATTGTGTCCCTGGATCTCCCAGCTCCAATTCTGTCCATCCTTGTAGAAGTAAAGCTTGGTTATAAGATACAGGTTTACAGTGATTTTAAGTTGAGGGATTTATTCAGTGTTGGAAGAACCAATTCTTTAAATGCAGAATTGCAGTATCTATTTTCTCACGCTTCTTCAATGAAATGGGACCAGCTGCAGAGAAATGAATCCTGCGGACAAATGAGCAGTAGAAGAGGAATGATTCACAGACCACCGAGGTCACTCTAAAGTGCAAGGCAGTTCATGGCACATGCAGTGCAGGGTGACACACAAGTCCTTCACCTGCACTTGCTGCCTCACAATCCCTTTGGGACTGCACCTGCACTGCATTTCTGCCTATGGACTCAGCAGTGTGGATTCATCCTAAAAAAATATTCCCCAGTCCTCCAAGAGAGATTAGTCCTTTCTCAATGGTAGATTTCTCCTGGGACTGACAGGATCATTCTCCCCCAAGAAACTGTTGTGGGGAGCAACAGAGGGTGGCAGCAAGAGCATACCCATGTGAGGTGAGGCAGGATAGGCTGGATCACACACAGTTATCTGCACTGCATTACCATAACAGAAGTCACCAGCTTGCATGCTGCTGGCATGAATTTAGGATCTTTCTTCATATGCTAAGTCCAATCATAGCAGAAAACAACTAGTAGGTCCAGAGTGCCTGTAATGCCTGTTCACGACAGTCTTCAAAAAACTTCACCGAGATAAATCTAATTTGGATTTGCTCCCAGCACCCTGCGCCCCGAACCCCACACGCAGCACCCAACACCTGGCACCCCGCACCTCACATCCAGTACTCAGCACCCAGCACCTGGCACCCCATATCCCGTACCTGGCACCCTGCACCCAGCACCCCGCTCCCTGAACCCCACACCCAGCACCTGGCACCCCGCACCTGGCACCCCGCACCTCACATCCAGTACTCAGCACCCAGCACCTGGCACCCCGTATCCCGCACCTGGCACCCCGCACTCAGCACCCAGCGCTCAGCACCCAGTACCTGGCACCCCGCACCCCGCTTCCGCAGCGCTGGGGCCGGACCGGGCGGTGCTGCTCTCCCGGTGCCGCGAGGGGGCAGCAGCGCCCCGTGGGAGTTCCCGGGGGGCCCCGGGTGGTCCCGGGTGGTTCCAGGTGGTCCCGGGGGGCCCCGGGTGTCGGGGACCCTTCCTGCCCACGCTGGCTCTGTCAGCACCACGGCTGATTAGCCGTGCCTGTACCAGGGCGAGGTCACCACCGATGGGCCCTTAGCAATCACTCTGCAGCACCTGGGCGTCCCTCCTCATTTGGGGACAGCTGTGCTGGGATGGGGAGACAGGCTGATCACACCCTGTCCGTACTCTTTTCTGCTTTACACTGGCTACTCCAAAGAGCTGACTTCAAGATGCTGCCTTGGAATTGGACCCAGCTATATACAGGGCTTTGCTTCCCCTCCACCCCTACCAATGGCAATCCTTTCCTGACCCTTCCAACCCCTTTGCACTGGGCATCAGAATAGGCCTGGGTTCCCAGGGATGAAGACAAAAGGAAAAGTCAGGGCGTGCTTTCCAGAAAGTGCCAAGATTCCAGAAACTGTTGTCTTCACTAGAGAGATCTGAGAGCTATTTTGAGTTAGATGGAGTCCATAAAGAAGTTCCCGTGGGGCTCTGCTGAGCTGAGCTGCCCAGTGCTCAGAGCAGAAGCTGCAGGCTCCCTCCCATTGCTCCTACCTCTGTTGTTGCCAGTCTCACACTGGCAGAGTATTCATCTGTTTTTCCTCCGGAATACCATGTATTTAGCCCGTAGTCCAGCTCAGGTGATTTGTGGAAATGTGGTAATGTTCTTTAATGAGAGGCTGTGCCTCACACCCTGGGCACTATTCCAGCATGCTCAACTCCTCTTGTTCTTCTGAGGTCCCAGGTAACCCAGGTGAGCAGTCCAGAAATGAGGTCCCTGATTGCACACCCTGTGTTAACAAGCTTGCCTTCTGCCTGGTGGCCACGTCAAAACTGCCACAAACATTTCTGTGGAGGATGTGACTCAGGGTCTCCTGCCTGCCTCCCTGTTGGCTGAGGGGACCCCAGCTGAGCCCTAAATGCTGGAGCTTGCTGAGCACATGGAGGCAGGTTTTGCATGGGAAGATAAGGAGGGCTTTTTTCAGCTCTGAAAGCTGTTTATTCTTTACAGCGTACTGACACCAGAACGGAAAGGGCCTTTTCCTGAAACTGGCTATTTATAAACAGCCTGCGGTGCCGAGCCTTCCCTTGCAGGGGGGCAGGGACTCTTGCAGCTTTTCTTTTGCTGCCTTGAGCTCACCCAGAGATCCTTCAGGCAGGAGTGAATAGAGCAGGTCTTGCTGCCCATCTGCTGGAGGCATGCTCCAGTACCGACAGCTTGTAGTAACTCTTTGGAAATGCCAAACTCCAGTGAGTACCTAATTCAGCCCTAAATCCCTTGCAGTTGGTGCTGTTCACAGCCCTGAATTCTTACAAATGCTTTGCAGGAGAAATTGGCCATTTGTGGCAGTCATGCCTTTAAATCGTGACACAGCTGGGCTTGCCCAAAGGGACACATACCTCTGGTGCATAGGCAGAAATCAGGAGCACTTGTAGCTCTGTCTTTCCAAGCTGCTGAACAGTGCAGTGTTCACTGCATCCACACACTAGAGGTGGGATTTGGCTGCTCCAAGATGTCTAAAACACAGCCTTGGAGCCCTGGCTAACTTTGTTCTCTGTTGTGTGAGTCAGCACATGCAGGCAGCTGGGACAGCCACAAACCCATGGCTCAAGCACAAAGAGCAAATTTATTCCCACTACTGAGCTGTCCCAGGGATCCTGAAGGCAGCACCCAGGCAGAGGTACACAAACTTCGTCCATGCTGGAGGAACACTGGTCTGCTGCTCGCACTGTTTTATCAAGGTTTATTCCCAGCTGCAAGGTCAATCGAGCTTTTACAATCCTCCTCACCAGTCTTGTTCTTTTAACCCGTTCCTCCCAATACCTGTGAAAGGAGAGAAATAGGCACCTTCAAATCTCATCTCCATGAGATGACTTTCTTTGGATTTTACCCAGTTTGTGTTGGGATGCTGGGCAACACTCTCCCTCCCTCCCTGTTTTTACCCCCAGCAGGCCAGTGGCTCTGTGGGCAGTGCAGAGCTCCTCTTCAGGGACACTGGGATCCTCTTTTGAACCCTGGCAGAAACTCTGAGGAAGCTACAGCTAGGTTTAGTTATTAAAACTACTGTTCCTTCCCTTATGTACCTGTGCCCTCTTAACAAACCAGGTTTGCTCTTGGCACTGCTCACAGTTCTGCAGCATTACCTGTATTCTCCTGCCTGTAGGGGTGTGATGGATTTTGGTTGTGGCTCTGGCACAGAAGCCCAGTGTGCCTGGCAAAACCCCCAGCACAGGGGTTTGGCCGAGAATTAAAGAATTAATAAAACCCTCTGTCCCCTTCTGGAGTTTGTTTTGTGCTGTTGGAGAAAGGCAGAGGTGTGCAGAGGGATGGGGAGAGGATGGGGCAGACACACAGCTCTTCAGCCATGCAGGGAGAGCCAGATTTCCATGGGGTTCTGCACACCAAACACAGCTGAAGCAGTGAGGATGGACCATGGCTCAGAGCCAACAGCGTGGGAGATCAGAAAACTGTTGCATTGAGGTCTCTTCACCCCCCTGGTATTTCAGTGGTCATGAGCAGGTCATGAATGTTTGTAGCAGGCTGAACTTGCAGAATTCCCTGGAAATGTGAACTCAGGGATATTTTTGGCAAATCTGGAAAGGAAATAATAATCCATCTGGAGGCTGCAGGATGCAGCACAGCCCCTGCACATGGAAAGGTCCCACTGCCTCTGAGCTGCACACATACAACTTGGCTGACTTGTCAAAACTGTCCTCAACTCACTACAGTGCCTTGCAATCAACTGACTGTTGTATTTACAGTTGAAACAGGAAAAGCAGGACTTGGTCCATACCTTGGTGTAGCAATTATGAAGCAACCTAACGGCAGACTGTAACCAGCATCTGGAAATCGGGAGTGTTGTAACGTGCTGAACAACGACATGCCCCAGAAGAGCCCCTCAGCATGCAAATACTGCTGAGATGGACCACACTGTAACCACTGGCTTTCTAAGTAGCAGCATGTTATCAAAGACTTGAGGTGCAGATCCCTGTTTTCCCTCTCCTTCAGGACAAAGGCTGATCTGGGAATTGGGCTGGGATCAGATGCTTGCGAAAGCAGTCACTTGTAAAGCTTTTACTATGGGCTTAGTCCTTTGTCTCTGGAATATCACTTGGATTTGGCAAAGAGCTACTTTCCCTAATCCCTATTCATGCAGAGACATGTGGAAGCTCCTGGGAATCCCTGCTGGACTAGGGACTTGGGTTCAGCAAAGTGGGAATAGTCCCTGGGAATACTCCCCAGTGGTATCCTCAAGGGCCTCCAGCCTGCATGCCTGGCCCTGGGGAGTGATACAGAGCCCCTTGCATTGCTCTTTCTTACTGTGATGTCCTTCCCTATGATCCAGGCACCTGAGAGATGAAACAGCAAGTCAGCAAGCATGAGCCAGAGCCTTTTCTGTGTATCCATACACTGAGGCCTGAGCTGGCTCCTCTGGATCGTAGATGGGGACACATAGATGAGTGGTGGCAGGCTGTAGCTGAGCTTCCCCTGCCCCTCCAGCATTGCTTCTCTGTGCAGATGATGGAGGAGGTGCAGGAGGAGGGCATCCCACTTTGTCCCCAGTCTTGGGCATCATGGGGCACTTTCTATGATGCGCCAGAGATGTGTGTTAGCTCTTCCCTGTGTCACACAGACACTGCACTTCACTGTGTGTTGGTTCCTACCTGGGGAGCCCATGTTTTGCAAGGGCCAGATCTGCCCTGTTGTGACTCCATATTCCATTTGATGCATTGTTAATAACAAAGAGGTGAATTGTTACCTATTTCTCATGCTGTTTTCCCTGGACACCCCTGATGCCTGGTTCTTTGCCCTGCTGCTGGCATTGCAGGGTAAACCCAGGAAGAGGAAGGGAAAGGAGCAGGCTGCCTTTTGAATGCAGTGTATATAAGCACAGTGTATGAGGTGCATCTGAGCATAGGGGATTTCCTCACACATGGCACCTCCATTGATGGCAGAGGTCAGGAAAAGGAGAAAAGAACATTGTCAGTCTCAGGCTGCTGCTGGATGAGAGTATTGGCAGCTGAAGGAGGATGCTCCTGGGTATGTTCAATCTATGACATTTGCCTGCCTCTGGCTCTCTCATCCCTACCCAGAGCCATGGCAGTGCTGTGTAAGTCACACCAGCCCTCACAGTCCACTGTGCCAGGCAGATATGGTGTGTTTTATTTGAAATAAGCTGTTTGCTGGAAAGCCCCAAGCCCTCCATTCTAAAGATTTGGCTCTTACAGAAGAAGCCAAGAAAGCCTCTGGCATCCTTTGCTACAATCACAGACCTCTCATTCCACTGGTCTAGCAAAGCTGATCGCACGTAGGATCTCAGAGATATCCTCATCAGCATGTGCTTGTGACTTGAGGATGTGGAAGAGGGAACAACAGACGTTCCCGGCATTCACATAGCCAGACTTAACTCCGGTTTCTGTTGTGAGCAACAAAGCACCTGGTAGGTGGGATGCCCTGCCTGGTCCCCTCACCTGAAGGCATTCTGCCTCATTGTGGCAGCTGTGAGACTTTTGTCTTCTCTTTGCCATTGGCTTCTTGAATCCAAATTGCACCTTTTCCTTGACAATGCAGAGAGGTAATGTGATTGTCCGGGAGCTCATGCTAACAGGCAAAAATCAAGGGGCTCAGTGCTGTCCAAACACAGTGTGATGGAGTTGGAGGTGGTGGAGTAATGCTTTCCTTGGGAGCTGATACTTGCCTCTGCCTCTTGCTATATACCCCAGGAGTAGTGCTGGGACATAGGGAGGGACTTACCTGTAAGACAGGACTGGAGCTGATGTGCAGAGCATTCCCTGGACCCTGCTGCAGGTTCCAGTGTTTGTGTGATGGGTGTCCTTAGCAGCCAGCTTGTATTCGAGGCAGATGGGAATTGCACAGGATGACATCAGGCATAGCTATAGTTTTATTTTCACAAGTCACCAGTATTTGACCAGGAGCATCTCCAGTTTTCTAGAGGAGAAAACCACATCTGAGACAGTTCCCTTGTAGCTAAGAATATGAAAGCTATTCGACTGAATATTTCTTAGTAATTGTGTTCTGGAGTTTGAGGGTGAGGTAAATGGTAAAATCCCCTTTCTTCCTCACCCCTCTGGTAGTCCAGAGGATTCTGGAGCAGAGTCAAGATGTCACAAGAACAAACTGTATTCTTACTCTGGTTGTTTGGAGTAGGAACACACCACCCCCAGAACTGTGCTGCAGAGAAACAGAGCAAAGCTTACCCCTGCTCAAGCAAACTCAGTCTTTTCTCTAAAGGCTTGAGGAGACAGCAGTGCAGAAACTCTGAGGTCCCAAGATGGCAGCATGAAGAAGAGGAGCAGATGGGACTCCTCACTCCAAACTTTTGAGGCAAATGTAAAACCAGCAATACAGGGTTTAAAAGAACGAATAAATTGAGCCCTAAAAGTAAAATGAAATCCAGCCTTGAGCTCAGGAGTGTGTCACCCTGAATGTCACAGGTATGACTATTTGTTCCTTGAATACATATTATATGATGGAAGCCATCCTGGATCTCACAGGAAGAGCGCTGTCTCCTGAAGCCGGGGTGGAGGGGCACAGGGAAGAAGGTTCATTGAGGGGAGTCTCAAGGAAGAATTGTGTGGTACCACCCCATGAGCAGCAGAGAGGGAGGAATGGCTCGTGGCAAGATGGGGTTGGTCTGTGCACATTGGCAGCTGCAGTGTGGGTGGCAGAATATCTTCATTGAGGATGACCCTGGGAGTTGTCCAGCTTGTGAGGAAACCAAGGGATAGCACTAGGGCACAGTTTTTAGGAGCTGGTTATTTGGGCAACACTGGCACTTGTATTTTAGATGTGGAGGTGGCCATACACCACCTCCTAGGCCAAGAGTGAGAGAGAACCCTGCCAATACACGCAAACATGGCTACAGTACGGTATTAACCTTGGAAGAGATATCTGGAACCTCTGCACAGGTCTCCGAAAATAGTAGGTAAGTGCCTGTGCCAGCCAGGAACCAAGGGAAAGGGAGAAATTAGGAAAGAAATAAGAGCAGTACAGCCCTGAAACAAGGTTCCAGAGAAATCCCATCCCCTCAAGTTTTCAAAATCTGCCTGGACAAAGCCCTGGACAGCCTGCCCTCCTTTGAATTCAGTCCTACTAGGAGCGGGGGATTGGACTGAGTGACCTGCAAAGGTCCCTTCCACTCTAAATATTTCTGTGGTTCTGTGAAGGATGTTTGAAATATAGAACAACCAGGCCTAATTATAGCATTGGAGAAATCCATGACACATCTACAGCTTAAACCAGTGCTGTTCCCTCCCCCGTCCCATAAAGCCAAAGACAGGGCAGAAAAAGGTGATCACAATCTATGATCTACAACACATAGTGATTCTTGGACAGGGAGACACCTGGAGGGAACATCTCAGGAGCTACAAAATCATTACTAATGTGGAGAAGATGAACAAGAAATGATTGGGAATTTGGAGACACCAAAAAAAGTGAGGGGGTGGCAGGTCTAAAATGAAGAGGAGCTTAGAGAGGTTAACAAAGACCTTGATTTCTCCCCTGTGGATTTCATTGGCACAAGACATCACTGAAGGAAAATGTATCTATGAAGATAAAAAAAAAAACCCAAAACCCCCTATTTCTGAGTCATGAACCTTTGATTCAGGAGATCTTTTGAGCCACAGATTTTGGTCATACAGAAATGTTCAGGTATCCCCGAGTGTCCGTGTACCTCCCATACTGTCAGAAACAGCTTCAATGAGCTACACATTTCCTGCAGAAACACCTCTGTTCACTTGGGTTTGACCCTGGCCTCTGCTACCTAAATCTGCAGAGATCAACAGATGTCTCCCATCACACTTGTGGAACATAATTTCCTGTCATCTTCCTCTTTCACTTACATTATAAACTTCTGTTGCCCAGCTTCTTCCTGAGGAGTACCAAGCTATTCTATGGCTTCTTTTGAGAAACACTACTCTGCCTCAGTTGTTTCTTCTTTCTCTACCATTTCTCTGGTTTTACATTATCATTTTTCTATAAACAGACCAGAATTTTTGACAATTCATCATCATGGGCAGTGCACAGGATGCAGCTGAATTGTCTGTTGGTTCTATAGGGCATTCTTTGTTTGATTTTACTTTTCATTCCTCTTCTAATGATTTTCTAGCCTTCCTTTTGCTTGTCTGGCTCCTCCTGAACAGCAAGCTGAGATTTTTCATAGGAACATTCATTGTAACACTAAGATCTTTGCTGAGTGACTGTAGCTAGTTTAGAGCGCAGCACTGTGTGAAGTCAAGGAATATTAACCCTCTAGCCCTCATTTTGTATTTACCAGGCATTGCTGATGTTATTGCCTGGGCACTCACTGCCAGCAGATCCTTCACCAGCTCTGCACCAGGCTTTCACCTTGCAACTCTGCATCACCTTGCGCTATCAACGAACTTCATCACCCAAGAGCATGTGGTCAGAGACAGGGATGTGGAGAAAAGCCTTGTCTTTCTGTGCTTTCACACTCACGTGCTCCCAGAGGCTGCCTCAAGCCCTGGACAATACACAAATAGCTACAAAACCTAATCCTCTGGAGCATTCCAGAGGATCTGGCCTGGGTGAGGGGACAGGGTGGGGTTTGAGAACTTTCCTTCTTCCACAATACAGAAAATAATCTCCTGGTACCTCAGAGGAGAGGTGCTTGTCTGTAAACACAAACTCTCAATGTGAGGAGTTCACTTATATGTCCTCAAAGCTCCCAAACTGACGGGCACTGTCATTCAGCAGCAGTGTAAGGTGTGCTGCAGTGCCTGTCAGCCCCTACCAGAGTTTGGGGATCATCCTGCTGCCTTCCTGCCTGGTGTGGGATGGAGAGCTCAGTGTCAGCTGGATGAGAAAAGCAGAACTCAACCCTGTTATGCTTTTGGTGACCTTTGAGAAACTCACCTGCAGACCCAGGTAGCTGGGTTGCCCCGTTGTGCCACCTGGCACCTCCGTTCACAGTGTGGGGCCAATCACCCTGCCAGGGGACCTGGGCAGGCAGGATGCACCACAGAGCTGAGCGGAAAGGGAGACCTGAGCTGTCCAAGCTGCAGCCTGTGCTGCTGTAGCAGGTCCTGTGTGCCTGAGGAAAGGCACACAGAGCCTGCAGCATGAAGGTGCGGGGGGCAAACCACACCTAAACTAAGAATGCATTACAAAGGAGGGGATCACAGCACACTTGTCCAGTCCAACCCAGACAGAAGCAATAGGCCTTTAGCAGAAATGATAAGTGATTTTGGCCTGGGTTTTCTAGAAAATCACAGAGACTGACGATGGCCACAAAATTTGCTTTTCCGCATGTCCATGTACTGACCGCAATTAACAGGGTCTTTTGGGGAAGTGAAGGGGCATCAAGAAGCAGTGAAATAATCTCCACTGAGCCTGCTGGGACAGACTCCCTAGAAAATCCTGACTGAACCCCCAGTCATTCCACATCTCTGGTATTATTGGTTCATGTACTCTGACTTAAATCAACAGTGCCTTTCGCAGTGCACTGCACAGCCCTCTGAGAGGATGTACTGACATGTTTCTCTGGCCATCAAACGCCAAGCACTTATCACACAGAAACTGTTCCTGGGAAAGCTCTGCAGAAATTGCTGAGTTGATAGTCCTCATCTGTGGGCTGGACACAGCTCCCCACTTGTAACTGGGACACTGTAGGTCACAGTGGTGTTTACCACAGAGCCTACACGCCCCCCAACAAGAACTGACAGCCCAGAACATGCTTATTTTGTGGTTGAATTACTTTTATTCTGAGGTTGCCAACTCTTCACTGTTTACCTAAAACCTGCAGCTGCAGAGACAACAAAGTTCTTCCAGGTCTCCAACAGCCCATTGCCACAGAGCTGACAGCCTGAGCAGGGCTCTCCCACCTTCAACAAAAGCCACACCAGTTATTTTTTGACCAGCTCTTCAGACTGTCCAGGCATAACCACCAAAAGGACGGGACTTTAACAACTGGTCTTGAGTTGTGCAAAGAAAGCCAGGGGACATTGACAGACAGCTCAAAGTGGTTCAGCCATGCCAATACTGGCATCCACAGCCCCATTACTACAGGGCAGGGAAGGAACACTTGGGAATATCCCTGAACTCTGCAAAGGAACGGGCTGGAAACCCTTTAAAAAGAAAAATCTAAGCCCTGGAAGAGTAGGAGAGCAAAGACTGTCTTGATTTTTACAGCCTTTGTGGTATAGAAAACTGCAGCAGAGAGCTGCTAGCAGAGCTGTAGCCCAGCTGTCAGACGTGCACTCAGTCTGGAAGGAGTCACTACCCACTTGTCCAAGCAACTTTAGATGATCTAAGTCCTCTCCAACTCAAAGCATTCTATGATTCTATGACCTGGGTCAGCTGGCAAAAGCAGCCGTTCTGCAACAGAGCAACACCATCCACATCTGTAATTTCTCCTCAGTACAGAGAAGAAGCATCTCATCATCCCAACCACACTTCAAGGACTTAGTTCCAAGCATTAAACTAGAAACCAAATCCTTCCAACTCGTGTATCAGGTGGGGGACACAAGTGACCGGGCCCACAGCCCACTAGCAGGAGCAAAGGCAACACTTCTCCCAGTGGTCCACACTGCACCAGTCCGGAGACGGGCACTGAACAAACGCACACGGGAGATATTTCAGCTTTTATTCGGAAATCCATCTGTACATTCCGACCCGCCGAGTGGCAGCTGCCAGGGGCCGGTAGCACCAGGGGGCAGCAGCAACCAGGAGTCACCGGAGCTTCCCCAGCGCCTGGAAACAGGAGCCAGCGGAGGAAACCAAACGCCGCCGGCTTTTACACCTCACCTTCTCTGAGCAAAGGAATTGGAAATCGAGTCATCTTTATCACATTCAGAAAGGTGTTGGATTTAGCCCTGTGCGTTCAGCATAACTATCTCGAGTTGAAGCGACTATTCTGCAGAGCAGCTTGAAAACTATCCCAGGCTTGCTTTTCCCAAAGCCAGCATCTTAAAGCTGCAGTACTCTCCAGGCATCTTTCCCAGCAGTCCCAAAGCCAAATAACAAAAGAAGCCCTTGCAAATAAATAATCACAGTAAGATAAATAAGATTAGAACTGAAATATACAGTTACATGGTCTTTATTTGGTTTCAGAGGTGGAAAAAAGGTGGAGCCAGACTGCAGCTTTAAGCCTCATGCCTGAATCAGCCTCAAACACTTGGTAAATTTTACAGCTGATTAGCAGTACAGGTCGGAGATCTGAAGTTCCACGGAGATGAGCATTTAGCCACATATGCACACCCTTCCCCTAGGCATACTTTATTTTTCCAAGTTAGAAAAAAAGCCTGCTATGGGGAAGTGCCCTCTCCCGAGCTGAACAGACATGACTGAGGACCTATTTACTGTCACCGTAAAACATCCCAACAAATAACCCCACCCATGTTTGCAAGGGGAAACTGGTTCAAACCATGCACCAGGGAGACAATCCTCTCTCAGGATCCTTCAACTCCACTGGCACCACAGAATCCATGAGCAAATCCAGCTACCAGCAGGGCTGCCAGCTGCCTATCACTTCTTGCGCTCCAAGCCTAGTTGAGGAAAGTCATAAGTCCATTATTTCTACTTAAGCCAGAAATCCTTTTAATGTCATTTAGAGGCAGTTCTACAGCAGGAGCTCTTGATCTGCTCTCTGTTTGGGGTGCACCAAACCCCTCTCCAGGAACTCCCACACAGAAAAAAAAAACACGGAAGAGAAAAGCAATCCATTGCAAGCCAGTGTCCGATGATTGTCCCTTTGGGGAGGGCAGGAATCCAGGACGGGGCAAGGCAGGGAAAGGGAGGAGGGTGGCACGGGGAAAAATTAGAAACAAACTCAAAACCACCAAGACATAAGCAGGAGCTCAAAGCCCCTCAGCAACTGATGGCACTGGGTTGCTGTTTGCTAACAAAGTCTGAAATGAAGTCGAACTCGTTCTGTCCCAGGAATAACTCTGGCAGCTCCTGAATCCGGTCCAACCCCAGTTCCAGGACAAGCGATGTCAAGACCTCCTCATCTATGAGATCGGTGTCCATAACATTCAATGTCAGCGCTGGTGAGGGCATGTGCTGCATGCCTGGGTGCTGGCCCGGCCCCACTCTGTACTGCTGGGCACCAGCTGCCATGGGCCCGTTGCTCATGCCCAGCGGGTGGCCCTGGTACTGGGTGTTGAGTTTTTGTAGGTGCATGCTGGCCATGAGCTGCTGGGTGCCCACCGGCCCCATGTACTGCTGCTGCTGACCTGGGCCATTGAACATCATTGCGTTCTGCATCTGGTGGTGGCCCATCTGTCCGCTGAGGCTGGGTCTCGGCCTCATCGCACCGTCCATGCCGGCCCCTCCGTAGGGCATCATCTGAGCGGCGGCAGGCAGCGTCCTCAGCACATGCTGCCCGTGCTGCGGGGGTCCCTGCAGCCCGCTCACCCCCATGCGGTAGCTCTGCAGCCCGGCGCCACCGTGGCTCATCGGCATCATCATATGCTCGGCCATGGCCCCAGGTCCCTGCGAGATGACAGCGGCTCGGGCACGGCTCCCGGGGACGGCACCGGGTCCCGCTCCCGCCGAGCCGGCTCCGACAGAAGATCCCGGAGAGCCCCCACCTCCGCCCGGGGGTAAGGCACCGCTCCGCTCCCTCCGCAGGAGTCCGCTGGCGGGGGAAGCTGCGCGGGGACCCTCGGCACGGCCCCGCCAGGAGCCGGGCTGTGCCTGCGCGGTACGCACCGGTCCGGGGCTCTGGCGGGCAGCGGCTCCCCTCTCCGGCAGCACCGCTGGCTCGGCCGAGCTGGGCTCAACTCCCCACAGCTCGACTCGGCTGGGCTAGCCAGGAGCAGCGCCCGCGCTCCCGCAGTTATAGAGCTGCGGGCGGGGCGGGTGGGGGCGGCCCTGGCGCCCATTGGAGCGCGGGCGGGCGGCCCGGCCCCGCGGGCGGGCAGGAGGGAGGGAAGGCGGTGCGAGGGTTCGTGCCCGGCTCGGCTCGGCTCGACTCCGCTCGGCG
>VZRS01008807.1:133597-148133 GCA_013398055.1 Ifrita kowaldi
GGCTCGGCTCGGCACTGCACTGTATCCCTGTGACACTACAAACGGCACACCGTCAGCTCTCTGCAGTCACCTCTCCGTTGCCTTCCTCCTCACAGTGCCACTGCCCAAGTCTTTGTTCCCGCTAACACACTGGGTGGCTGGGCCTCAGGTCCCACTGCGGAGCTTGTGCTGAGCTCCCTGTTTATGCTGAAGGGTGCACCTTTGTCAGGTGCTCCCAGGGCCAAGGTTAGTGGCCGAGAATAGTCGGTGGCGTCAGCTGGGTGGTTGGTTACTCAGCCGGCAGCATCTTCCTAGCAAGGATGCGCCAACCTTCCAAACACAGGTGGTACTGAGGGTATTGTTACACACACAGGGGTTTGCTGGTTGATCTGTCTGCAGCAGTGTCTTTTTCACCTCTGAGGTGGGCTTTGTCTCACGGGGTCCCAATGCAGCCCACATGCCTACCTGCTGAGCTGTGCTAGCCAAATTATTTCACCATGGGCCTAGACTACAGCAGCTCTGGTGCTCTCTGCAGGACGTGGTGCTTTCCAGTAGTGTATGAAAGAACAGTAGTGATCTTCCTTGTCTGCTTTGTGTTTTGAAGGAACCTAGAAACTTCTTTTAAAAGATATTAGTGTTGCATAGTTGCCTTCTTGGAAGGCAGGGAATGACAAAGTTCAGCTTGCTTCCCCAACTTCATTTTTTGTCTCTGTCCTCTCCCAGACAGCCCTTAACCACAGCATTACATACCATGGGTCTGGTAGTGACAGACAGGTCTTTTCTGCCTGCTTGGAGCAGGTTGTTTCATGGAGTTTTAAGTGTTCTGCATGTTTGTGGTGCTTGCAGACCCTGGTGAGCAGAGGAAAGGTCTAAGTACCTGCCACCATGAAGGGACAAAGTCAGGCAGCATGGGCACCTTAGGTGAGTTCTGAGCCATGGTACTGACCTGAAGGGTTACTTATAAGGAATATTTTTGTATCAAAACACTTTAAACCAGCAGCTTAGAGCAGATAACGCCTGGGAGCCTTCAGCTCTGAGATTCCGGCAGCCAGGAATGGAAAGTGTCTTCTCTTACCGGGACAGAGCACAGGGCCATAAATCTCCAGGACATTCTGGGTGTTGCTTTTGTTTGTGCCACCTTCTGCCTTGCTAAGTGGCTGGGATAGATTTCAGGTGTTGTTGGTGAGCCTCTAGCTGATGAATCAGTTGGTTAATTGTTCAATATAATTATGTAATGATTGTTTTTTAACTGTGGAGATTTTGACAAATGCATTTTTAGTACGAATAAACACACGCTCACATACATATCCCTGCCTCCTATAAGCTCACATGCAGATGCGCACCCACGTGAGGAATAAATGCTAGGGGAGTGTCTGCCCTTGTCTTTTCAGAGGCATCCAGCCGTGAAAACATCTCTCACTTGGAGGAGAGGTGTGGTGTGTCCTGCAAGACCTGGGTAGGGGCAGGAATTCTTGGACAGGTGTAACAGGTGGGAAAGGGCTCTCCACAGCATTTGCATTACAGAAGACCCCAAAGGTGATAAATTGCCCTTCATTTTGGAAACAAATTAGTAGATGAGAGAACACTCTTGCTGAACACAAATGGGAAGGTCCCCTCTATCTCTATCCTCACTCATGCCCGTCTCCTGGAAGGATAAGACCAATCAGCTACTCATCCAGTTTGAAAATAGTTTGACCAGAAATAGAGTTATGTGCCAACTTTGTGCCATTGTCCCTAAATGTTTCCCCAGCATGACCTGGGGTGTTTGAGGAGAACCAGTGCCCGCAGGAATGGAAGGGCACAGGGGGATGGGAGGATGGGGAGGCATTGCGGTGGGCAGAGGTGTCCACAGATCCATAGCCTCCCTGTTTGCCATGTGTGCCAACTTCCTGTGCTCTGTGTCCTGGGGGCTCCCTGTTCTTGAACCATTAATGTTTTATTTCACAGGGACCAGCTTAGACTGGCCTGCTGCAATTCACTCTGCCCAGCTGGTGGCTGGGGGGCAGAGCTAAGAAAGGGCTGACCAGTTCTGGTAGCATCTCTCTCACTGCTCTTTTTGGCCCAGAACAACCAGTGGGTCCTTGTTGTGCTGAGGTCTTGAGGATTAAGGACCCAAACCACTGCAGCCATGTTTACACTGTGTGTGACCCATCTAACCCCAGGCTTGTGTCTCTCCCCTCTGCCCTGCCGTCTGTCATCAGCCCACGGACAGACTGGTCTTTCTGGGAAAGCAGATAAACTGCCAGAACCAGCCCTTGGGCTGTTGGTCAGTGAGCCCTGACTGAAGTCACCACATCAGCCACTTCCAGCAGTGTGTCATTCATGGCTTCCTGACATGGGACTTCCCCAGGCTGGCTGTACTGGTATCATCAGCCCTGTGTTATCAAGGGTGCATTACCCAGGCTGGGAATTAATCAGATTGTTGCTCCAGTGGCACCAGTTTGCCTTGGTATGACTGGAGATGCAGCAGCACTGCCCATTTGTCTGTGTCCCACGTCAAGGCATCCATGTGGGTGGGCAGCAGTTCAGGGATCTGACCACCAGCACATTGCAGATCTTCTCTTTTCCCTCTTAGGAGACTGCCTGATGCACAGCTCTGTGTTACCTATGACTTTGTTTATGTGAGATGTTCCCTCCACGTATTTGATCCCTGATCATCATGTGTTGACTGCACAGCTCCAGTGGTATTCCGGTGGTAAAATCCTGCTCCCAAGCTCCCAAGGGATGAGAGGTGGCACAGGCATGTGCTTTTGGTTAGCAGAGATGCAAAGACTTTTATCTTGCAAGGTTTTGCATGTATCAGAACTGGCTCTTGCTAATTGCAGTTGCTGATCTCAAGAACAAAATCTTTTTTTTTTGCAAGAGTCTGAGACAGTTCTGGGGCAGGGGGTGGGAAGAACATTTTTATGAAGAGCTTTGTAGAATGCAAAATGTGGTGATGGAGAGTGGGTAAAGGACTTTTTGGGGAATTACCTCGAACCAAACGATTCTCACTATGCATTTCGGTTTACAATCCACCCTCAGCTGTGGGGTGTGAGGTACCTTTGCATGGAGATTGCAGAAGAATTTGAGGAGTGATGTGAGGTATGTGTTTGGGTGTACATGGAAGAATCTGGGAACCCCCATTATTCAAAGACTCCTGGATGCCCAGTTAAGTCAATGCTTGGTCTTACACAGCTCCTGCAGGTTTCAGAGCAATTGAGGTGTGCAGATAAGTGCTAAAGCCATTTGGAACATCATGTTAGGGGAGAAGCTTGGCTTTGAGGGACAAATGTCCAGCAGAAGCCCACTCACTGAGGGACAAATACAGAGAGTAGAAATGCACAGTAGGAGGCTGGAAGTCTGTAGAAATGTGACCTAGGCTGAGATCCATCAGGTACAACTGCCTGATGTTGCTGTACCTGGGTCTTGCTGTGGGCATGTGTGCATAACTCACCTCCACATTGGCTTAAACTCCTTGTAGCTCTCTGCTGTATCACAACAAAGTATTCCTGAAGTATTATTTTTCCAGAAGATGGTGGGTATCAGGCAAGATGCTCCTCTTGCATGCTGTTGGCTTGTTGCAGTAGCTGTTGCCTGTTGCAGTAGCTCCCGTGGGCCCAGCAGCTGGTGGACTGTGGCAGTTGGGAAGATCTTGGGCTGGATGAGTCCAGAGCTGGATTGCTAAAGCACTCACTGTTCCCTGAGGGGTGGAGAATGTCAATGGCACACAGTGCTGGGAAGGATCAGCTGCTGAACACCAGGCAGTCATCATATGTGGCAGCAACCAGCTCCCATCTGCCTTTTTCTCCATAAACTTTCTGTCTTCACTTGATCTGTCCCCATCATGCCAAGGTGGCACCTACATTTTGGGTACTTGGAAAAGCAAGGGCAGGAGGGGTTCCCGAGGAAGGTGGTGGAGATGCTACAGCAGCTCACCAGCCTGTAGGCAGCTCCTTGCTGGTGGTTCAGGCTCCTGGGATGAAAGAGGGGCCACGAACCAGGCACAGGGGGGCTAAACAGATCTGTTGGACTTGGATAGTCCTAGAGTCCACACTGCCCACTCCACAGGGCCTCCTTTTCCCTTTCTGGTGGAAGGGTTGACACATTCTGATTCCTTTAAGTCCTTCCTGGGGGCACGTCTGCTGCCCCTCCCTGCACTGCCAAGGGGTTGAAAGTTTTTCTACCTAATGTTTGACTATTTTGGGACATAAACTTTAATCAAATATTCACTGTCAGCTGCTATAGATCTTTATACCAGATCTGAAAGGATCCTAGGGAGTCTCTGCTGCACATCTAATGCTTTCCCAGCAGATTCATTTATTGACAACCAGAAGATGAGAAGGGGATGCAATGTCATTTTTTGTTTGTTTAAGGACCATCACAGTTTGCAAACCTCAATTTTGAAGCCGAGAAGTCTAGCAGAGACCACGGTGCTTTAAATACTGAACCAGGAGCAAATTCTGATGGAATTTCTTCAATTTGGCTTTAAATAAGTATGTCAACAAGGCAAGATTTAGAAGTTAAATTAAATATTAATCTTCTTGACGCTGAGTTACACTTACAGGTGTCTCTGAGAAAGAGAACTGGCCAATTGCAAATTCTTTGAGACACCCTGTTACCAAACATATTTCTTGTCCCCAGATGGGTCTGACATGGGCAATTAAGGTGACAAGCACCATTCACTGGGCAGGATGTGGGTAATCTGTGGTGCCATCAGGGCTATGGGTACCAGCATGGCCCAGCAGAGAGATGTGGTAGATCTGAGCTCCCTGGGGGCTGTGAGAAGGGTAGAGCAACATCTCCTGGGAAGGTGCCCCAGACACTGCCTGCCTGGTGATGGGTCTGTGGAGTTGTCACCCCACAGGTGATTTACAGGGAAGGACTTTGCCCAGCACAGTCATGGTGTTGTACCATCCCTCAGTACATGTAGGGCAGGAACAGGCTCGTGCTAGCATGGAGCTTCCTTGAGCAAATGCCTCTTACATGAGAGAGATGGGATGAGTGTGAGTTTCTCTGAGAACAACTATGGGTGTGTAGCAGGAAAGATTTTTCATTAAGATTTAAAAAAACCCCAAATATTAAGGAGGAAAAGGAAAGAGCTCAGGTGTGGCTCCTCTCTGGGCACAAGTGACTGCACAGCCACTCAGCAGCCACACAATCGTTCACCCAACAGCAACCCCAAATCTCCTCTCCCTGATTTCTGCCTGGTAAAAGGGTCCTCCAGGCGAGCAGAATCAAGGTGCTACATTAGCCTGTCATTCTCATCTGCATTTCGATGGAAACACTTCATAAAAGGCAGGAGGTGCTAGGCAGAGCCAAGGGATGCAAACAGCCCATTGGAGGGGGCAAAAGGTGGGTCGAACCCTGGCAGCCCCACTGGGTGCAGGGACTGGTCTGCAGCCAACAGCCAGCTCTGGGGAGCCATTAACCCTGCTGGGATGCCAAGGATGGGAAGGCTGGGCCTGCTCTCAGCTCTGTGGGAGCCTGCCAAATGTGCAGGTGGTGGGTGTGCAAGCTCCTTGCACATGCATGCTGGGCACAAAGCTTTCTGTGTGCACTGATGTGGGCCCCCTTGCCCCTCAGCAGCACCTCGCCTGCCAGGGCCACTAAAGAGTGCAAAGGTGACTGAGCCAGAGCCAGGCAGGAGGGGCGGGTGCTCCCCCGGGAGCGGCAGATGCAGCTGATCCCAGCACCCTGTGAGCTCCAACCACCAAGTTGGCTTGCCCAGCTTGTAAACAACTTATTTTTTTTTCCTCTGGGCTAATCTTGCTCTGTGGGGGCAGATAACATCACTGGAATTTTTCCAGTGTCCTTTGCAAGAGCCTCCTTCTTTGGACTTTGGCTGAGACGCACATGAATGAGACACGAGCTTCCTCAATTGCTTTCTCTTGTTTGCTTTGCTCTGGGCCTGCTTCCTGCTCTGCTCCTTGCTCCTGGTTCCTGGTCTCATGGAGAGTGACCAGACCAAGCTCAGCACCCCCTTGTGCTTCTCTGGATGTCCCTGTGGGGCTGGGGCGGGGATGCTGGCAGGAAGCAGGAGGGGCAGTGGGGTCTGGGCTCTCCTCACTGATGCCCTGCAGAGTGGGGCTGGCTCTGGGGATGTGAGCTCCTGCTCTGCATCCTGGGTCTTTCCTGGCAGCGCTTGTGCCAGGGCAGCTGCTTTGGGTTTAGGCCTGTACCATGGCTGGTGTGGGCTGCACTTCAGCCTCAAAGGCCCAAAGGGGTTCTTGTCCTGTGGCAGAGCCAACCCCAATACAGGTGGTGTGGTACCTGAGTCCCAGACCTCCCAGCCGCCTGCCCCCACTCTGCCCAGAGTTTCCACTTATTGCCCCTTGAGCCCTCAGGGATCTCCGTAGAGGGTCTGACAACAGAAAACCCATCCTACTTCGGAGAGGGCTGGCAGCCCAAGCACCACTCAGCCATGGATGTGCAGCCCAAAGGGCTCCAGGTGCTGCTCCGAGCGTGGTAGAAACAGGCAGCCTGCCAGACCAGTCTGCCAGCACAGCCTCTGACATGCTACAGGGCCACAAGTGTCACCAGCTCCTGCCCCAGCAGGAGTGGTGCACGTGTCACCATTCACCTCTTCCCCGTGCTGTCATCCCTCCCCAGAACAGCTCGGTGGCTTGCTGCAGCCAGGGAAACTGAGGCACTGACCCTGTCCTGCTGCTGGCCACAGCTGAGCCACTGGCCTGCACAGGCCTTGCTTGTGCTCTCCTGGTATTTCCCACTTCTGTTCTTCCTTTCCACCTGGGAGTTTTCCAGGTTTCTGTATAGAGTCTGTGGTCCACAGACTATGAACCAGCTGGTTCTGGTGTCCAAGGGATGGTCCACTTGCCAAGTCATGGGGCTCTGCTCTTGCACGGTCCCATCAGTCCCGTGGCTGTCCTTCCCAGGTCCCCCAGCATGTTCTTTCCCTTCTAAAGACAAGCAAAGGAGTCATCCCCTCTCATGTGAGTGACCCACAGATCTGCTTCAGGGTGAGAAGATGCTTTGCCCAAGGCCTGGCTCACATTGCTGCCCAGGCTTATGGTCATCACTGTACGGCCTTTCTGGATGTCCTGGTCACCTGGTCATGATTTCCCTCAGGCTGGCTTTGAGGCACGGGTGGACAGAGCAGGGCTGTGGTTTCTCTGGCAGGAAGCCTACTGTGTCCTGTCTCATCATGGGTCAAGACTGCCTCTTCTTGGGTCCCCCTGCCATGCTCTGCCCATTCCTCCCAGGACCCGGTGTGGTGGTGGGGTAAGTGGAGATGGACAGCAGTGGGGCTTTCTCACTCAAGTGCTGCTCCTGTGAGACCCAGCTTTCTCTGGGGCAGGGAGCCAGAGAGGCTTGGGGTTATTTCTTGTTATCTCCAGGCACCTGCACTGCTGCTGTGCTGAGGCAGATTAGCTGTGGCGGTTTCTCTGGTCTGCTGTTGCCTCATGCGACTGACTTGCATTTGGAGTTTGGGGTAGTTGGGGCTGTGGCGGTGAGTCTTTGGAGGGGCTGTAGAGTGGTGTTTCTTTCATTATCTTTAGGAATAGCTGTTGCTGTTTATCTGCCTTCTCTTTTCTTCACGTTATGCAACCTCCTTTTGAGATGTCAGTGGCTGTTTTTCCAGGGCTGATGTAGCAACAAAACTCTTCCTGGTATTTCCAGACCCTCATGGCTGTAACATCCAATGTCACACCTGCCCCTCTCACTCCCCTGACTGTATGAGGATCCCCAAGTACTTTTCCACTCCAGTAATGAGTCCAGGTGTTGAGCAGGGATTACAGCAAAGCCCTGGGAAGATGCAAGCTTGTGAATGGGCTGGGTGCCGGCAGCTCTGGTTCGCGTGGCCAGGGGAGGATCAGGGCGGGTGACTCAGGGCAACTGAAAGTTTTGTCCTGGGAGAGCTGCCTGGGATCCAGGTCGCTGGGACCTGTTTGTCAGGTTCCTATTTTTGTTATTCACTAGCTCAGTATTCCTGAAAACAAATTGTGTTGTTGTCACCTGATTGGCATCACAGGCATCAGAGCATGGAGAGTGTCCTGCGTGGAGAGCCTGTTTGGGTGGCTGGATCTCAGCTCCGCAGTGACTGCGTTTTGTCTCTGCTGTGGCCACGTGCAGCCGTGCCAGTCCTGTGGCTGCCTGCAGCCAGAGCTGTTCCTCTTGGGCTGTGCCCCTGGAAGAGCCCTGGTACTGCCTGGGGACCTGCCCCCCACCAGCTCCTCCAAAACCAGGGCAAAGCACCACAGCCTTTGCTGTCAGAGGAGACCTTCAGACACTGTCCTGTGTGGCTGTGTTTTGTGTGTGGGCTGAGCCTGCAGCAGGGACTTCATAGAACTGTAGAACCTTCCTGAGCTGGAAGGGACCCACAAGGATCATGGAGCCCGTCTCCTGGCCCTGCACAGACACTCCACCAATCCCACCTTGTGCATCCCTGAGAGCTTTGTCCAAACGCTCCTGGAGCTCTGGCAGCCTCGGGGCCGTGCCCATTCCCTGGGGAGCCTGGGCAGTGCCCAGCACCTTCTGGGGGAAGAACCTTTCCCTCATCTCCAGCCTGAGCCTGCCCTGGCCCAGCTCCAGCCGTTCCCTGGGTGCTGTCCCTGGTCAGAGAGCAGAGATTGGAGCTGCCTCTGCATTGCCCCTTGTGAGTAGCTCTCAGTGTGCTCTGCCTTCAGTCTCCTCTGGTCCAGCTGAACAAGTCAAGTGACCTCAGCTGCTCCTTGTATTGCTTCTCTTCTAGACCCTTCACTGGGCTTTGGGACAAAAGCCCCTGGGTTTTGTTCTCCAGCTGGCCCCCTCCTGCAGCAGAGGTGAGCTCTGCTGGCCCCTGGCTCAGGCTGTGGGCTGATGATGGTCCCTGAGTTGCCACTGTATTGGGGTAGGACAGGACAGAGTCACTGATGTGTGAGAAACTGCTGCTTATATAGAGCAGAGAAAGAGCTGGCAACAGGCTGATGCAAGGGCCCTTGACAGAGCCTGAACAACCTTGGGAGGCTGTGGACAATTCTGGGGAGAAGGTGCTTGTGGCGGGACACTGCTGTTTCCTTCATCTGCAACAACATCTTTCTGGAGCTGGACATTTCTTCTTAGGCCAAGCTTCAGCAGAAAAACCTGCCAGCTAAACCAGGGATTTCACTGATACGTAATTTTTTGCTTAATAGCAAACCAGTTACAGGAAAATGTTTTATTTTGAAGAAATAAAGAAACAATTTTTTCTTGCATCATCCATTCTCCTTTTTATCGTGGTAAAAGCTGCCAGGGAGCAGGACCTGCTTCTGATCTTAGAAATACTGAAGAAAACATCTGTTGGTGTTTGTGGTGAGAGAAGCATAGCTGTGCCTATCTCACTGAGCAGCCCTGAGCTTTAGTCATCTTGTCGTGTCACCAGGGTGGTGTGTCAGTGGCTCAAGCAGCACTGCTGGCCTGGTGCGGTGTACATGGAGATCAGCCAAAGCAAAGGGGTTTGTGGCCAAAGGAAGGCCAGTTCTCATGTGGACATGTTTTCTTTTTACATGAAGAAAATGGCCTGAATTATTCATTTATTGGGAGTAAACTGAAAATATGTGCTATCCGAAAATGCATGTTGCTGGCCGGTATCCACTGAAATCCATGGGAGCTATTGGCGTATGTGATTTTAGGAAAACAGCTCTTGTTGCTGCTGCCATTGTCAGGATTACAACTCAATTGCCCTTTTTGGGAACACTGACTGCTGAAGGCATCTGTTGTGTAAGGGACAAGCTGGTGAAAGTAGATGATTGCCAGGTGGGGAGAGGAACCCTCCTCCCGCTGCCACGGCCATGCTGTGGGTTTGTGAAAGGTGTTTGTAGTTTGTAGAAGCCTCCTGCCTGGGCTTCAGGGACAGTGGTGTTGGGATAGTTGGTGCTATGGGTATGGGGGGGGTACAGGAGGAGTGGGAGCAGCATCCCTCCCTCCTCCCCCACCCTCCTCCACTTGCCCCATCCATCTCTCTCTGCTGCTGAGTCTATGGACAGGGTTGTACATGGCGGGGTTGTCTCGAGGGGTGCTCCTGCATATCTCAGTGGAGAAGTGGCCAAGGCCAGACTCTGAGGTTCTCCTGTCACTGGGGTCTCCCTGATGCTCCCAGCAGAAACATGAGATGGTGCCAGTCATACACTGGCACCCTTTAAATATCTCGTTTCCTGACACCAGTGACCACAAGTGCTGCCAGTTCTGGCCTTGGCAAGGTCTGAGTTGGGCTCTGCAGTTGAGAACGTGAAATGAGTTTAGGGAAAAGTTGAGGGTCTGAAATGGGAAAATCCACATTAAAAGACTGCACTCCCCGGGAGACACCAGTGTAAGGCTGGGGGACAGCTCTGCATGGAGTTACAGACCTCTCACCTGGGACAAAGGTGGAGGTTTTGGGTGAGATTTGGGTTACCACAACTCTTCCTGTGTTCCTGGCTGTGGCTTGGTTGTGCTGCACTTTTCAGCAACACTGTGAAAGCATTCCCGTATCTTGGAGTGAGGTGGCTGTGTTACTGTTGTCCTGAGGAAACAGCACATGGAATTGTGCTCCATGGCTGCATTTTTGCAGGCAGCTGAATTGCCTTCTCACTGCTGTAGTTATCTGATGCTTTAGGGACTTCCAGCAGCACACACAGGAGTTCATCTAGTGCTGGAGCTCTTGATAAGCAGGGAAGAAGTGCATTGGGGTGGGAAGCAAGGTCTCCTTCTTGCTATGGATATATGGCATTAATCTGGTCCACTATATCTCATGCAATGCACCCTTGGCGAGCAATCTGGACCAGCTTGAAGCTTCCACCTTGGTGGCACTGCAGTCCCCTACCAGCTGTGCTTCAGCCATGAGAGTCTCAATGAGAAGTTCAAAGGACCTTGTGCCTCAGGAGCTGAGCTCCCCCAGAGCTGAGCAAAGAGGAGCACCTGGCTGGAGCAACCAGGAGGAGGAGAAACATCAGGAGCCACGTTGTGTCCAGGGCAGTGCAGTCCTGCCAGTGTCTGGGACCTCCTCTGGGCATTTTCAGCTGGATGTTGTCAGGTAGGAGGATTTGGACTGGGTTTGGGCTCGAGAGGACTGGCAAGGTCTGGCATGGATGTGGGCCCTGCAAAGTAGCCCAAGGCAGGAGAGAACTGCTGCTACTCTCCCCACATGAGGAGCTGATCCAAGCTGCACAGGTTCCTGCAGCATTCCCAGCTAAGATCCCCTTTCCCGAAGTTGTATGAGCAATGCAGTTTCCTTCTCAAGGTGTGGGAGCAGGTGACACAGCACACCGACTTTGCAGGCACTCCTGGAATTATCACCATTCACTGGAGACAAGATCGAAAATGCATGTGTTCCATGGGTTCATCTAGATTTCAGTGAGTGTTTCACAGTTTTTGCTTCATGGCCACAGGGGAATGCTTTTGAGCTTGTGACTGGGTGACCCAGTGTCGCTGCTTGGGAATGTGGCAGGTGTTGCCCATGTTTTGGACTGCGCAGCATTTGGGTTCCTCAGCTCTGGGTGTGTGCTGGACCAGGTGATGTTGGGGAAAGGGGAGGACAAGGCAGTTGAGAGGGTCTGTGCACAGGTAGCTCTTCTGGTAGCTGAATGCACTTGCTGCTCTCTCAGGGCACCCACTCAGGTGTTGTCCCCAGAGCAGTTGCCTTAAGATATTGTACCTGGGATCTGGCAAAGTCTGTGGCTGCACCCTGGAGCATCGCGTTAGAACAAAGCTGCTCCAAACCTGCAGATTGAGGTCTGAATCATTGCTCACTGGGGCTGCCCACACTCGCTGTGATGGCGGGACAGGGAGTACAAGTCTCACAGGCAGAGGCAGCCTGCTGTGAGCTCTAAAGTCTTCCAGCTTGACAAGCCTTGCTGGGGCATCCTTGCCTTGTCCTTTGCCTCCATGGGCTCCTCTACTCCTCGCAACCACCGTGATCCCTGGGGTCTGTCCCCATCATACCAAGGTGGCACCTACATTTTGGGTACTTGGAAAAGCAAGGGCAGGAGGGGTTCCCGAGGAAGGTGGTGGAGATGCTACAGCAGCTCACCAGCCTGTAGGCAGCTCCTTGCTGGTGGTTCAGGCTCCTGGGATGAAAGAGGGGCTGTGGCATCCTTGCCTTGTCCTTTGCCTCCATGGGCTCCTCTACTTGGGCTAGGAGACCATCTGTCCTCATCAGCTCTGTGCTGCAGGGAATGGACATCTCTTGGACCTGAAGGGTCCCAGCTCTCTCAACCTCTCCTCATATATAAGATGCTCCAATCCCTTCATTTTTTGGCCCTGTCTGCTCCAGTAACTCCACATCTTTTCTGTACTGCAGTTTGTGCAGCAGTTTCTGGGCTTCTCCGATATATTGAAATCCCCTTGGGCTTCCAAGCACCTCCTCTTCCTTTGGGAATGACTTGGAGGGTTGTGCTGCTGATGTCTCACTGTTATATTTGCAATCTGCACTGGGGAGCTGGAGCCACCATGGGTGCTCATGTCCTTATGCTGCAACCACCGTGATCCCTGGGATCTGCCTGCCCTGGGGCAGCCAGGTGCCCCATGTGCTGTCCATTCACTCACTGCTTCTCACTGCACCCTCCTGCTCTGGGCTCTGAGCTGCCTGAGAATTGTGGGGCATGTCAGGGTTTGTGTGGACTGAGCTGTGCCTGGGCAGGAATGAGAGGTGTACCTGGGTTGATGGGGGGACTCCCAGGGCCAGGACAAAACACACTAGTAGCTGGGAAGGTCCACTGGAGACAACTTGAGCTGCTGCAACCGTTCTGTGTTGTTCTGTGCAATGTGTGAGCAATGAATTACACATGGAAGTGAAGGAAGTGAAGAGAGGTGGCCTTCCCCTGCTAGTCCTTTTGTGGGTTGAAAAGTATGAGCAAGTTTTGGAGCTGGTGACAGCAAGGAGCAGGAAGGGGAAGTGTGAGGGATTATAAATATCTGGCGCTCAAGGGGCAAAGCAGTGAGATACTAGTTTCCATGAACAGGCTCCTGGAGTGTGACACCCTCTTCCCTCTTTCGTGTGGCTGTGCTCCAGATAACAGAAACCACTGCTGATTTCCTGAACTCACTGTCTTTGTCATAAAAACCCCAAACAGCAGCAATTTATAAATAAGACTTAGGAAATAGAACTGCTATTCCGAGGAGCAATGAAACCAGCATCTTTTCCAGCTCAACACTTCAATTCTGGTTCACAACAAACTTGAGCCATCACAGAAAGAAACCTGAAGCCTTTTACAGAGAGGAAAGTGGGACTGGGCTGCACAGCCGGCCATGGAAGTGCTGTACAGAGTCAGGGTCTTGGGTGCCAGGGGCTGCCTGCCTCCCTCACTGTGCTTACCTCTTCCTAGAATCATAGATTCTCCTGAGCTGGAAGGGACCCTCAAGGATCATCGAGTCCAACTCCTGGCTCTGCACAGGACAGGCCTAAGTATCTCACCCTGTGCCTGAGAGTGTTGTCCAAACGCTTCTGGAACTCCCAAGTTCCACCAGAAAACCTACCTGTATCCTGGCAGGAGCGCACAGACACTGCTACCTGCTACACCTGCTATGCCAGAAAACACATGGCTTCTGATTTCCTCTGCTTTTGCAACCTGTGCTATTCCAGGGCTCTAGGCTTTGTACTAATACCAATGGATAACGCTTCGTCTGGATCTGTGTTGTACCTCAGCCAGATGCTGAGGAAACCATTAGCAAGATAGCAGCAGCTGAAAGGAGTGCAGGGATGTCTGCTGTATGTTTTCTCAGAGTTCACCCTGTGCCTCTGGTTGAAGTGTCAGCTCTGTACTGGGACTTCTGGGCGCTGCTCCTTCCCTGCTCTGGGGTATGAACCTGGGCCAAACTGTGCTGCAGTGCTGAAACCCCACAAACATGTGTGGTGATTTTTGGCTCAGTGTTGTCCTGGCACAGTGGAGCAGATCTGACAGGAT
Organism: Ifrita kowaldi; assembly: GCA_013398055.1. NCBI lineage: Eukaryota > Metazoa > Chordata > Aves > Passeriformes > Cinclosomatidae > Ifrita > Ifrita kowaldi. The sequence continues at coordinate 147,415 of VZRS01008807.1, forward strand.
GGCTGTGAATGGGGAAGCCCTCAGGAAGGGAATTCCCGAAGCCTCAGCACTTGGGGAAAGATAAGGACCGTATGGACTGGAGAGTGTTTTGAGATAAGCAGTCATCAGCAGAGCCCCGACAGCTGGAGGTGCTGAAGTTTACCCTGGAGAACGGACAGCAGAGGAAGGCAGAAGTCTTCAAATCTACAGTGGAGGTGGAGGATGGATCTTTCTGCAATGATCATGGTGTGCATCACGACTAAGAGGCTTCAGCTGCAGGAAGGAGGATTCAGGTGAGACTCAAGGAGGATCCTCCTGCCTGAAGACAGCTCTTCATCTTGTAAGAACTTTAAAATAGGACAATGCAAGGATAGCTGAGCTACCTGAAACTGGAGGGCAGGCCTGTCTTCATCCAGAGTCCCTTCTAGTCTCAAGGTGATGCCACATCCAGTCTATGGGATTCTGTGCTCTGTAGGGTGTCTTGTGTCAGGGTGTGCTGAGTATTCAGAGTGGAGCATCTGCCCTTTGCAAGTCACTGTGTGTAGTTTTACAGTTCAGGCCAAGAGAGGACCAGGCTGCCTGCTGCCACATGGAGCATCCTGAGGGAGCTTCCTTGAGGGCAGAAAAAAGTCTGTGCAGATAGTTGTGCCACCCAAGACTTGTCATTATTTGCATTTTGAGAAGGCCATGTATCTTGGGGGTTGTTGCTGTCAGGGCTTCACACTGATGCAGCTTGATAG
>VZRS01008807.1:148220-224445 GCA_013398055.1 Ifrita kowaldi
GATGGGATGGGATGGGATGGGGTTGGATGGGGTGGGATGGGATGGGGTGGGATGGAATGGGATGAGTGGAGAGAGTGCAGATGGACTTAGTAATCTGCCACCTCCTTTCTCTGAAGCAGCACAAGCCTCAGGGCTTCCTGCAATGGTGCTGTCAGAGGCAGTCATGCAATCCTGCAGCCTGGGGGCTCCCCTGGAGATGAATTCATGCCTGTGAATGACCATTCAGAGGGACCAGGGAGGAAATCCTCAGCCTGAGCAGATAGCTGAGGGTGCTCAGATTTGAACATGCTTGGTCCTTGCCGAAGCTTGTCCAGTTCTCCCATATCCGTGGCTGTTGAAAGTGTCAGGTGTCACAGTTAAGTGGCCCTGTGGACTGAGGCAATGGTGTCAGGAGTTATGTAGCTGCATATTTTAAGACAAGATGCCCCAGTGCTGAACATTTACCTTGGTCCTCCTGAGGACCCAGCATCTTGCAATATCACAGAATCATCAAGGCTGGAAGAAACTTTCAAGTCCAACTGTCAACACAGCACTGCCACAATCACCCCTAAACCATATTCCCAAGTGTCACATCCAGACACCTCTTGAGCACTTCCAGAGATGGTGACTCCACCACCACCCTGGACAACTTATTCCAGTGCCTGACTCCGCTTTTGGTGAAATTTTTTCCCTAATATCTGATATATAATCTGAACCTCTCCTAGTGCAACTTAAGGCAGTTTCCTCTTGACCTTTCACTTAAGACATGGCAGAAGAGGTTTACCCACCCCCAGCTGCCCCTCTTGTCAGGGAGTTGTGCAGAGCCACAAGGTCCCCCCTGAACCTCCTTTTCTCCAGGCTGAGCCCCTTTCCCAGCTCCCTCAGCCNCCTGGCTCTGCACAGGACAGGCCTAAGTATCTCACCCTGTGCCTGAGAGTGTTGTCCAAACGCTTCTGGAACTCCCAAGTTCCACCAGAAAACCTACCTGTATCCTGGCAGGAGCCCACAGACACTGCTACCTGCTACACCTGCTATGCCAGAAAACACATGGCTTCTGATTTCCTCTGCTTTTGCAACCTGTGCTATTCCAGGGCTCTAGGCTTTGTACTAATACCAATGGATAATGCTTCGTCTGGATCTGTGTTGTACCTCAGCCAGATGCTGAGGAAACCATTAGCAAGATAGCAGCAGCTGAAAGGAGTGCAGGGATGTCTGCTGTATGTTTTCTCAGAGTTCACCCTGTGCCTCTGGTTGAAGTGTCAGCTCTGTACTGGGACTTCTGGGCGCTGCTCCTTCCCTGCTCTGGGGTATGAACCTGGGCCAAACTGTGCTGCAGTGCTGAAACCCCACAAACATGTGTGGTGATTTTTGGCTCAGTGTTGTCCTGGCACAGTGGAGCAGATCTGACAGGATGGCTGTGAATGGGGAAGCCCTCGGGAAGGGAATTCCCGAAGCCTCAGCACTTGGGGAAAGATAAGGACCGTATGGACTGGAGAGTGTTTTGAGATAAGCAGTCATCAGCAGAGCCCCGACAGCTGGAGGTGCTGAAGTTTACCCTGGAGAACGGACAGCAGAGGAAGGCAGAAGTCTTCAAATCTACAGTGGAGGTGGAGGATGGATCTTTCTGCAATGATCATGGTGTGCATCACGACTAAGAGGCTTCAGCTGCAGGAAGGAGGATTCAGGTGAGACTCAAGGAGGATCCTCCTGCCTGAAGACAGCTCTTCATCTTGTAAGAACTTTAAAATAGGACAATGCAAGGATAGCTGAGCTACCTGAAACTGGAGGGCAGGCCTGTCTTCGTCCAGAGTCCCTTCTAGTCTCAAGGTGATGCCACATCCAGTCTATGGGATTCTGTGCTCTGTAGGGTGTCTTGTGTCAGGGTGTGCTGAGTATTCAGAGTGGAGCATCTGCCCTTTGCAAGTCACTGTGTGTAGTTTTACAGTTCAGGCCAAGAGAGGACCAGGCTGCCTGCTGCCACATGGAGCATCCTGAGGGAGCTTCCTTGAGGGCAGAAAAAAGTCTGTGCAGATAGTTGTGCCACCCAAGACTTGTCATTATTTGCATTTTGAGAAGGCCATGTATCTTGGGGGTTGTTGCTGTCAGGGCTTCACACTGATGCAGCTTGATAGGAGCTGCCTGGCTCATGGACTGTCCCACAGCCAGAGCTCTGGGTTTCCACAAGGCAAGACCCGAGGTGCAGAAGCTTCTGCTGAAGGCATGGTCAGACCCAGGCAGGGCAGGGCACAATTTTAGGCTGGAAACTTCCAAGCTCAGAGTGTAACAGGGAAGCAGAACCACCTCTTCTGGAAAGCAGGTACACCCGCTTCCCACCCCACCCTCTCACCCTCTGGTCTCCAGAGCAGTGAAGCCTGGCAGAGACCCACCTTGCAGGAAAATAGCCCCTACTCTTGGTGCAAGAACGGATGATTTCCAGCATGTTGCCAGCTCTGGCTGTGCAATTGGGCTTTTGCAAGCTGCAGTATTGACAGAACGAGCAGTTAAACAAATACTATCCTCTGCTGTAACGTTTGTTATTGCTGGCCACAAACCACAGGCTTCTTGGCCTGGCTCCAGGAGAGAGAACTGTACAAATATTCCTGTGTTAGAAGTTATCTCCAAGATGCTGCCACAGCTTGGGTCTCCCAGAGAGGATAGAGAATGGTTTACAGGCAAAGGTGGATCATCTCAGCACTCTGCCAGGAGAATCTGTAGTCATGGAAAGCTGCTCCTGTGCTCCAGTGCTTCATCTTCTGCATCTCCCAGACACAAGCAGGAATTTTCACACAACACATCTGCACATATACACAGAGAGAAGGGCAGCAGGCTAAAGGAGGGTGTATGGTGTGTTTGTTGACAGTCCCTGTGGGCTCAGCTTTGAGGAATGGCACTAGCAAAATGGCAAAATCCATACCAGTTTGAGTTCTGTCACATCAAAAATCTTTTCCATGTTCCCTGCTAGTATTTTGGAACTGACAGCTCATTGCGGCTATGACAATGGGTTCTGCTAATCCCAAAAAAGTCCTGAATATGGAGCTGTAGCACAGATTTAATATATATTTAATGCATTGTGCATGTAAAGTAAAATGCTATTTAGTGTAGTCCTTCTTGGTTTCCTTGTTTGTGTCCCTGACACTACTGATGGGCTGGGATGGAGTGGGATGGGATGGGATGGGATGGGATNTGCCACAATCACCCCTAAACCATATTCCCAAGTGTCACATCCAGACACCTCTTGAGCACTTCCAGAGATGGTGACTCCACCACCACCCTGGACAACTTATTCCAGTGCCTGACTCCGCTTTTGGTGAAATTTTTTCCCTAATATCTGATATATAATCTGAACCTCTCCTAGTGCAACTTAAGGCAGTTTCCTCTTGACCTTTCACTTAAGACATGGCAGAAGAGGTTTACCCACCCCCAGCTGCCCCTCCTGTCAGGGAGTTGTGCAGAGCCACAAGGTCCCCCCTGAGCCTCCTTTTCTCCAGGCTGAGCCCCTTTCCCAGCTCCCTCAGCCACTCCTGGTGCTCCAGCCCCTTCCCCAGCTCCATTCCCTTCCCTGGACACGCTCCAACCTCTCAATGTCTGTCTTGTCATGAGGGGCCCAAAACTGACCCCAGGATTTGAGGTGTGAGTGGGAACAGAAACTCTTTCTTGCCTGGCAGGGATACAGTGGTGATGGAAGTGTTGGTGGTTGTGTGAAGGTCCAGGAGCCACCAGCGCAGAGGTGGGAGCAGGTCCCTGTGTGCCGGCACTGTCCCCTTGCAGGGCTGAGCGCTGTGGTTGTCACTTCCCGCTGCCCTGGGGAAAGAGTGGAGCTGTTAGAGCTGCCTGCACTTGGCTTGCATTGATTGGCTTTTTGTTCCTGATTCCTTTCCTGCTTGAGAAAGCAATGGAGTTGATTTTTTTTCTCTCTCATCTTTGGTGATCTTGTGAATGTGTTTCCTTTCCAGCCATGTGGCCTGGAACCATCTCTGGGCTTCAGTGCAAACAAAAACTGCATGTAAACAAGTTTGAAGATTGCAGCCCTCCAGAAATGAAACTCTTGGACCTGTCCTGGTGAGCCTTGAGCATGGCCTGATTTCACATGAGAATGGGAGGTTGTTAGGACTCACTCCTGAGCCAGCAGCACTGCTTTAGGTCTGACATCCTCAGAAGCAGTGCTGTAATGATCTGACATCCAAAATCAGCTCAGTGGCACTTCCAAAATGTCTGTGGGAGGGTCATGAGCACTGCACCCAGTCCTAGGGTGGCCATGGACAGGCAGGCTGTGCTCGGTGTCTGGCCAGGAGCCAGCTGCACTTCCAAGCTGCCAGTGCCTGGGAGTGCTGATGGAGAAACATGGGACAAATATTAATCCCTCAAAGCATGGCTTGGTTGGCCTCTGCCAGGTGTGGATGCACCACCTTGGTATTTGGGAGGGAGCAAGTGGAGCCATGAGAGATGGGACAAATCTTATACCACCACAATCATGACAGCTGAATGCAGAGACTGTTGCTAAATGCCTGGTCTCACTCAATGCTGCTGATTTCTTAGGAATCTCCCTGGAATGGGAGATAGAGTTTTCTCCTGTTCTCCCTTCTGCTCTGCAGAAAGCACTGTTTGAAAGCTCTGCAGAACAGATAGTGACCTTAAAGGAAACATTTTCCCCATTGCACACACATTGGCTTTAGAGATCCTTTTTGAAAGGTAAACTCCAGCCTTGGTCTCTGCACAGCTGCTCACTGATGCTGTTGCTGCTTCTGCCCCTTGGGCTGGTGCTGGTAGAGCTCTCTCTGCTTGCTCTCCTTGTGCTGCTGCAGAGCTGGGACACAGGAGAGGTGAGCAAAGAGCACTCTTCTGGTGGACTAAGTTTTCAGCCACAGCAGGTTTGTTAAACATGAGAGCCTGCCTATCCCTAAAAATGGGTCTGATTCCTGTGGAACAGCTCAGGAAGGCCCATGGCTGCAGTGGACCCAGCCCATGCTGGCCATTTCCAGTTCATCTGGGAGAACCAATTCCACATTCATGGTGGAGGTACAAGGAATAAGTGGTTTGTCTCCTCAGCTGAGCGATGTAGCAAAGGCTCTACTTTCCTGTGCCTGAGGCAGCATTGGTTCCCTGAATGATTTTTAGGTAACAGCAGCAGTTCCAGACACAGATTCGGCACAGCCAGCTACCAATGGGTCACCTCTGGCTTGCAGCTTTCCTGGTGAGGGACAGCCTTGGGAAGGATCCAGCAGTTTAGCTCCTCCAAGGTGACTGCTGCTCGGAGCACACCCAGCCTGGGCTCTGTGTGCCCCTGCATCCCTCTGGAATGGAAGGTGGATCATCTTGGCTGTGTGCCTCTCCCATCCACAGGAGAGCTTTGCTGGGCACGCTTGGCTAGCTGTAGGACTGAGAGAAGTGGGGCAAAAGTAGCGGTGGGGTCATTTGCAGCGAGGTGCTAGGGAGATCATCACCCATTGTGTCTTGTAGGCTGCTTAGAGGGCTGACTGCAGGACAAAGCTAAGGGCAAGGATACCTCCAGGTCAGATGGAAATGAACATTACTGGGCTTGTAAGTGGGCTCATGTTAGGGCCAGAAGTGGCTGGGAAAAATTTCCTGGAACTGCTATTGCCTCAGCTTATACAAACTTACTAAGAAGTCATGGAGCTGGGCCAGATGAATCAGAATTGATTCAGTAAAGTTCAGGGTTGTAATTGAACCTGTTTCAGAGCTCTTTCAGAATGAAACACTTCCAGGTTTCCTTTTGAAGTGGGTATTTTGAAATCGCAATATTTTCCTGCTTTTTGTGATAGCAGAAAATTACCTCAAGTTCAGAACAGAAATGGAAACTTGGAGCTCTCTAAAATAATGAATGCAAAATTTTGTTTCCAAAATTGAGATGGAAGTCAAACTCTGACGTCTTGAAATTCGTGGTGGAAGGGGTCTTGGCACTCTGTGCCACTTACAGAGAGATGTCCCAGAGAGATGAGCACATGTTGCCACTTGTCAATGAGTAGCTCTGACTCTTCTGCTTTTCTTCACCCCATGCAGGGCAGCAGGTTTGTTCTCCCCTCCTGTGCAGCAGAGTCCTCTGTGTTTTGGTGGTTGCTTTCCTTGCTTAGTGTATGTGGCCAGGTGGGAGCAGCTTTGATCACACAGATCATGAGGAGAAAGGAAGAGAAAGATGGAAGAGGGAGGAACATGACTAAAATGGTGGGAGATGGAAGGAGACACATGAGGAGGAGACAGCAGAGAAGGTCAGAAATAGTCCTGGAAAGGCTCCACATCCCATCTGTATGGTGGAGAAGGTCCTACAACCTCCTTCCAGGACCCGTGGGCCCAGGAGAGTGCTGGGAACATGTCCCGAGGCACCAACTCCCAGTGCAGCTCTGAGTGCAGGAGGTTGTTTTTGACTGAGTGTAGGTTTTTCCCCGAGTTTGTGCATGGCGCTCTCAGGGCTCTATAAATACCACGGTGCTTCCTGTGGGCTCCGTGAGGAGGAAGCTGTTTCCCCGCTGGGGAGGAGGCAGCAGCGGCCTCGGGGTGCAGGCAGTGTGTGAGTTGGGGGGCAGGGACTGGGAGGCACACTGTACCATACAGACCCCCCCTCTTCCCCAGGCAGGACTGGCTTCTTCCATCCAGCCCAGGTGGCAGAGCCAGGCCCGGTTGCTCCATGTTGGACTGGCTGTATTTCAGCATTTCTAGAAAGCAGCATGTGGGGAAGCCATGGGGGCTTTCTGGGAGTCGAGGCAGGAGGAGGAGGGTGAGCATGCAGGAGCCGACAGCAATGTTCTGCTGGGGGCAGTCCCAGCCCTTGTCTGACTGAGGGGCGTTGGGTGAGAAGATGCTGCTTTGAATGATGCAGGAAGTGGCACTCCTGGAGAGAGGCTTTTGGGGTGGCTGCAGTGGGTTTGTCTTGCTGATATCTCTGACAGCCCTTGAGGAAGCATTGCTCCCAGACAGGAACAGCGATGTGTCAGGGGTGATTGTTCCCAGCCTATGAACTGGTGATGGAAGTACCTGGTGAGACATCCCCAGGCCACCCTGTGCTGTCCTCAGCAGACTCCAAGGCTGCTGAATGTTCTCTGGGGCTACACTGATGGTGTGAAGGCTCCAACTGGGTTCTGGATAGTCTCTGCGATCTCCTCTGTCTGCTTCCAGTGCTGCCAACTCTTTGGCTTTGCACAGCTGTTTCTGCAGTGATGTCCAGGCTGTCAGAGCAGCTGACCTGGGGCCTCAGGGGAAGGTGGTGCTGCTGCCACTGGGCTGTGTGGTGAAGCCCTACTGCTGCTGGTCAGACTGGGGAAGGTGGGCACACTCCAGGGCCCCACTGTGCAGCCCATGTTTGGGGATGTGTCCAAATGGGATCTCTCTCTTGGGAACTGGGGTGGGTAAAAGGACTGGCCAGAACCCTGTCCCCGTGGTGGTGCTGCTGTGGGTATTTCAGGATGCACTGCCCAGGTGGGCATATGCTGGGATTGCGGGCAGCACTTGGTCTCTTCAATTCTTCTCCCCTGCCCTTCATCCCCCAGAGGCTGGGGAGATCTGCCTGGTCCATTTGTGGACACCACAAAAAAAGTTTTTGTACTCTTCATGCCTCTCCAATATTTCTCTGCAATATTTTGTACCTATTAAGCAGTGTTGCAGCCTGGGAGACTGATAAAATCTTGACAACATCTTTGAGGGACACAGCTGTTTGGGTTCCTCTCTAAAATTTTGGAGTGGCACTGAGTGGTTCAGAGCAGGGGCAAGGAGGCTTGCTGAATCACTGAAGTGCTGGTGTCAGTGCCTGAAGGTCTTCAGCCCAGCCTCACACTTGGAGCAAGACTATCCACAGCAGGACTATTCCCAGCACTGGGTCAAGCTGGTTGTGTCTGCCTTGCTTAGTTTTGAAAAATTCTGAGATGAGGATGAGATGAAGATCTCCCTTTCCGTGTGGGCTGTTAGGTTGCCCTCAGCCTTCTCTTTGCCATGCTGGCTCAGTCTCGCTCGCTCAGCCTCTTCCTTGAGCCCTGTGCTCTGGCTTCCTGGACCTGGCCCTCCCCAGTTTCCTCATGTCCCTCCTGAACTGGGGTCCACTGGTCCCCATATTCCAGGTGTAGCCCCACACAGGGCAGATAATCCCTTTCCTCAGCCTGACAGGCACATCTCATCTCCTGCTCTCCACTTTATGGTTTGCCATATTTGCATGGGTGTGCTCTGGGTTCTCCTACATCAGGCAGAGCCCAAGTCAGAAGGAAGCACCCAGCTGATGTTGCATGCCATTGCGAGAGGAACTTGCCTGAGGTTTTGCATTTGGGAAGCCCCAGGGCTCAACTTGAAAACAAAATCTGTACTCATGCGAGCTCTGGTTCCCAAGGAAGATCCATCCAGAGCAGGTGCCAAGTTGAGCCTTAGCTGTCACCTACGATAAAGGGTCTTGGGTGGAGACACTTAGACAGAAATGAACCTTTTCAGGCTCAAGAATAGATGGCAAAGTACACCAAGATAATTTTTCCATAATTTTTTAAGATTATGCTCTAAGTGAGCTTCAAGCCAATTTGAGGACACGAAGGATGTTTTTGTTTGACTGGAAGTGGCAGCATTGTATTTACAGCTAAAAAGCAGACTTGACATGGGAGCAGGGATCAGGTGAGACGGGGGAAGAAAGTGACAGATTTTTAAATTGAAAACCTGCCAAAATCGATATGGTTTGACAGAATGTTTCTAGATTATAAGTACTGCATTTCCTAAGACAAGGGAATGTGGGAAAGTGGCACAGAGAGAAAAAAAGCTGATCCACAGCATAGCGCTCATGGGAAGAAGGCCCCTGTGCTGGGGCTTCAGTCTTGGCTATCCCCAGCCTGGTTGTGTTACCCCATGAAGTGGGACAAATGTGTAGGATGGGGACAGGAGCCAGGGAAGTGTGACGAAACCATCCAGAACTCTTCCACTGACCAGGTTCCCTTTGAGGGAAACAGAGACAGGAGGGCAATTTGAGTCTCTTCTTGTGTTTTGTCAAGATCAGAGGATGGGAGGTTTCCTGAGCCCCTCACTGAGGGAAGTTACTCTGTGATGAAGAGCTTTTCTGCCAGCTGAACACATGTGCTAAGTGAAACAGCTAAAAAGCAAATAAAGAGAACTGCTGCAGCTAGAGTTCTCTTTTGGGATGTGGTAGCAGCACTTGGTCTGCTCTGCACATTGCCATACAGCCACATTTCTCAGACACCCATTGCCTCTTCTTTGCAGAGTAGCTAATGGCAAAATAGTGCATGAGAAATCACTCCTGGGTTCCCACTTGCCTTGCAAGAAACAGGATGAGCTGAGAGACAGCTTTTTTAGACTTGCAGTTTTCTTTGGGAGAAAACTGAGCAGGAGGACAGACCTTTAGGTTCCTCGCCACGCTCTCCAGCCCAAAAGGTCCCTGAAGCTCCTGCCTGTGCAGGTCCCTGTTCATCCACTCAGGCTCTGGGTGGATTTCTGCCATCCCTGTGATTTGGGAATGTTTCTTGAAGCGCTGTTTCTTCATTCTCTGTATGTGATATGCAAAGGACACACGATGGATTGCACTCTTCTGCAGGGTGTCAGCTGGTCTGTCTCCTGGGGATGGACCCACTGGGAAACAAGGACTCTGGTACAGCTTCTGCCTCCTGCCTGGTGTCACAGGGCTGCCTGGTTCTTTGCAAGAGGGAAAAAATTTGTGTTCTGCAGTGGAAAGGAACAGCTTGTGTTATGCCAAGGACAGAATGAAAGGAAGGAACACTGAGTGTGGCAGGGAGGGGATGAACTGTCCCCTACACAGATCTTCCTTTTCGTGCATCCATTACACTCCATGGCTGGAGCTAATCTGAGTGGAAGCTTCCATGACCCTGCCAGGGCTCCTGCCCTTGGTAGCATCTTCGCGGTTGCCCCTGTGCTGGTGCTGGCTGAGCTAATTCAGGGAAAAATAACCTTGCAAATGTGCTTTGTGTTGGGCCAAATCAGCCCTGTGTGATGGCTGTTTGCATGGCCAGAGACAGTGCCTGGTGCAAGGGAAGGAGCTGTTTCACAGGGGCTGGGAAGGCAGGTCCTGCCTTGGCAGAATTAGAGGGGTTTAAACTGCAAGAGGACTGACTGCATGGGGTTGAGGAGAAAGGGGAAGAAATGAGTCCACAAATCCCTTGTGGGATTTGTGCCAGTTGGCTGGCATCAATCCAAGCAATCCCTGACCCGAGTCCGGCACCCACCACCTGTGAGCTGAGGCTGCTTCAACTGCTGAATGACATGCACCTGGCTTGAAGGTAAATATCCTTGCTTTCTTGCTTGGGTTATTGGTAAAGGTCAGGGTCTTGGGGGAGTCGATTCTAGGTCTGCCTGAGCAGCCTGGAAGTGTGGTTTGACCAGGATGCATTGGGACTGTTCGTCCTGACAATGCAAGTGGGCAGATCTGGGATCAGGCTCTGCTGATTTTTCTCAGAGGAACAGGAGGAAAGGAAGCAATTTCTGTAAATTTAGTAAGAAAGTCCTTAAATCTAATTGCTGGAAGTGGTTAGGGAAGCTGACAGACTATAATCAGCTTCGTGACTCTTTTCCAGCTCATCAGCAGTGCCAATGCTCCTCGGCTGTGCTCAGGCAGCTCTGGTGCAGCATGTGAAAAATGAGAGCAACTCTCACCTACCCACAGAGCAATCCCACCTGTGAGAGCAGCACTGCACAGGCCAGCACAAACAGCAGGGGTGTAATGTCCTCTAGATGGGGAGCATCCAGGAATGTCTGCTTAGCTGGGGTGCCCAGATTAAAAAATTGGTGATAAAACATTTTCAGAAGTTATTTATACTCAGTTGTAGCAAATGGGAAAGTCAGGGCTAAAGTTAGGTTTAAATTGCAGTGACCCTTCTGAGAGATGAGCTTTCCTAATAACTGCCATGGCTTCATGCTAATTGAGAATAAGGAGGAGTGACACAGTGAATGTCAGGAAGAGTGATGGCTGTTGCAGAAGGAAATTTCTCAGAGAGCTCTAGAGGCAGAAAGGTCTGTTATTTCTGAGCAAATATTATTGAAATGTGATGTGTCCCTGAGATTCTAGAGAATTTCATCTGCATCAGAGGCTGAGAGTGTGTGCTGTTTCACTCATGGGATCAGTGGTGGACACGCTCCCTGACACCAGTCAGACACTTTTGTAATGGGTATTCTCTGTGTTAATGTTATCTCATGTGCTAATAAATAATTTTCTTGTAAATTTTCAGAAATTTCATTTTTGCGCCTAGAAAACAGTTACTCAGAGAATTACTGAGTATTATGTGTTCTTCAGATGTCACCCAGACATGAATGTCCCCTTGGGACAGCAGACTGTATTTCAGCCTAAATGACTGAGTCACCGGGACACAGCTGCTTTGTGAGCTGACACAGAGTGGGGTGACAACACATGACTTAATGTGACATAATGCAGCAGAGCATGACATCTGAACCTTTTATCATGTGGGTTTTGAATACACTTGGTAGAAGCTGGGCACAGGTTGAACCCCATTTGCACAGCCGGGATGTAGCTGTCGATGGGACTGACTCCCATGGGGAAAGCAAAGGGCTTGTTTTCATCACTGGAAGCAAAGTCAGATGCTGTGCTGTTGCTGCTGAAAGGACTTTTGTGCTTGAAAGCAACAGGTTTGAACTGCAGTGGATTGTGGATTGCAAATTCCCTCTGGCTCACTTAAAATCTTGTCCTTAATTCCTTCAAGTCATCTGCTGTCCTTTTGCTGCTGAGAAACAGACTGGGAAGGGGCAGTTGTTCATCAGGTGAAGCTAGGAAAAGACATGAGCCTCTCGGGAAGCAGAGGCACCAGTGAGTGCAGGGAAATGGGGGTTTTTCACTGTCCAGCCAGTGGCTCCTTGAATTTCCAGAAATGCACAGCACTGACCAGGGCAGGGACAGGCCCCTCCTCAACTGGCATAATTTTCAATCCCTCAGTCACTGGCAGCCTGACCCTGACCTGTCCTGAGTGGGAGGTGTCTGACACCCTTCAAGCCCCTGCCTCTGTCTTTGCCAGATGGTTGTATGCTGGTTTTCAGGAAATGCCCTGAACAGTCAGGGGTGCCTGAACCCCTTCATAGGACAACAGAGAATGGCTTCAAACTGAGACAGGGCAGGGTTAGATGACATATTAGGAAGGAATTCTTCCCTGTGAGAGTGGTGAGGCCCTGGCACAGGGAAGACCCAGGGAAGGTGGAGTTCCTGAATGCCTCATTTGCCTCAGTCTTTACTGCTGAGGTTGGCCCTCAGGAGTCACAGACCTCGGAGTTAGAGAAGAAGGCTTAAAAAAGGAAGACTTCCCCTTGGACAGAGACAGTTGGGTTAGAGATCAGCCAGGCAGACTTGACACCCTTAAATCCGTGGGCCCTCCTGGGATGCACCCGTGGGTGCTGACAGAGCTGGCAGAGGTTGTTGCTAAGCCAGTCTCTGTTTGGAACAGCTGCTCAGGGAGGTCATGGAGTCTCCGTCTCTGGAAACATTCCAAATGCTCCTGGATGTGTTCCTGTGTACTGCTCTAGATGACCCTGCCTTGGGGGGTGTTGGACTGCATGATCTCCAGAGGTTCCCTTAACAGTTCTGTGATTCTGTGATTCTGTTTCCCAGAGAAGCTGTGGCTGCTCCATTCCCTTGCAGTGTTCAAGGCCAGGTTGGACGGGGCTTGGAGCACCCTGGGATAGTGGAAGGTGGAAGGTGTCCCTGCCCATGACAGAGGGTGGAAAGAGATGAGTTTTAGGGTCCCTTCCAACCCAAGCCATTCTCTGACTCTAACCCCTGGCGGTGGCTTCTCTGCTGAAGCTGTGGGATGGAGTATTTGGCTGCTGCTGCTGCACATGAATCAGAGGCCTCCACCATCCCAGACATGTGATGCTCTGGGCCTCAGTGGTCCCAATTAGTACAATCAATAATTATGTTGTCCTGTGGCTGTCAGGGATAATATTCATGTGCTATTTAGTTTCTCAACATTCAGATCAACTCGGATTATACAATTGCCCATAGTTTTCCCTTTTATCACCCTGGAAAGCCACATGTGAAGTTTGAATTATATAATGTGATGGTTCGGAGTTTGGTTCAAGCCAAAGCAACACAGAGGTCTAAGAGTTGTAGGGCCAAAGGTCTGACCCCTGTTCTCTGCACGGACTCCGGTATCCTGCTTGCCCAGTGGGAGCAGGACACAGAGCAAAGGCCCAGTTCCTCCCTGGGCTGCAACCTTGGTAGGCTGGGCAGGCAGAACCCACCCAGAGTGGATCAGCCTCCATGGACTGCTCTGGTGAAATGTCTAATAAGGGCTTCGACTTCATACAGTCCAACTGAATGGCAGCTATTCCCAGAGTCAGGTTAAACACTGGGAAGATCTCCAAGTGCTCGTGCATGGCTCAGACAGAGACTGCTGTGAAGAAAAGATTTTAGTCCCTTAGGGGCACGATCCCATTAAGATGGAATTTGAAGAGTTTTATTCTGATGTTTGTAACAGACACAGGCAAATGTGATAATTTCCCTACATGGGGATGAAACCCCTTGGGACTGGATGAGCTAAAGAATGAGCTTGTGTATAGACAGAGAACCCAGAGAGGATTCATGTGGATGCTCCCAAGGCCAGAGCGATTCTTGTTCTGGCTCTAATGAGAGCTGGACAACACCTCGCTTAAAAGCACCCTGCAATTTTGGATGCAAAGTAACTCCCAGTGTGGTGCGAGTTAAGGAGCTGAGTGAAGTCTGTGGCCATGGTGAGTGTAAACAGGCTGAGCCACAGGGAAGTAGTTCAAGGCTTGTGCTTGAGAGATCATGGCTGGGATGAGGTGCTGTGATGGGGAAGACCTGGTTATTCCCAGGGACCACAGGCTGCAGGGCACAGCATCAGAGTTAGTGGCAGGGCAGAAGAAAGAGAAAGCCCTTGGGAATTGGATGAGAGTCTGGGCAGGTGTAGCAGAAACATCCATCACATGGATGGTCACACTGCAAAGTGTCCCCTGGGTGGTGCCCTGCAGTGATTCAGGATGTCCCAGCAGCAGCTGGGATGAGTGGCTGGGGTGAGGCAGCCAGGAAAGAGCTGGCATGGCACAGCTGGTGTGGTTCCTCTGGTTCCTCCCCAGCCCTGTTGCTGTCCTCTGAGATGTTTTGCTGGAACACACGGCATGTGGAGCTGCCCTGGGGTGGTTGTCTGGGAGGGAGCCATGTGTGCCCGTGTGCTTTGTTATCAGCTCTGGTGAGAAGTTTTCAGGCTGGCCTTTCTGTGGTGATGCCAACAGCCTGATCCCAGGTACGGGTCTCTGGTAAGCTGGAGAGACCTGCTGTACCCAGCGGAGTCACTACTCAGGTCCCTCGGAGTTTGGGGATTACCTTATGACTCTTAAAACTACCTGACAAGAGGTTGTAGCAAGGTGTGGGTCTGCCTCTTCTCCCAGGCAACTGATGACAGGAGGACACAGCCTCAAGTTGCACCAGGGGAGGTTCAGGTTGAACAGCAGGAAGAATTTCTTCACCAAAAGGGTGGTCAGGCACTGGAAGGGGCTGCCCAGGAAAGTGGTGGAGTCCCCATCCCTGGAGGTGTCCAAGGAACATCTAAATGTGGCACTCAGTGTGGGGCGACAAGGTTGGACTTGATGATCCTGGAGGTCTTTTTCAAGTTAAATGATCCTGTGGTTCTGTCACCCATCTGTGCCACTGGCCGTTTGCAGCCTGCCCCAGGAATATGGCTCTGCCAGGAGCTGTGGGCTGCATCCCAGCTGGGAGGCATCTGGCTGGTGTACCAGTCGAGGTGAGATGCAAACAGCACGGGGGCACTTGGAGCCTGTGCATTGCCAGGCACAGCCAGAGAGAGGAGGCTGGAGGGGGTTCCATCCTGGGCCCCCTGTCCCTGCCCCTGCACATGCAGGGCCAGCTGTGCAAGCAGAGCAGCAGCCCCTGATGCCCCCACACCTGTATAACCCAGCCAAGGGGTAATGCATGGAGACCTAACAGGAGAGAAGGCTCCAGTTTGATGCATGGGATTGATACTTTCTTCCTTTATTCTCCACCCAGTTGTCAGGGCTGAGATGACTTTTCACAGTCATGTGGACATTTGCCTCCAAGCTGCAGGGGAGCCAGTGGGTGCCACCTGCCAGGGGCAGACACACCTGTCCCTGGGCCCGTTGTTTGGTTGATGTTTAAGGACAGGATGGTCTATATGCTGTGCCCCAGCATGTCCTACTCTGTCTCCCAGGCATGGCTGTATATTGCCCTAAGGACTGGACATCAGCTCTGTGCTTGGACAGGTGTTGCCCAAGGCAGAATGACTCCCTGGATGACTCTTCTGTGACATTAAGCCAAAATGCAAAGAATCTGTCCTTGGGGAGCAGCAGATGGGTTAAACAATGTCCTGCTGCGACCATCTACATTGGGGCCTGTCACTGGCTGACTTGGACAAGAAAGTGATGGAGGAGAGGTGGATTCTCGAGTGTCATGGTTGTGCAGCAGCTTGTTTCTGCAGTGAGAAGAAGGGCTCGTAACACCAGTGGTGGTATCAGACAACCCCACTACTTGGTGCCACCAGATGACCAACACCGAGAGGAGAGGCTAGGGTTTCCAGGCAAGCTGTCCTGGGTCAGTGTGCCATGATCCAGGTGGCAGCCACCCTCCCCTTCAAGATGCATGAGTCTTAGGAGACAGTCCCCAAGAAGTGTTTCAAGAAGGCTAACAAGACTCAAGCACAAAACCTCATACCCAGGCTGGAACTTTCCCAAAGCAGTTAATTGATTGTCCCCATTTTTGGGAGACAGAGAACCTGAGGCATGCAGAGGGCCTGGGGTTTGTCCCCTTACATGGTGCTGCAGAATGTGGTGTCAGCCTGGACCGTGCTGCTTGGCAGAGATTCTGGGCCTCATCTATCACCTTTGCTGCACAGCGTGATGGGACTGAGGCTGTTGCATTCCCACCTACACACCCCAGTGGTGGGGTTCGTCCTCTACCATCTCGGAGGGGCTGGATCCTTGTGTGGTTTGTAAGGTAGTTTAGATAAAAGACCCTAGCTGTAGGGATCTCATAGCTCTTCTGAGGCCAGCCTTAGGCAGCTGCAGCTGACGGTGAGCAGGCAGTGCACACTGCTGTGCGTTGGTATCGGTGTGCCAGCCTGAGCAAATGCAGAGCAGGAGGAGAAGGAGCTGGGAGTCAGTAGGATTTATCTTGTCTGTCTCCAAGTAGGGCAGAGTGCAGGAGGGAGCGGTCACATTTCTACTGTGCTGGGCGTATTCTCCTTCTTCCCTCAAAGAAGTGAAACCATGTTTATAACTACTGGTACTGTGATGTGCAGGCTTCAGGGGGCCCAGAACCACAGAGGACTAAGCCCCATGAGATGAGCTCCCCTGGTTCTTTCTCTTTCCAAGTTGCCCTAACTAATGCAGCAGCTCTGGTGCTGCTGGAGGAATGGGAATCACAGGGCTGCTGTGGGGCCCTTGGGGGTCATGCTGTGGGAAGCAGATTGCCAGTCTGGGAACACGTGTGCTCCTGGCAGCACGGGCAGTCTCAGGAGCACGGGCAGTTGGGCTGTTTTTCTGCTGTTTTCCTTGACCCAGCTGCTGCTCGTGCATGAGATATGATAAGATAGAAGGAGGTTTCCAAGCCCTCTGCAGTGGGGGTAGGTATAAGCCATGGGTAAAGACTGGAGGAAGCATCTGCAGGTGATTTTGTGATGCCCGGTGCCAGGGTGAAAACGGCGTACAGAGGCTATGGCCTGGCCAGGCTGCCCTGGGAAGCTGCGTAAGGCTGAGTGCTGCTTCCTGCCTTCTAAGGGTGGATCCAGCTCATTGCTCCTCACCATTGTAGCATGGAGCTCTTGCACACTCATCCCACGGGCACGTCCTTGCCGTGGCAGCTCACTTCCAGGGAAGGCAGGGAGTGGCTGTGCACAAGGCTGTGTTTGGGAGGGCAGGACAGGGCACATTCGCACAGATCACGCCTCGTTCTGGGAATGGCCGGGTGCCTCCTGTCCAGTCAGACCTGTCCCTTTGGCAAGCTCTGAGGGAGGATCTTCGGGAGAAAATGGTTGATCTTACAAAATACGCCACAGGCACTTGTTCCTGGGTCACACAACCCATCATTCATCTGAAGGAAGCAGCTGCCTCCCTCACAGCAAAGATAATGGACATTCAGTGCTCAGACGGGTGTTTGAAGTCCTAATTAAGGCCCAGATCTGCAGGTCCAGCTTCCTGGAAGAGTGCTGGAATTAGTGCAGAAACAAAGATGCTCCCTTCTTGCTGTACCCTGCCACTGCTCCCCTCCAGGCCTGGAGCCATGCTGCTCCAAGGGGAGTACAAACAACCCATCCTGGCAGCTTATATTACCCCCAAACAAGGGCAGTTCCATACAGCAGAGACTGGGAAGGGAGCAGGGAGCTGCAGCGAAGGGATGTGGATGGGACACGTCATGATATGACTCAATTCTCACAGGTAAGTCTCTGTGCTGTCCCTGCTGCATACCTTCCTGTGAAACTGTGGGCATTGGGAGAAGCACACAGGGTGTGACTCAGAGCAATCAGCTCCATCTGCATATTTTTGCATATGATCAGATCTTTTTGGCAGTCCATTTAGAAGGAGCTCCACTGGAGCAGTATCTGGTGTGACTGAAGGTTCCAACTTCCCTGTGGATTGCTGGCCCCAAAGGCTCAACTCTCTAACTCTGCTGATCTCAAAGAGACTCTTGTTCTCCTAAACTGCTTGAGGCCATTTTTGAGGACATGATGCTGTAACAGGGGATGGAATCGGTGGGGAACACTTGGCTCCTCACCTGGGCTCTCTCTAGGTGCTTGTAAATGGATGGCAGATAATTAAGGTCACAAACTGGCCTGGGTCACTTGGAGTGGTTCTGCCATTGCTAGAGTGTGAGTTCATGTCTGAGCTATGGAAACACAGAGGCAATCAGCTGAAAATACACCGTGGAAACCAAGGGAACCTATAATTAAAGGTTAAAAGTCGCAATTAATGCTGCCTATATGAGGATCTCAGCTTCTTATGGAATCCAGGCATTCTCTGCCACTCCCTGTTTCCATGGGGCAGGCAGAGAGGCCGGCGATGGCTGTGGGCAGGAGAGCAGGTGGGCTGGGTAGGGACAGCACCATGCACGCACCCACAGGGCCTAGCAGAGCTGCTCAGACATGTGAAAAGATGTAAACAAAACATAACCCTATGTAAACGAATTTGTATATTTGTTCTCACAATATCTCGGATTTTAGCTGCTCCTACTAAGCCACGGGTAGGTGGGAATGGGGGATGTATGCTGGGCTCTGCTTGGGTGCAGGTGTCAAGAGCAGGTCAGCTACCTGTTTCTGAAAAGCAGATCTGGAATATGTGTCAGGAGGTACAGCTGTGATGGGTAAAATGCATCCAGAGAAGCCAAGTTATCTCCTTCTTGGGTGCTGTGTGAGGGGTCTGTCCCAGAACACATTCTGAAGAGCAGCTGCAGCAAAGAGCTGTGCTTTGGTAGAAACTTCTCGATGCATCTGTGTTGCTTTGCAGTTGACCTGTGAAATGCTGGGAAAGAGGGAACCTCTGAATGGGTGCTGAGGATATGAGTTTAATGCAGTCACTTGGAAATCAACATTAACCCAGGCTGTAAAACTGTATTGACAAGTGTGGGTAAATAGAACCATCTCCAGCTGGGAAAATGAGGTCTGCAAGAGGAAGGTGACAGGTTCATGCTCACAAAGAAGTCAAGGACAGCCTTCTCCACTCTCCACAGGACCCAGGCATCCTGGTTGCCAGCAGGATCACAGGATGAACGTAGCTCTTATAATGTGCAGGTGAACAAAGGAACAAAGACTGACTGAAGACACAGACAAGAAGAAGCCTAATCTCAAAGAGGAAAAATAGCTCTGAGTTTTTCTAGGAAATGTGCCTGAAGTTACGTTGAGACCTACTGTCCCTGATAAAATATACGCAGGTTGACTTTTTGGAGGCATGTTAACTTCTGCATGAAACTCCCTGTTTCTCATCCTCGCTGTTGGTGCCCAGCAGCAGTGTGCTCTGTGTGAACCCAGCATGCCAATACCTTTTCCCTCTCCTCTTAAGGTGGAAAGGGGCCATGGAAGGCAGATTTCAATCTCAAGGTAGTGAATGTGACTTCTTTGACACCAAAGTTCTTTGCACAGAGGAGTGTGACTCCTGGAGCAAGATAGCAAGATAGGATCTATGTCACCCATGGATTGTCCTCTGCCAAGCGACTCATCCTGCAATCCCCACCTGAGCACTTTCCCAGCTGGAACCATGTGGATGCCCTTCAGCTGGTTTCAGTAGAACTCAGAGCAAAAGACAAGGGCATAAACTTGCTGGTTCAACAGTAACCAAACCTTCCTTGCCACGCTGCCAAGAACTCCTTCAGCACCCAGGCTTGGAACGGTCTCATTCCCCTGTCTGTTGGCCATGTTTCCCAGAAGCTGCTATTTCAGGCCTGCTGTCTATACAAAATTAGCTCTTGAGAACATGTATTCATCTATGCTTCAAGCAGTCTCACTGGTGTCCATGCAGCTGCTCCAGGGTTGCAGGGCTTTGCCTGCTGGCTACAGAAGTAGCTGGGTTGATATGTCCCTTGGTGCACAACTGAGATTTTTGTCAAGTTCCTGCTGTTCTGATTAAATGAAGCTCCTCCTGGGATCATTCAGCTGCTTGATCAGAATAGGGGTGATAGCTGCTCTGTCTTGTGAAGGTTTTCTCTCAGTCAACAACTGAATGCTTTTCCAAAGATTCGGAGGAGCTGGGTTTACAAACAACCAGTTCAGCTGCTTCAACTCGGTGGTCGTGAGGAGCAGCTTACCAGTGCTCTCCTACCCTTTCCTCACAGTGCCTTTCCATCTCTGTTTTCAGTATTTCCTGCCCTTCTTGCATCGCTCACCCAGATCCCCCTCCTACTGTCCAGGCTGCAGGCAGGGCAGTCGTGTTCAGTCCTTCAGCACAGCCCAGCTGTGGGACCACAGGGCTGAGGTATGTGGGGATGAGCAGTGGGGTTGTGATCAGGGGTGTCACAAGCTGGGAGGAGAAGCGATGGCTTTTGGGTGCACAGGAATGTGGGTCATTGAGAAGACACCCACAACAGCCTGAAAGCACCTGCCATTTCCTCAGTGCCTCGGTCTCCAGAGGTCACCCTGAGTGCCATTGCCTTCTCCAAGTACCATGTGAGGAGCTCTGGCAGAGCCACGGGTGACTCACAGCAGTGTGGTGTTGTCCTGCCAGCTCTGAGGTGACCTTGCTGGGACACAATGTGCTGGCACCTCCATGGAGCTAGCAAGGAGCAGATCCATTCCCTCGTTCAAGGGTGGGTCAGCACACCACTGCCGCGAGCCGAATGTGTGAAATGGTGGTAGTCAGCAGCCATCCTGCAGCCGCAGATATTGTGCTTGGCTGTGCTGGGTAAATGATTGGAGCTGATGATCTTAGAGGGCTTTTCCAACCTAAATGGTTCTGTGATTCACCACCAGATCCTCCCTGAACAAGTCCTGGCTGAATCCAGACCATTGCAGGACAGGTAGGGGCTGTGATTCGGATCAAGTGCTCAAGCTGCTCCACATGGGGTTGCTTCTGAGTGACACTCTGAGAAGATGCAGCTGAACAGGTGAGTAAGTAGAGAGACAGCCAGCCAGCAGTGCAGGCATAGGGAAAGGAAAAAATGGGAGATCTTGTCTCAGGATTCTGCTGTGTTATAAAAGAACATTTACAGATTCATGTTCCTCCCACAGCTAGGGTTTCTTTTTATCATGAGGGGGCAAGAAGACAAAGTAAAACATATTAGCCTGCTCCTTTACAAAGCAAGCAAACAAACAAAGAGCTTCACCAGTTCTCAAAAGACAAATAAAATGAAGCATCTGATGTTCATTCAGTGCAGAAACACTGATGGGCCATGGGGCAGATAAGCCATGGCTTTGTCAGCAGAGGCTTGGAGAGAGACATGGCTACAGAGGTGCAGCTGTGCCCTGTGCAGGACAAATCTGACCAATCCACGTGTACTGAACCAGAGGCTGCCAGGGACATGTCCCAGACCTGGCCCTGCCAGGGTGCTTCTCCTGGATGGCAGCACTGCAAAAGTCCCTGGGCTTGGTGTGCTGCTGCCCTGATTTTGGTCACAGTGTCGGAGCAGATGAACTGAAATCTCCATCCTGCGGCAAACCCAGGCTCCCTATGAATACTGCTACAGCCGCTCGGGGCTCTTTGCAGGTGCGCTGGCTTTGCAGGTGTGAGCACTGTCCTGAGCATGGGGTGCCCCCTGATAGGTAAGATCAGAGCTCTTGGACGACTTGCAGCTCCACGTTCCTCTGCTAAGGTTGACACACCTGCAGCTCCTGCCAATGGAGGGAGCACAGCTAATGCCCCGCGAGCACAAGCAGTGTGCTGGGATTCTGCCTGGGATTCCTTGGGATTCTGCCTGGCATTTCTGGACCTGCTGCTGGGCTCCTAGCAGATGTCAGGAAGGAGCTATCTGTGCTGGGGCTCTTACCAAGAACTCCAGCTGGGGAACATGGAGACACTCTTCACCTCCCCTTCGGTCCCCAACCACCAGCAGGGAATGAGAACCTAGGGGTACCTACAAGAAGATGCACAGATGTTTTTAAATCCTTCTTTGTCTACAATGAGTTGAAGGTCACTGCTTCATGGCTCCATTTCTGCCATTTACTTTTCATGGGATGAGGTTGTCAAAGCCTTCTCTGAAAATGCTCTTCTTGAGGGAGACATTTGTAGAAGC
Source organism: Ifrita kowaldi (assembly GCA_013398055.1). NCBI lineage: Eukaryota > Metazoa > Chordata > Aves > Passeriformes > Cinclosomatidae > Ifrita > Ifrita kowaldi. Next base: position 169,852 of record VZRS01008807.1, read on the forward strand.
TTTCTTATGCTGTGGCTGTCATTATGGACACTGCTCCTTCAGCTCTCAGCCTGAGGTTTAGACAGGCCTTGAAGGCTGGAGAGCAATGATACCCCAAAGCACTTGGGAAGGATGAGTCTATCGGGGAGACCCAGGGTGTTCAGAGTGGTGTATTACAGAAGGACAAGAGACAATGGACGTAAGTTGAAAACTGGAGTTTCAGAATGGGTATGAGGAAAACGATCTCTGCTGTGAGGACAGTCAAGTGGTGGAATAGATTGCTCAGAGGTTTTGCAGTCTCCACCCTTGAAAATTCTCAAGACAAGACTGGGTAAAGGTGTGACAACCTGGCCTGATCTCATAACTGAGCATGCTTTGAGCTGGAGGTTGGACTAGAAACTTCCAGAGGTTCCTTCTGACTTGAATTCCTCTGTAATTCTGTGAGCCTAAGAGCAGAATGGGACCACCTCCTCAGGGATCTGTGCCAGAAGGATGTGGGGTCTGGGGGTAGATCTCCAAAGACAGCTCTTCAGAAGAGCTTCACGATGAGACAAAATGTAACAGGCCAGTATAGAATCCAGGGGTGTGCATGGGCAGGGCCATGTGTGGGTCCCTAAAGCCCTGCTCCCCTCCATGACAGGGCTGAGCGGGCCCAGAGGCTGGAAGCACACATCGGTCCATGTTCCCTCTTGACCCTGTGCATGCTATTATCTTCAGTGCTTCCTCTGTGGGATAAGCCCAGATCGTGTCTGGGGATACTGGTGGCCTTGCAGGCTTTTGCAAGATGTCCGTTTCTTATTCGGGTGTCTTTCTGGCTTGTGCGGGGAAACCTAAAGGCACCAGGAAGTCAGAGTGAAATGGATGCTGCAACAATAAGCCCTTCACACTCTGGGAAAGGGCTGCAATTTGAGATTCTGCAAATGATTAATTGCAGAGTCGGAAACACTCCCTTTCCTTGCTTTCAGGAATTCCAGGTGCATTAGTGATGCTGTGGGTTTGTCCACTGTCTGTTCCCAGGAAAACACCGTATGATTTGTTAAATGGGAGTTTGGGCCAAAATGTTGAACACCAGAATAACCAGGGTTTCTCTTTTCCAAGCTGTGAAAAAGGCATCCTTTTAAGAATCAATAAATTTGTATGCAGATTCCCAGCACATGAATAATTCATGGATATAAGAAAGGGGAAACACTATAGTGGTTTGATTATGCAGTTGGTTTAAATAAGCAAAATTAGTTGTTAATGAGATCCCTATGCATATTGAGGAAAGCTGAATAATTTATTAAGAGCCAAGAAGTGAGGCTGGAGAAGGGAGGAGAAAGCCAAGCAGCTCTTTTGAGATTGATTGTGTTCCTGTGCTTGGGGGATAAGAGGGCACAAATTAACCCCTTTTTGAATAAAACACAACTAATGCACATGCTGTCATGAAACAGCTCTGCAGAGAGACCAGGTGATGTCCTTGCCCTGACTGCAGAGGCAGACACTTGTACAATAGACTATGAATTAAGGGTAATCGTTAGATGGCATCCAAAATGTCAGGCAGTTCAGGGCCCTGCAGCCCAGGAACATCCATTTTGTTCCAGTCTGTAATGAATCACCAATCTGACAAGGAAAAGTACACTTTCCAAGGTCCTAAATCACAAATGCTGGACAGGAAAGGGACTTTGCCAGGCAAGGAGAAAAAAAAAAACAAAAAAGGATCCTACCTAACTTTTTCCTAGGATTTTCTCCTAACAAGGGCGAATTATTTCCCTTTGTGAAGGTCTTTCATGTTAATAATATCCATGATCCTTTTTCTCCCATGATGGGGAAGATATTTCCCTGTGGTGGGAACTGCAAGCCAGCTTTATCCTGCTGCTCCTTGGTGTGCAGGCAGAGCAGAAAGGGTGGGTTGTGATTTTGGGAGAGTCACCTGAAGTAAAGATTTTCCTCATGTAAACCTGTGCAAGTGTCCCCTCTGTGGACCACTGGCACTTTTCTGTGTTGGAGCAACAGCTGTGCTCTCATCTAGTGACATCTGCAGATGTGCAGATGTGGGATATGTGTGGGCCTTGGGGGTGCCTCAGCATTTGTGTGAAGTAGATTTATAGAATTATGGAATTATTTGGGTTGGAAAAGACCTTTAAGATCATCAAGTCCAACCATTCCTCCAGCAGTGTCAAGGCCACCACTAAACCATGTCCCTAAATGCCACACCTGCACAGCTCTGAAAACCCTCCAGGGATGGCGACAAGTAGGGTTGAAAGAAGAGGGTCTGGAAAGCAGAAGGGGGTTGGCTGGAAGTCTCCTGTGCTGAGACACCTGACACTGGAGAAGCTTGAAAAAACTCCTCCTCACGTACTGGAGCGTGCCTCTGCTGTTTCTTCAGGCAAGATGATGCAGGGATTGGCCCACAGTGACACCAGCTCCCACCGCCCCTCCGTCTGCCAGTCACTCTCTCCCTCTGCCTCGTCCTGCAGCACCGTGCACTCCTTACCCTGAAGAGCTGGAGGAGTCTGAAACAGTGTGAATGACTGGAGGGAACACTCACATTTCACCACTTTGGCTGTCAGTGACCCTGGTTACACGCTGGGACACCTGCCCTGAGCTCACCACCAGGGTTGTCTCCTGCCCCAGGTGCTCATAGCCAAAGCTTGTAGACTGGTGCTTTTGGTGCAGAGATACCCCTGTGGTGGAAACAGGAGGATAATCTCTCTCAAACCACCAAAACACTCCCTCGCTGGGTTCCTGGTCACTGCAGCATGTCCATGTCTCCTCAGGTCCCCATGTTATTCACAGCCAGTGTCTGCCCAGTTCACTGCACTGCTGCCTGGGACAGACATGGCACCCCACAGGAGGAAGCGTCCCGTGTCTGCCATGAATCCATGGGAACCTGGCTGTGTCATGCCTTTGCACAGTTCTGCATGTTGTTCCAGGCAAAGGGCACCTTGGGAGAGAAATGGGCTCAGAAACTTGGGGAGAGACCAGATAAATGACCTGCTAAGAGGTGATCAGGAGTTTCAGGGAACACAGAAGGTGGAAGAGATGTGGCTTCTTGTACAGTCATGGGCTGTGTGTGGCTGCTCCCAGTTCCTGTGCTGGTGGCTGAGCTGGGAAGAGGTTTGATCTTAATCTGTGTGGTGGTCTAGTTACTCGCTGAACGTGTTGCACCTCTAAAGAGTATGCACATCTTTGACCCCAGGAATTTGTCCTGTTTGTGTGCAATAAAGGTGCTGGAAGAGATTCCCAGTTCCCAGGAGGTGAGTTTTCGGTCAAGAAACAGGAATAGTCCATAGACATGCTGAGCTTCCGGAAGGCTCAATGAGGTGCTCAGGGCCAGGAGCATGATGGGTTCACCGTGGGGTGCTGGTCATGATGGGCAACCCGTGCGGCCGCTTTGCTTTTGGCACAAGAGTCCTTGCCATGTGCCTGCCAGAGAGGAAGGACAGAAGCGAGCAGCGAGTGCTGGGTCATGGCTCAGGTTGCATAGCAGCTGCTCCTCGGTGGGTATGGCAGAGCCATGGACCTTGCCCTGGGAGCGGGCATGGGGAGTTCCCCTGGGCTGCTGGCTCCTGTGAGAGTTTGTTTTGTGACCTTTGATCTCATCAAGGCATCTCTCTCGTGTGCAGGATTTGTTGACTCGAGCATCAGTTGTCACCTGCACAGGAGCTGCTCTCCATGTGCCCACAGCTTTGCCAAAGGCTGTTCCTCAGCTCTGGAGCTGACAGCCACTCTGGGCCAGGGCAGATGCCCATGGTGGAGCTTAGGATGGTCACAGCAGAAGAGGGACAGGTGCTGGACCTGCTTCTCTCCTGGAAGACCATGTGCAGCTTCATCTTCCATTTGGTCCCCACGGCCCCAGAGCTGTCTGTCTGGGGTCCTGCTCGGCCGGGCTGGCACCTGGATGTGCTGTGGGAGGTTACAGGTGCCCTTGGCCCTGGGAAGGCTCATGGAACAGATGGGAATTAAGTTTGCACTTGTGATAGGAAAGGAAACTGTTTTCTCAGGGAGGTGGCATTGGACTGAGGGCTAAATTGATTTCCATAAATATTTGAGGAAGGCTGAATTATTTATGACCCTCTGGTGACACAATAGAAGGAAACGATGGAATCGTCTGTGAATTTTCCAGATGATTTAGTTTAAAAATGCTGCTTGTTATTATTTATGTGGGTCAGATTCCCCTTTGCTCCTGGCCAGGCCTTGCACATGAGTTACATAAACACAGAGTCAATATACAAATCTCTCCCTTTATCCATCTTAATCTGCCAGTCAGTAAATGAGCAGCAGCCTTGGTGTTTGATTCCCCAGGGGGACTGTAATCAGAAACCTTTGTCATTCAAATGGTACAGAGAAAAAGGAAGAAAGAAGGAAAGAAGAAAGAAAGATAAAGTAAGAAAGAAGAAAAAGGAGGAAGGAAAGAAGGAAAGAAGGAAAGAAGGAAAGAAGAAAAAAAGGAAAAAAGTAAGAAGGAAATTAGGAAATAATAAAAAAAGAGAAAGAAAAAAGAAAAAGAAGAAAAAGAAAAAGAAGAAAAGAAAAAAGAAAAGAAAAGAAAAGAAAAGAAAAGAAAAGAAAAGAAAAGAAAAGAAAAGAAAAGAAAAGGAAAAGAAAAAGAAAAGAAAAAGAAAAGAAAAGAAAAGAAAAGAAAAGAAAAGAAAAGAAAAGAAAAGAAAAGAAAAGAAAAGAAAAGAAAAGAAAAGAAAAGAAAAAAAGGAAAAGAAAAAGAAAAAGAAAAGAAAAGAAAAGAAAAGAAAAGAAAAGAAAAGAAAAAGTGCAGGGCTAGAAAATGGTGGAAATTGTCCTGGGTCTGCTGAATCAGAGAAGGATTTTGGATCTGGAGCTAGGTGAGGTTCACTAAGGTCTTCAAGTACCTGTGGATTGAGTCGGGGTGTTAGTTGCTGAACAGCACTGAAAGTGGGTGTGAGGTGTCTCTTTCGATCTGTGTACAGGGAGGTGGAGCTGAAGTGTATTAATGAAATGGCTTTGAACCCTTAACTGACAATTGAAGTGGACTTCATTTACCTAAGATCAGTTCATATTCACTATTCTGTTCACTCAAGCTGATGAGAAGCACTTGTGAGAGCCTTAAGTGGTTTCCTCTTCACAAGAAGAATAATATTAACTTGAGTGGGAGGCATGTGTGAGAGACATGTCAAGCCTTGGCTTTCCCAGAGCCATGCAAAGCAAACCCCATGAATAAACCCAACTCTACTTACACCCAAGAAAATCCAGTTCTTGGGTTCACCCAAGCTTGCCTTAGATGGGAACCTATGGATAAGGCCATTTTTTTTTGCTGGTCTGCAAAGAGCAGAAGTTCAGGGAGCTGAAAGAATCACAGAAGGGATTAGTTTAGAAGGAACATCTGGAGGTTCTTGGTCCAACCTCCTGCTCTGTGCATAACCGGCTTAAAATCTGCAATGGGTTTCTCAGGCCCAGTCCATTAAAATTTTGAAATTTTCTGAAGATGACAAGTCCACACCATCCCTGTGTGTCTGTCTCAGTGTCAAACCATTCCTATTAGGAGAGATGAGTACCTGCCAGAGGACACGTCCTAGGTTTAGCCTCCAAAACTGGGAGACATTCCCTCCTTCTTCAGCACCACAGACAAATCCTGAACTGCTCCTTCTAAATAGCTCCTAAGGTGAGTCCCTCAGACACATCCATGTGAGGCAGAGCAGGAGCCTGGGGCAGCCAAGCCTGGTCTCCTGTGCTTGCTTGTTCACACCCATGTTCTCTGGTCCTTTGTTCCCATGTGCAGCATGTGTGCATTCAGGCAAAGCAGTCTCTCCATTCCTTTAGCCTCTTGGTCCTGACAGTTTTGCTGGCTTGGGAGAAGCTCAGCACCCCATGCCTTCAGCTTTTAGGTGGGGTTTTGGCAGGGGTGTTTCTCAGGTAGGCAGGGATCTGTTCAGCCACACTTTGTTCTCTCAGAGGTTTTGATGCTCTCTCACTGCAGAGATGGGGTCATTCCCTGGTCCAAGATCTGTTCTTCATCACAGCAGCCATGCGCAGCCTTTGGGCAGGATCCTGGGGATGTGGGAATGGCCCAGTTGTGTGTGCTGTGTAAGCAGAGGCAGAAGGGCTGTTTTCATCCAGTGTCCTTGAATGGCCACATCCTGCCTGGCTACTCATTAGCCAGGTTAAACACAGCAGGGCCAGGATGCTTCAGAGCGTTTCCCTGTACCCAGGACTGGACGATGGCTCCTGTGGAGCTGGGCTGGAGGCAGCCCCACGCTTGCCAGCCCCACAGCTCCCAGCCCCACCTGCAGTGACACCTGTCTCAATCCCTTCTGTGGCCCACAGGCCGAGGCAATCCCACACCACCATTTCACAGCACAATCAGAGCTTCTTCCTCTTCTACAGTAATAAACTCTGCAGGGCCTTTTGCACTCTGTGACTATTGTTGTCTTGGCTCAAAGCTGTTCAGATACTGATGCTCTCTCTGTCCCCCAGAGAGCCCTGAGCCCTGGTCCCCTTTGTGCACCATCCTCCTGAAAACCTTAGAACCCAAGGGAGGGGAGCAGGACGTGGATAGGAGTCACCAAAGGTGTCACCTGTGGGGTGACTGTGGGGCCAGGGGTGGCTGCAGAGGTCAGACAGAACACGTCTGGGGTGAAACGGTGTAGGAACAAGTGAAACAACACAAACCTGTGCCCAGGAGCTGGGGGAGTGATGCTGGGCATCTGCTTGGCACATCTTGTGTGCTATACCAGGGTTGTCCAGGCTTCACAGCCCAAGTTCAGGGTGTGCTCTGGGGGATCTCATTGCAGCCGCTCCTCCTGACGGCAGCACTGACCAGCTGCAACCAGCAAGAGACAGAGCTGCTTCCCTGGCACTGTGCCCCATGGCCTGGCATTGCCCTGGGATGAACTTGCTGTTTCTTTGCCCACCCTTAAGAGACAGCCACGTGTCCAGCCCTTCTCATCCCTGTGGTAATGCCGAGGATCAAGGCTGTTTCTGCAGGCAGCAGGGAGGACACAGTGTGAAATGTGGTGTCAGTTCTCTGGTGGCTTCACCCGGCAGGACTACAGTGTGAGCAGCCACTGCCAGGATGTTGAGTCCTGCTCGTGGAAGTGGGACACAAGGATCAAAGAGTCTAACTTCTTCTCATCCCCAGCCCCACCATCCAGACCACTGCCCACCACCCAATACGTGGCAGGGCCTCACCAGCTTGTCCATCTCAGAGCTGAGCTGCTCATATCCTAAACCTGCCTGCTGGGAACGAAGCTGCAGATGTAGCCACTTAGCCACACACAGAGCTGGGGAGATGACATGAGGTGGCTTCCCCTGCCTGCCAAGGGCCAGCAGGATGATGTTACAAGGTTCCACAGCATCCGTCAACACTTCCCCACAACCACCCATCAGTGGTGGGCATGGTTAGGGGCCCTGTCAGGTCCTGGTGACAAGCCCTTCAGAGCCCTGTCCTGCCCTTTCCCCACAGTTCACCTGTAGCAGGGGAGCAGCAGATCCTGGCTGTGCAGCCCCCCAGTGTGGGGACAGGAGGTTCATGCAGAAGGTGGCGTGTGCTGGCCTGCGCTGCTGGCTCCTGTTGGTGGCCTTGGTGCTCCAGTGAAGGGCAGGGTGAACACCTTGCTGCTGTGCCAGCCCTGCAGTCCTGGCTGGCACAAGGGTGGCCATGCCACAGGCAGGTGTGTGGCTCGTGCCCAGCCTGTCCAGGGCTGCTCAGTGGGGGCCATGAGCGGAGCTCCTCTGCCATCACAGCACCCATGAGGTGCTGAGCTTCCCAGGGGCTGTGCTGCTTTGCAAAGCCCCAGATGCCTGGGATGTAGGGCAGGAAGGTTACACCTTCCAACACCCACCTAATTCCTGCTCTCCTGAAACCATCACTGTTGGGAACACAGGGAAATCAGGAACATTTGGGGGTTTTCCTGTTCTACCCACTGTACAAGGACTTCCCCGCCATCTCCCCTGGGACTGAATCGGGGCATATCTCTTTCTGGGGTGTGGCTGTGTCATCCAGAAACATCTGTGCTCCCAGGAAATGTGAGCTGCAGCTTCCCTCTTTGTGGCAGTTTGGGCAGGGGTAGCCCGCGGCCGGTCACGGGCAGCAGGGCAGTCCTGTGCAGCCCTTCTGCTCTCTGCCCTCCCAGCCTGGGAGGGTCCCAGGGTCAACCAGGCTCTTTTCCTAGAGGCAATTAAGCAGTTGCGTTGTGTGGGGGTGGTGGGGTGCCTGCTGTTCATCCTCTTTGTTTTCCGGGAGCTGCTTTTGAGAGGAAAACAGGTGGATCCAAGGGGATTTCAGCCTGGTGAGAAGTCACAAGGCACAGACAACCCCGCTCCAAAGTCCGACCCTGCCTCCTCCACCACCGCCCTGGGCACGTCTTCCTGCGGGAAGGGCACCAAGGATCAGCCTGGTCCATTTTCTCCTCCCTCCGCAAGAGCCCTTGCTGGGCTCGGGCGCGCGTGGGGACTGGGGAAAGGGACCGGGGACCACGGGCTGCCGAGCCTTTGGCTCTGGCTGGCCATGGACGTCTGTCAATGTCACATGAGCCGTCAGGAGACAGATGGCATTTTACTGCCTGGCTGGAAATCGCCCCTTTCTTTTCTTTCCTCCCCCTCCCTTTCTTCTTTTTTTTTTTTTTTAGATTTTTTTTTTAATGCCGTTTTTGTGCTTAAAAGAAACTGAGAGGGAGCCTGAGAGCAAGGAGAAAAGCTGCTTGCCTTTTGAACTGTTATCTGATGCTGGCAGAGATCATGTCAGCGTGGCTGGTGCTTCTGCTGCCTGGCCAGTGCCGCAGCCCCCGCAGGGCTCAGCCACGAGTGGAGCTGCTGGGGCTGAAGAAGAGGGTGCAAGGGAGAGACAAGGGGGTGGCTCTTGGTGGGAGTGGGTTTCCAGCTTGCCCAAGCAAAGAAACATTTGCTGGCTGTAGCCCTGTTGCCTCCCGATTCCCTGGGGGAGCTCTCCAAGGGATGGGGTGAGCTCCAAGGGATGGGGTGAACAGCTGCTGAACTTGGGGAGCACAGCAGGGGCACAGCAGAACTTGGGCAGTGCATCCTGCAGGCAGGGCATGAACCCTTGAACCTTCCTGCCTCATGAGCACCTCAGAATCGTGCGCTGCCCTTTCCCCACAGCTCACCTGCAGCAAGGGAGCAGCAGGTCCTGGCTGTGCAGGCCCCCAGTGTGGGGGAACAGATGTGAGCTGGGCTGCAGGGTGAGGTTCAGGCTGGGTTCTGGGCTTTTACGGGGCTTGACGAGGAAAAGCTGTGGGGTTGGTGACAGCAAGTTGGACAAAGACCTCCAGACAGCCTTTCTACCAACTTCTGGGTGCTCTCAAATCCCTGGGTTAACTTCCTGAGCTGATCAGCTTGTTGACTCTTGGGCTTTCTGGACCCAAGTAGTCATCAGGAAAGCTAAAAGAAGACTAGCAGCCTTCCTAAAACATTTCCCTCAGGCCAAGGATGTCCCCTACCCTCTGGCTTGCCAGGAAGATGTGTGAGCGCATGGGAGCACACATAGCTGTGCAAGTGCCTTCCCATGCAGGTGTGAATTGCACGGTGGGTGAGTGTCTGCAGGAGCTGCCAGCGTGGACAAAGGCACAGGAGTCAAACCCAGAAACAGTGGGGATGAAATCCTATTTCATTACAAAAAGAAGTGATGCAGGTTCAGTCCGAGTCTATGACAGCAAATCACTAGGCTAGAGAAACATAAAGATCTTAAAGGGAATTAATTCATCTGGCACTTCTCCACAAAATGTATTTACTTAAGTACTGACAATTAAATGTACTTTTGAAAAAAATAGTGCAATAAATTACATTTACTGTTTTGTGTTCTCTTTTGAAATGAATATCCACTTTATGTCTAATCTTTTTGGTAGTGCTGAAAATAAACTTACTTTTTCAATTTGAATTTGATATTTCCTGTTCCCCTCAGGACTTGATTTAACTGAGGTTTATTTAAATATTTTTTTGCTTCCGGGGTACCAGCATTTGCAGGTTTTCTATTCAAAATGCAAACAACCTAAGCAGTCAGATACCTGCACAGATGTGGTCAGATGTAAGTCTCTCACCCGGACCTGGGTGACTTTGAAACACTGCAGAAAATGTTTCCCTTTAAATCTTTCCTTTCCATCAGTCACTTGTACATGATGCCTGAGAACAGGTCCCCTCTGCCAGGGTGCAGAGAAGTTGATTAATTCATGCTGATGGCAATTACATAAAATTTCCAAAATGCTCATGGGCACCTGCAGCCATGTCTGCACAGCATGGGCAGCACTGGCCATACCCTAGTCTCTCTGTATGCACATTACTAATATAATCCCAAATACAAGCATTATCACTCATTTGGAGTTTATTACACGGAGTAACCTCAATAAATGGGTGATAGGAGCTGGATCATACTTTACTGGACACATAGTACTTTAACTGCCTTATTAAACTTAATTTATACATCTATTTGCATTTCCAGGCCAAGGCTTTTGCTCGTTCTGTGGTTGTAGGTACCAGAAGTTGCTTTCTGAGAGTCCTCACAGCCCTGCAACTGCTCTGTAAGTGTTTCAGCTGGCAGATTCATGGTGTGTTTGCTGGCTTGGTACAGTGTGTGTGCGCTAAGGAAAACCATAAACGCCCAGAAAATAAAAGAGGAATTTCCAGATTGTGCTGCAGACACTGAGGTGGGAAGGAGCTTTCTCATTGTGACCCCAGTTTGTGTGCACTGCTGGGCAGTTGTGGATGGGATTTGAGCTGTTGGTGCTGGTCTGTGAGGGATGGAGGTGATCTGTGGGGTGGTGCGAGCTCATCCTCATGTTTAGGGCAAAGGGAAAGGCTCCACTCCCACAGCTGCTCCAGCAAGGACTGTGTTTGCAGCCTCCAGCTGTGTGCTGATGTCGGGTGCTCGTGGTGCCTCTGACTCATGCTGAAGCCAACCTGGATCCTGTGGCTTTGTTGTTTACATCTCTCCAGCACATGCAGTCCCAGGAGGGTCACAAGCAAAGGTGCTGCTGTGCACCTCCCTGCTGCCCCATGAGCTGCTGAAGCCCCTCACTGGAGCTCAGGTATTGTAGGGAGGATGGCTTGGGGTCAGGCATTGCCTTGGGTAGTGGATAAGTGCCATTTGTGCAGTGCCTTTGGAGAAGAATCATAGAAATCAGAGAATAAGAGAATAAGAGAATACTTTGGGTTGAAAGGGACCTTAAAATTCATCTCATTCCACTCCCTGCCATGGGCAGGGAACCTTCCACTGTCCCAGGTTGCTCCAAGCCCCATCCAGCCTGGTCTTGGACACTGCCAGGGATGGGGCAGCCACAGCTTCTCTGGGCACCCTGTGCCAGGGCCACACTACCCTCACAGGGAACAATTTCTTCCCAATATCTAATCTAAATCTACCCTCCTTGATCTTAAAGTCCCTCCAGGCCCTTGTCCCAAGTTCCTCTCCAGCTCTCTTGGAGCTACTTTAGTCACTAGAAGGGGCCCTGAGGTCTACTCGGAGCCTTCTCCAGGCTCAACGCACCCGGCTCTCTCAGCCTGTCTCAGCCTCTGCATCAGGGCAGGGTCAGGGCTATGGACATAACTTCAAGGGGTAAAATCACATGCTGTGAGCAACAACACGTGGCTGCTGAGCCCTGCTGAAAATCCCGTGGAGAGTAACATCCCTTTCCCTTTGTCAGTGCAAGGTGGTGCAGTAAGAGAAAATCTCCATGCCTGATCCACGCTCTCCCACCTTTGCTGGCTGGGAAGAAGCGCCTGCTGTGCAGGGTCTGGATGACCAAAGACACAGAGCAAGATGTGGAAGTGAAAGCCCCACTCAGCGTCTGGGCTGCCAGCCTTTGCGACACTGCTTCTGCCCGGGGAATCACTTATGACTCCTGGCAAGGGAAAACCCCAAAGGTATTCGGGATTCCCTGGGGTTTTAGTAATGTTTCCTGCTCAGCTGATGTTATAGTGAAAAAATTTTGAGGTGATGTCAGTGTTTCTTCAGCCCTGCCCAGCTGCCTTCTTTCCTGGTATTGTCTCCTCTTTTTTGGGACAGATATGCTGGGCCCTGCCGTGAAATCAGCCTTTATCTCAGAACAACCCTTCTGCCACTGTCAGGGACCATCACCCTTAGGCTCCACAGGTGTCTGTGCACAGATGCCCTTGCCTGCACAGCCCACACCTCAGCAGCACCTCTGCTACCACACCTGGCCCCAAGGCTGTGTCTGAGAGCTGTGGGGTGGCCCAGACCAGGGGAGCAGGCGTCTTCCTCAGTGTGCAAAGCACAGTCCTGCTTCACCTGCAGCTCGTGCAGGTGGCTGCACCTGAGCAGAGCCTGGAAGGGGAGGAGGCAGTGGGGACGCAGCAGGGTACACTCTTCGCTGTCATGGTGTGGCTGGCACCTGCACAGGGGACGGCCCAACTCTGGGTCAGGTGGACTCAAGCTGCACCCCTGGAATGGTGCTTTTCTTGCAGCATTCCCTGCTGCCTGGGCAGGAGGTTAATGGACACCAACTGGCCTCAAGCTCTTCTTGCTCATCTTCTCTTCCCTCCTGCTCCCTTGATCTGGGTGGGAAAGGGATCTCACCCCATAAGGCCCATTGGCTGTAAGCAACTAACGGGGATGCAGTGTGCTGATTTCCTTCTCTCACTGGGAGGAAACTGGATGCATCCCAATGGCCTTGACTGGGGACTTAGGATGATCAGCTGCCAGCTCAAGGCAAACATCACTTCCTCTTAATCTTCACCATCTCGGCTACTCAGGTATTCTCAGTCATCTGTGCTGCCTGTTTTACCCAGATCACTGTGTGAAGGACCCTGCTGTCCTGCTGCTTTCCTGCCTAATCCCTCTCTCACGTTCTTCTTCACACCTTCTCACCTGCTCTGACAGGGAAAAGTTCCTTTTCTTAACCTTCAAATCCTTCTATGGACAGAGTCCCTTGCACCTGCCCATCAGAGACCAGTCCCAGTCGTAGTCATTAATGCACTGGTTTCCCTCACTTGCCTCTCATGTTTTGGGCTTTATTCGGTGCTGTTCTCCATGGTGGGAGGTAAACACCAGGACTGCAATCCTGTCACCTCTGCCAGACTTTCCGCTGCTTTGTCTTGCTGCCAGGGAAAACCTTGCACATGCCTGAGGTTGAGCACTGTCCCTTGGTTTCCACGGGCTCCTCACCTGTCCAGGGACACGTGTACTTCATCCAGGAGCCAGTCCATAGGCTCTCCAGCGTGTTCATAGTGGCTGCACAGCTCCTGTCACAGCACAGCTCTGCCTTACTGCCCAGAGACATCTCCAGTGTCACGAGGTACTGTTCCCATCGCCAGTGCAGTCTGTGACAGGGTGCCACAGCCCAGGAGTGAAGGGGGAGCTGCTCCAGAAACTTCCCTTCATCATCATCTTTGGAGATTTGTCTGATGATTTCTCTTTTGCTGTTTGCCACTTTATCTCTTGACTCTTGCTGTGGCAGATTTTCAGAGCCTTCCAAATATTTTGCTAGACAGAGCCATGGTGACATCCTCTGTCACTGGCAATACCTCTGCTGAAATGGGAGGCTAGGCGAGGGACCTGTGGAGTGCCTTCATGGACCAAACCTGGACCTTGGTCTTGGGGCTGATGGTGGCTGCTGGGTGCATGGAATGCATGCAGAGGCACCAGGCTATGGCCACATCTCTGCTGCTTCACAGTCCTCTCACTGTTGGTTTGTCCTGAGTGTTCAACTGGTGTGTACTGCTGCCTGACTCGAGTCCCTTAGATTTTCCCTATCTGCCAATATTACACAGTGTCTTCACTATTGGAGAGACCCAGAGCAGTGAGAAAAACCATCATGTGCAGGATTTAACATATGAATAAACTGAGAAATGCTGGAGCCTGTCACTTCCTCCCTGTTGAGAGTCTCTGAGCATTGCTGAGATCTTCCTGAAGCACCCAGAGTCCATCCCAGAGTTGCTGGGCTGCCTCTGAACACTTCACCTCTGGCCCCCAGTCACTCAGGGCGTTGGTCCCACTGTCAGCCAAAAAGGTTAGAGTTGTGTGGTTGCAGCCCAGGCTAACACAGGCCAGGGTCCAGGCACTATTTCCTCCTGACTGAGTATTTGGGGGTTTCTCCCCACTTATGGCTCATCAGTCTTCTCTCAGTCATCACAAGAAGAATCTGTCTTACATGCCCATGAAAGGTTTCCTGCTCCACACCTTCCGCTAGCCCAAAGTGTGGCTGCTCTCCCTGCGGCTCTGCAGCTGTGAGTGAGTGAGGAACCAGTGCAGGGCTTTGTCCTGACCTCTGGGAGGTTGTGACATCAAGACCTCATGCAGAGCCCTACACTCCTCCTGGAAAACACTCCTGGTTTGACCTTTTTTTCAGGAAACAGGTAACAAATGAAGTGGAAAGCTGAGACTTGGGTCGGAAAACAGCAGAACGGTTACCCCCAGATTTGGCATCACCCATTCATGGTGCACAAAGAGGCTTCTGCACCTGGTCCCTGAGAGCATTTCCGTGGCACCAACCCAGATACCTCTGTCAGAAATTCACCTAAAAGCTCTTTTCCATTATCATCCAATCTTTTAATCTCCTCAAGAAGCACGATGCTAATCTGACAAAAGATGTTTCTATATAACCATGTAATTGGTCCTAATTATATTGTTCTATTTTAATTCGTGGCTAACAGAGTGGTGTACCAATTGCTCCTTCACTTGCCATCAAAGCCAGATAGATGAGCAAGTGCACCTGAATCACTATTCCTCCCCTTGCTCCACATGTGGCCCCCTGTTAAACTTCGCCTGCCATTTAGGAACTCCCCAGGGCTGTGGGAGTCAGGGAACAGCAGCCAGATGCAGAGCTACTTATCCAGCTTCTCATAAATGCAACAGAAAATAGAGTGAAATGAAAATATTTGGAATCTGTGACTGGAGCTCAAACAAGACAGGGGACACCATCTTTTCTACCTGTCAGCCTGGGATCTTAGAAACAACCCATGCTGTCTGCTTCCCCCGCATCATTGTGGCAGTAAAAATGCTGCAAGTCACATCGTGCCATCCATTTCATCTTATACAACTCCTTGTCCTCCGAGCACACCCTTGGTGACAAGAATCCAACTTGCTGACCACACAGGCCTGATTGCACCTGGAGCATGGTGAGGATGTTGCTGATGGACGAGGAGGAGGAAGCTTTCCCAGGTCCATTCCCTGGATGAGTGAGCCACATAATGGAGCATGGCTGGCATCTGAGGACAGGAGTGGTGAAGGTCTTTGGCACAGAACAGCCAGGTTTGCCCTCTCCCTGGTTTGTAATTTGACACACATGGTTTGGTGTTCATGAGCAGATGCCAGCACACAAACCGTGTGTTGCAGCTTCAATTATAACCTTGGTTATACTCTGCTGAATCACTGTCCTGTGGAGCTGAAGTTTTATTTCCCTGTCCTCAGTTCAGATATTATCTTTTTTTATAATGGGAAATTGGAGGGAATTCTCATCAGTCGTGACTAAACTATGCAAAAAGATGAGCAGGAGTGAGGAGAAAGGGGAGCAGAGCAGGTTGGGAATGGCAGGCCCACAGGGAGTTACATGCCTGTGTGCTGGTATCCTGCAGTGCTGGGTCTTCCACCCTCCCATGCAAAAGACCTGGCAGGGAATGGACTTCTCTTCTGGACATCAGGATCTTTGCAAGGCCTGAGCTGGATGGGATACAACCCACCTCCAGCACCCAGGCTGGGAGACGTGCCGAGAGCTGGAGGGACGGAAGGGTCTGTGTTTATCAGGTGGTGAATAACCCCCCAGTGGAGCTTGCAAAGTAGCTCTTCCCTGCGAAGTCACCTGGTGCACCCCATTTTGTAAGATTAACTCTGCTTGGGGTACTTCTGTGGGGCCGAGCACTGCAGGGATCCCTGTCCGATTGAAAACTGCCCCACTTGGGCCTGTGTCTGCTGTCTCCAGGTCAGGACAGTTCTGGGATCATGTAACCCACACTGGTTTGGCTCCTGGGGGGGTGCATAGTGGGGGACAGAGCCTGTTAGAAAAGACGGGGCATCAACCAGTGTGAGCATGAGCTGCACTGGCAGCAGTGGCTGATGGACACAGGCTCTGCTCGGGGTCTATTTCCTGTGTTGCCATGACACAAATATTTTCTGCCTGTTTTTGTCACTGGCAATTATCATAATTGTTTGTTGCAAAGCCCACATTCCAGGGCAGAGCTGCTGAGCTGACCCAAACCTCAGCTGCTCTTTGCTTGGGTTTGCAGCTCCCATCCTGGTGGGTGGGATGAGGCCCTGGACTTACGGAACACCAGAAAGCTCCATGTTTGGAGGGAGCGAGGGGGAAGTTAACTCACAGTCACAAAGCTTGTTTTAGCCCTAAAGCTGGCCTGGCACCAGCAGGACCCAGAGACCCAGGCTGCCACAGCCTCATGCAACATTCGTGATCTTCTCCATCAGCCCCACTCCAGATTCATCCCTGGAGTTTCCTTCCCACACCCAGGGCTGCCCTGTCCCTCCTGCTCTGTCCCACTGGTGGGGCAGGTGGATTCTGCAAAGTTGGCTGGAATAAATAATGTTGGAGGAGCTGGAGGAGGGGGAGGCCGGTCCAGCTCACCCAGCTAGTGGTGCAGGAGGAAGTGGCATGGGAGTGGCACAAGTGGTCCCCATGGCGCCCGTGGGCACTGCAGCCCCGGGGCTGCGGCACTAGCTGCCGTTCCCTTGGCCCTGTCTCCAGCTGGGAGAGGGGCAGGCACCAGCCCCTCCTGTCACACGGGGCCAAGATCCAGTGGATGTCCCACGGCTGTCCCTGCCTCTCACTGCAAACTTCCTTGCAGTTTAATGGTGAATTATCAAAGCAGAGTGGAACAATCAATGGAAAGGATGGCTGTGTGCCCTTGGCCTGATTTCGCAGAGGGACACTAATACACTGAGTGCACGGCTTGGCTGGCAGCAAAAGCAAGGCCATGTGCTGCCTGGATTTCTGTACATGAGAAGCAGCTGGAAACACTGCCCAGGGCTTTCCATGTGGGCCCTGACCTTCTTGTCAAGCCTTCTCAGTGCTCTGGCCTGTAGTGATGCTGCGAAAGCCGTGCTGTGTTGGCCCCTCATCCCTGCCAAAGCCTGCCCAATTTTTCTCAGCAGCCTCTTGAGACAGTTGATGTGAGTGACTGGGATGTGTGACAGGAGAGGACAGGAGAGGGAGAAGATTTTGCCGGATGAGGTCTGGTGTTGCTGCTCTCCATCAGCAGAGCACAGCTGGTGTTGTGGAATCAGGTGACATCGGTGTGAGACACCCGGGCTGCCCCAAAACGTCCCATCTGTGCACAGACATTGGTCTCATGTTCCCATCTTCAGGGCTCTGCCCCAGCCAGTGTGTGAGGGGGTGAAACGTCAAATCCATACGTCACTCCATTCCTCTGTCTTCAGTTCCCCGCCGACCCTCCCCATACCGAACTTACCCCCAGACAAACACGCAATTCCCCATGGAGTTTCATCTGCTGTGTCTCATAATTGCAGCATTCCTGCAGCAGCTTCAAATTCTTTTGGGCCCTCCAAAAGAAAGAGGGTCCCATGCACATCAGGACCCCCCTGCTCATCCTGGCTTGTCCTCATAGAGGCTTCACTGAGCACAGGATGGAGCACAAGGGAAGGCCAAGGCAAGCCACATCTCTGGTACACCGTTTGAATGGGATTCTAGTGAAGTTGTTCCTAATCTATGGCTGGGAAAGCACAACCTATGAGGGATGCACTGAGTTATAACACCTGCTTTGTTGCAGAACCGCTGCAGAGAAAAGCTAGAAAGTCCCTCTGGTTGGGTGTGTGTTGGGGGGCCACTTCTTTGGCACACCGACCTCCAACATGGGTAAGTGGTGTCTGTGGATGCTTTCAAAGCTTTCTCATTGAACATGAGTTTCTTGCTGATCTACTCCTGGCAGAAGAAACTGTTTTTTCCTGAGTAAGGACCTTGCACGCCTCGAGCAGGCAGAGCTGCTGGATGTGCCATGAAGCAGTGACCACCAGCCCACGAGGGGAAGCAGAGTCTGACCACGGCAGGAACGAAGGAAGGTCCCAGTTATGGTGGGATGAGGGTGGAGTGTGGGATACTGCCCCTTCTCTTGTCCCTTGGACTGTTCCCTACAGCATATGCAGAGGCTGGGGACATCATGCTATGGTCTTCAGCGACTCGTGGTTTTCCATACACTCCTTCCCTGCTCTGTAGGCTGTTTCCATGGAGAGATCCCAGGTTGTAAGTGCAGCCCCTGCCTTCACAGCAACACTCCGGGGCTCAGAGATGAGGCATTGTTGGGAGGCTGAGCCGTCTGCCTCGTGCAGCTCCATCTATCCATCTGTGGAGCCTGTCCTTTCCTTGACTCATCGAGATACCGGAGCTGGGCTTTTCTTCTGTCATTGAAATAGCTTTGGCCCCTGCTTGCCCCCTCCCCTCAGCTCTCCTCAGCTCGGCATTACCATAGCCCTTTGTGGAGAGCCACACTTCTGTTTGTCTGGGCGAGCAGCTGAGGCACGGGAAATGGGCCGGAGCCATTCAGGGGCTTAGTCTGGGAGGCATTGTACCTCTGAAAGGGATGCTTGGAGCATTTACATAAAAATGTGCTTGACACAGATAATATGAGTGGTTGTGGGGTTGTGCGTGAGGGACAGAGCTGGGAGGAGCCTCCCGGTGCCTCCCTGGCAGCCTCATTAATCAGCGGCAGGGAAGGGAGGTGTGCGGGGCGATAGCAGGGCTGTTCCCCCGCCTCGGCTGGGGCGGCCTCGGGGCTCTGGGGTTGGGGCGGCCTCGGGGCTCTGGGGTTGGGGCTGTGCAAGTCGTTTCTCCACCTGGGACAGAGTGAGCTGGCCGGGGTGGTGGCGTGATTGTCTTCAGAAGAGGTGCTCAGGTCTGTCCCAGTCCTCTGCTCTAGTCCTGTCTCTGCATCTCCAAGTGGGAGACAGTCCCCGCTGGGATGTCTGTGTCCTCTCCAGGGTGCTGTGTCTGGCAGGCAACAGCTCTGGGACCTGAGAAGTGCCCCACAGCCCTTCCTCCTTGTCCGCCAACCCCGTGGCATGCTGAGCTCACCCTACCCCTTGCCTCACCACACGGTACCTGAACAAGCTGGCTTTGCCCTCTTCTCAGCCTTTCCTGAGGGACTTGCCGTGGACTACATTTCATCTTCAATAACTCAGTCAATTTGGTTGGATTTAAGCAGCAAAGCGAAGTTTGGCCGTGCTCCATTCCAGCCATGGTCCTAAATTCACCCTGGGGCTGGAGGTGACCCCACCAGGAATCCTGGTCACAGGAAAGAGGCTGTGGGAACTAGAGAGGAGAAAACACAGCCTGGCTTTCGCTCTGTGCTGCTGATTCTATTGCAGTGCTGTGTGTGTGGGGTGGCTGTGCAGGACCTGCCCTGGCCTTTACACGGTTGTGAGGTATCTGGAGTCCAAGTGCCTTAACCCCCTAAACTGTTCTCAAAGCCTAGGACTCAAAGCTGACAACCAAAAGTAAAGTTTAGAGGTGACAACATATGCATGCCTTCATTTTGCAGTTGAAATCATTGAACTGGATTGAAATCCTCAGGCGGTTGAACAGAGATTTTTTCCATGAGTAAAATGTGACCTAACGGAAAACCGAGACCTGGTACAGAAATTCTGTCCCTAAGGACAGTTTTTCATGAAGATTATGATGGGTCCTGAGTTCCTCTTAGACTGCAACATTATTAAGTGTTGTGGTGGTGCCCAGAGGCGATAATGTTAATAAGCACCTAATTTTAGCAGTAATTTAGCTTCTGTTATAATTACCAGGTCATTGTGCTAGGTGCTGTACAGACACATGTGAAAAGACAGCTTTAGTCCCAAAGGGCATGTGCTTGGGACAGGACAGTCACAGCAATTCCTGTGGGTGGGGGAGGACAAATCAGGCTGTGTCTGAGACAGTGGAGGTCTGGGAGCAGCAACAGGAACCAAACCTGGGGCAGACTCCTCTGCACTTCCTGTAGGGAACAGCCCTGAGAGGAGCTGGCCCAGAAGTGCTGGATGCAGCATGGATGGGTGAGGAACTGGATCAAAGAGCAAAGGAAAGGGTCTCCTACAAGTCTCCTACAAGAAAACAATAACCCTTTTCTTCCCAGGGCTTGAAAAGGCTTTCTCCCAGAAGTCAAATCTCAGTTCCAGATTTAAATAGACTCTTTTTGCATACCATGAAAGTTTTGAGGATATTAACTATGATTTGTGTACCAGTTTGATTCAGTTTGCACTGGAAGAGGATGGATTCATAAGGGTAAACCTTTTTATGTGCTGGGTCTTTGTCTTTTTACCTCTCGGGAGTGACTGAACCACAGGTAAACCCTGCAAATGCTGCTCCTTCTGAAGGCTCATCGAGTGATCCAATGCCAAGTGCACTTTGGTGGGATTTTAGGATAGATCCTATTAGACAAGGTTGCTTCAGCCGTAGGAAAATACACATGACTTCACATCAGTGCACAAATTGGAAGGTTTCACCAAGGAAAAGAGTAGTTGAGAAGTGTAGGGGAAGGCAGAACTCAGTAATTTGGTACTGGTGGCTCATTGCAGCAAGATTTACATGGGGGATATCTAATGCTGATGCATGTGTGTTATTCTTGTGCAAGAGGTTATTTAGCTTTGAAGGCTTGAATGAAATAAATCATGGTCAAATGAAACTTTCTACCTCGCTGAAATGAGAAGAGAAAAATGTACTGATTAATTTTGGCTGTTTTTTCCATAGAAAATATGATCTAAATTGACACATTCCAACAACGAATTTCTATTTTGGCCCAACTGTATTTCTAGTGGAAACTTATTGAGATGAAAAGGTCTCAGACAGGAACTCACTGCTGACCACCCTCTGGCATGGCCTAAACTTGCTATGCAAGTGGTTGCAGTTCAGGTGGCGCTTCCCACCCTCACACCCTTTCCTCTTTTTCCTTTAAGATCCCTGGAACTGTGTTGCTTTTCTCTTTTCCGTGTGTTGCTTTTCTCATAATTCTTTCTGTTTTTTCCCAAACCCTTTACCTTTGTGAGTGTGCTCAAAGATTTTGTCCAAGAGGGGGACAAAATGATGGAGCGATTCCCTTCCCAGTTTCAAATGAGCTACAACTCTGTAGCTGTAGTTTATGCAGAGCAGGATGATGGTGAGGGATTATGGATTTGGTGGCCTTTGCCCTTGTGTTGGAGAGGTTTTCCTAGACTGTGGGCATGGTACAGCTGTCTTTAGATCATCTGGAGTTTTATCTGGCTGGTCAGCAAAGAGAGGCAAAAGAGTGCCACCTGCACCTGGGAAGACCTCAGCACTGGAGAGGAAAAGGAGCAGTAAGATGTGGTGCTGCTGCTCTGATCCCTTTGGGTACCTGATGCCTCTCTTCATGTGCTGGGTGTTCATCTCCCCTCTCCAAGGCTCTTTGTCGTGGTTCCAGACTCAGCCTGTGCCCCTCATCTGGCCCCAGAGGCAAGTTGTCTTTGCCTGCTGCTTTTCCAGGCTGCTGAGGGACTGAGTGACAGTGCTGTAGGAAAGGAGAACCACTGGCTTGTGTGGCACAAGACATGGCTTGGAGATGCCCTAGGGCTCATTGGGCTGAGTCTGATGCTGCACTGGCACTGAATCATAGAATAGTTTGACTTGGAAGGCTTAAAGCTCATCTTGTTCCACCCTCTGCCATGGGCAGGGACACCTTCCACTATACCAGGCTGCTCCAAGCCCTGTCCAACCTGGCCTTGGGCACAGCCATAGCTTCTCTGGGCAATGGATTCCAATGTCTCACCACCCTCATGGTAAAGACTTTTTTCCTAATGTCAGATCGATATCTGTCCTCTGCCAGTTTGAAGCCATTCCCCCTTGTCTTGTCACTCCAGGCCCTTGTCCAAATCTGCTCTCTTCACCCCTGTGAAAGCTCTCTTATAGTCCCTTTAGGTACTGGAAGGTGCTATAAGGTCTCTCCAAAAACCATCTCTTCTCTTCCTTTTCTTTTTAAAATCACATCCTTCTCTGGTCTTGGCTCATTCCAAAGGGGCTCTGGAGCATTGCAGGCCTGGGGCAAATGAAGCAACATCTGCAAATGTATGAAACACAACTGCAGCTCTTTATCCATCTCTGAGCAAGAGCAGAAATTCCTCCCAGGGTAAGAGGTGGGCAGGTCGTGGTCTGTATTGGGAGCTCACTAAAGCAGTGACTGTTGAGTTTGCTCATGTGGAATGAATAAGCCCTACCATGTGGGTTTTGCAGCTGAAGAATGAAGGAAAGTGTCAGTGAAATGGGGCTCAAATCCCCTGACCTTGGCTGGCTGGCTCCCTAGATGTCTGGGTGAAAGGGGACTGTCCCTTCCCTCAGGCAGTGCAAGCCCAGATAATAAAAATGGCTTTCAACCAAATTTATGCTGCATGTTAAACCTCAATAAATCACAATTTTAGCAAATAAACTATTTGCCAAATCACTGTTTAATTGCCTAATCCCTGCAGAGCATGGTGAGGGAGCACATCTGTGCAGCTCGCACCAAGTCAAACCCTGCAGAGCAGAGATGAGAGAGGAAACCTCCATGGTTTTATAGGCTCTAAACACAGGACAATCATACCAAAGCTGCTCTTCCAGCTGGGAATTACCCTTCCAGTCAACAATCATGAGAATCTAAGTAGGAAGGTTTGACTAAACCCCAGATCCAGCAGCCTTTCCTTGGGACCTCCCAGACAGTGTTTTGGCTCCTGGAGCTCACAGTGATGAGTTTTACATGCTTGCCTTCAGAGGAGCATGTCCAGATCCTTATCTGGCCTGTGTGGGTTCAGTAGATCCTGTTCAAGGCCTTAAACCTGGATGTCTGTGCACTGACCCAAGATTTAGCCCCTGCCTCAAACCTTTGGGATCAAACAATTAGCCTTGATGTGCCTGTGCACCCCAAGGAACATTGGTTCCCTTGCCAGCTTTGAGCATACAGTCCTGGACGTTACAAGTCCTTTTGGATGGGAGTTTCTTGCGTTCTACCACTTCACAGGAGACAATTTTTTGGTAATGAGGAAGGAAATAATCACCTGGGGAGTCACCTCATGCCTGTGTATATCTGTAGACATCTGCATGGGGAACCCTGGCCCATCAGAGACTCCATCAGTAGCAGCCTGGGAGTCACTACTGATAACAGCAGGGAAGTTGTCCTGTCTGTTCTTGACCACCTCTTCCTGCAGGATGGTTGCACCGTTCCCATGAGACCCCACCAGAGGCAGAGGACTGCAGTGCTGCCGCCCCCACTCAGCCCTGAAGAGTCTGTGTGCACAGTGCCAGAGCCTTGCTGTGGTGTTTGTAGGATCCTGGATTATCCTTGAGTACAGCCCTGCTACCCAGCAGCGTTGGGCAACAGCTGGCAGAGCACGGGGATTTCACAACCGTCACTTGCACAAGTCCCTGCTGCTGCAGGGAGTGTTTGTCTGCGAGCAGTGCTGGACAAATTGAAATTGCATAACCCCATCCTGTGCTACTTTGGACTCTTCCATTAGATTTGTATGTTTCATGGTTTTTTTTCCTTTTTCTTATCATTTTTCCTCTTTCTTTTTCTCTGTGTTCTTTCTACTTAAGCAACCCTGGCACAGCCCAGTTGTGTTGGCTCCATGCTGCTCTGGCCTCATACACAACCCTCCAAACCTGCCCCCCTCCCAAGGCAGTTTCTTTCTGTGCCTGCTGGTCACCACTTTCAGCTGAGGAGTTTTCTGGGGTATCTCTGTTTTGCCATGATTTAGCACACAGGTCTGCAAGGGTCAATCCGCCACTGATGGGTTGTTTGGCTCCGTGCCATGAAAGCTGAACCGGCAAAGGGGCCTAAAACCCATCTGTGCTGTGGCCACTGCAAACTGCAAGGCAGCTCATGGAGATTTCCTGTGAAAGCAGCGAGTGCAAATATAGTGTTGTACTTGGAGATTTTTGTTTTGTTTTGTTTTTATGGTTTTCACAGCCTAACATGGATCACACTGGAAGGCTGGGGTGGAAATGGGAAAAACATTGTCTCACCAGACCTCTTCCATAGCCTGAGCCACAGCAAGTGCCTTTGTTGCTGAAACGGCAGTTGATTTTAGGGCATGAGTAGCCCAGCTGAGGGAGGAGGTGTTGAGGCAGAGGACAAATGAACAGGAAAAAGGATTTAAAAAAAAATGCAGTTTATCACAGAGTTCTAGGTTTTCTCTTGGTGCAGAGGACAAGGTATTTACCACACATTTATTGTTCCCTGAGATTCCTGCAGGAGAGGAGCACATCCATATTCTTACATGGGGACAGTCACATACACCTTCTACGCCTGCAATGGCTCCTCATCACAATATTTAAATGCCCGTTGCACTATTGCTGTTAGATCTGGGCGAATAGTCCACAATGAATAATGTATCCGATGAATCCCGTCCCTGCTAATTGTGGAATATTCACGAGCAGATGGCAATTCCAGGCAGGTTTTTTCACATTCCTTTTTTCTCCACTCCGGACGGAGGTTTGCTGTAAGTAGGTGATATTTGAAATTCAAGCTGTTTCTGAGTTGCGATTGGCCAGTTGTGACATGGTGGTGTCCCTCTTCCCGCATTGGCCGAGCTTACAAAGTACTTTGGACACAAATACTCGCATGTGCAAATTTAAAATTCTGTTTCCATGGTTACTCATGCATGCAGCTTTGAACTTCACTTTCCTCCAACATTTGTGCTGGTAAAACTCATTCAGTCGAAGGTTTGTGGCAAGTGAATACAAAAGCTGCATGAGGCTGCATTTGCATGCTCTAGTACAGATGATTCCTTTCTATAAACTCAGCCTGGGTATTCACTGGGCTTTTCTGCCACCTTTTCTAGTGCTTTCATGGGTTTCAGCCTAGAGGAATGTTCTTTCCCGTGATTATCAGCCTTTATGACTCCAGTTTTAGCATCACAGCCTTTATGACTCCAGTTTTAGCATCACAAATACACGCACAGCTGGGTGATATCTCTCTCTGCAGGTAGAGGCAAACATCTCGAAGTCAGTACCAAACTGGGCAAAGCAAGGTGTTTATTTTTCTGGCAATTGGAATCTCAGTTGGTTTTGCAAAATCAGGTTCTCTTCTTCTGGTTAATCCTGCGTCATCCAGAAATAACAAGACATTAAGACATATTCAACTTTGTTTTGCAGCGGTGATAGAGGGGAGAAAAAAAGGAATGAACAGGTATTTTTAAAGTCAGGGTAGCTGGCAGGAGCTGAGTTGACGGGAAAGAAATTGTTTTGCTTTTGCAAAGAGCAAAGACGTCAAAGTCAGACTCAGAGTAAAAAGCCCTACTGCAGGTGAGTCATGAGGGGGTGTGTCTGTCCCTTTTGAGATCCCAGCACATACCTCTACCTGCTGATAAAGGACTGCTTGGTCTGCATTATTTTCCCAAACTCATTCCCTTACTGCGAGAAGCATTGACTTACCAAAAACTTCCCCATCCCTCCCACTCTGGGACAGTTTAATAAAGGTTATTTTTGTTTCTCTGGCTATCACGTGTCTTGTGCAATATTTCTGTAGCCTCTGGACAAACACAGGAGAGAGAGCAAAGGTTAACCACGATTTATGTCTGGGTTTGTGATTGCACTGTGGGAGCAGCGTGGTGGGGCGCACGCCTGGCTGGCTGTGGGTGCCTGCTGTGCTTCCAGCAGCATCCTGGGACACAAAACACAGGAGAAAGCAGCGCCCTTGTCACTGGCAGCCAAGAACTGGCCTTTTGCGAGCATTTTCTGCTATATCTCAGCTCAAGAGCACGTTAAGGCATTGACTGCAGGGCCAGGCTGTGCTAAACCTGCCGCTGAACCTCCAGGTCCCCCCACGCCCGTCTCCTGCAGGGCTGTGGCTCAGTGTCACTGGCTTTAGTCCTGCTCCACAGCAACAGGTTGTGGAGAGGGTGAATGAGGATAGGGAAAGCACAACATGCTCCAGGTCTCAGCTGGAGAAGAGATCAAAGCTCTCCCCTCCCGAGCTGGGGGACTGGGAAGGCAGCGGATGTTCAGACAAATACTCGCACCTGGGAATATTCTCATCACGCTCCAGCGCTGGGAAAACACCCCACTGCCCATGCTCAGAGCCTGACCTTTTTAACTATTCAGAGTGCAACACCAAATGGCTTTAAAGTGCTATCTGCTCTGAAACGGGTGACAAAGCATAACAATGGCCACTTCTTATTTAGCAGATGTGATCTCCAGCCACTTTGTGCCCAGCTGTGTGTATTCAGGCTCTGAGCTGTTGACTTTAGCAAGAAAATGACTTGCTGCTGCCCTGCAGAGCTTGCCAGGCTGCCCCTTCTGCTGGATGATGTTCCTTCATGTGCTGCAGAGCTGCTCTCCCATCTGTCCTGAGGCAGGGAGATGGAGGGTGCCCCTGACGGGGAGATTTGTTCTGGAGGGTGTTGGGATGTGTGGAGTAGGACACCACAAAGCCAAGGGTCTGGTGGTTCGACACCTGTGAGCTGAGCACATCTGCCGTGGAGCAGAGAGTGAAGTGCATTCCTGCTTGGGAAGGGGCTGCTGTAACAGAGGGTTTTGGTGAGAGTTGCTGACAAAAGTGGTGTCAGTTGCCTTGTGGGTTGAAAATCTCTTTAAAACTCCCAGTTGCACAATGTAGGTTTCTCAAGACTTTCCCCAAATTACCTCTCTGGCACTAAGGGACAAGTCTGAAAATTTCGGTGCAAGAGGAAATTCCCTCTGAGAGCCCAGAGATATTCAGAGGAAAGAGAGTGCTCAGCTCTGTACTTGCACTGCTGCTGTCTCATCGCTGGCAGATGGTGGAGCAGCTCTGCCCTTTGGCCAGGATGGCAGGGGAAGAAAGTCCCTGCCCTGGATGTGCCAGGGGCAGAGCAGGAGGAAAAGGAGGAGAGTTTGGAGCGTCCCTGTGATCTGTCCTCCTTCCCTTCTCCTCTTCTCCTGTGCTGGCATCATCTGGTGCAGGGGGACAATAGTCTCTCCCCATTTCAGTGCCCCATATTCTCCTGGAGCATTCCCTCCAGTTCTGCCTGCCCAAAGGGTTGCAGCAAGGGGATCTCCCAGGGAGCCACTGGGGCTCTCATTCCCTCCTCTTCCTCTGTCCCAGGAGGCTGAAGGCAGCGGTCCCTCAGCACTGCCTTTGTCTCAGAAGGCACTGGCAGCCCTGGCTCTTTCTTCAGTGGGGGCTGCGGGAGGAGGGGCTGCTGTGGGAGCAGATGGTCCCTGTTGGAGGGTTTAGGGCCTCCTCGCCAGCAGGTTGAGGGGGGGATCCCCTTTCACCGCTCGGCTGGGGGAGGGCTGGCTGCCTCTCACATGGTCAGTTCCCAGCTGAGTGCCTCTATGGGATTACGCTGTTATTCATCTAATTGAAATTGTATTTGGAGCAAGGAGACAGTATCTCTTTCCTCGGAAGATCTATTATGCATAAACTGTGCACAAAGGCATCCGCCTGCCAGGGAGAGGGGGTGTCCGGGTGGCCACGACCCTGCTCAAACTCCTGCTCTGCAGGAAGCAGCCCTGACCCCTCCTGCTGCTCTGCACAGCCCGTCCTCTAACCCCTCACTCCCCAAAAGGGCTGTTTGGTGGCTTCCTGCCCTCCCCTTGCATTGTCCTGCTCTGCTCACTGACAGCACCCAGAGCGGCACAGCTCACTCTGCGTCTCCAGCATGGATCTCCAGATCCCTGGGATGGTGGCTTCCCCATCCTTGTCCCCCCATCACAACACAGCATCAGGCTCAATGCCTGGGGACTGTGAGGGAAATTGCAGTATCATGCTGGGCTGCCTGGCTGGAGTTGAAGTCACTGGATGAACCCTGCAGAGGACACCCCTTCTGAGCATGTGGCTGGGCAGGTGCTTTTATAGTCAAATGTCCCTCAGCAGATATAAACCCATGGGGGCACAGAGAATCTGTAAATCAGTGCAACTTTCTAACTGGAGAATGAGAAGAGTAAAAAAATTCCCGCCCCACACACAATGGATTTATGGCTGAAATCACCTTGCACACACCCTCCTGGAAGAGCTGCCAGAGTTCATGTGCTATCAGCTCATGCCTGAGGAGATAAGGAGACCCATTTCTCTAAGTTCTATGGGAGCAGAAAAACTTCTAAATGAAATAGGAAAATCTTTAATGAAAAAAAATCGAGATGACTGCCTTTGCAAAGAGCTGTGTGAGCAGCTGACATGAGGCAATGAGCAAAGCTCTTTGGCAGGGAAGGAGAGCTGTCCTGGTGACACCCTTCACATGGCTGTGGCCAGGGGAGCAGGGGTCAAGGTGGGATCTTCCTGATTGTGACAGCCCCCTTTAAAGTCTCCAACTGCTGGGAGTGGAGCAGGGGATGGTTCCTTGGCTAAACAGGGGCTGTTTTGGGAGTCCCAGCCTGCTGAGTTCATTTGCAAGCATAATCTCTTTGAGAACAGCTCATGGAGGGTGCCAGAGGCTCTGCTTGCAGCCCAGGAATGCCGTCCTGTCTGCTCTGGGCTTGTCCTGTCAGCTGTGGATTTGCAACCCAGGCTGGCTTGCTGGACCAGCTCTGGCAGCTCTGGCTCAGTCTGGAGGTGTGGGAGCTGCTCAGGCACTTTGTGGCTCCATAAGCAGCAGCTGCTGATGGCTTAGACATGGTCCCCGTAATGGCCCAGGCAGGGACTGTGCTGGTCAGGCCAACAGAGATGCCTTGGCTGTGCTGCAAGAGCACTGTGCCAGGTCAGGTTCAAAGGAGAACTTGGCTTAAGTATCCCCTTAGTTAGTTTGGGGACACCAGCCCTGGAGATCCACCACCTCCCTCTGGGCTTGGGAGTCCTGTGTTTCCACTCACAGGCAGAAAGGAAGATCAAAGAGCCCCTGGCCTCTGTAGTCACAGGGGTCCTCTGAGGGCACAGGGGATGGAGGGTGCCTTGTCTGCAGCTCTGAGCTGCTCTCTGCTCTTCCGATGGGGAAACCTGAGTTGGGCCACTGATGGGTGTTGCTCTTCTGTCCTTAAAAAGCTGGAGGGGAGGACCATGATGTCCTTCCATGAGCTTCAATCTCCTGGTGCATCCTGTGGGACAGGTCCTTTCTCACAGCCCATCCCTGCCTCTCCTCCAGTGAACACTCTTCCTCTGCTGACATTCCAACCTGTTCTCTTCTCTCATGTTAGAATCACAGAATCAGACTCGTTTGGGTTGGAGGGACCTTAAAGATCATCGCATTCCACCCCCTGCCATGGGCAGGGACACCTTCCACCGTCCCAGGTTGCTCCAAGCCCCATCCAGCCTGGCCTTGGACACTTCCCTGTGCCAGGACCTCACCACCCTCACAGGGAAGAATTTCTTCCCAATATAAAATCTAACTCTACCCTCCTTCAGCCCAAGGTCATTTCCCCTTTTTTACATCGCTCTTATCCTCTCCTTGTCACAGGAGAGTCCATAGAACTGCTTGGCTTCATGGGGCACCTCATTCCTTCTCATGCTGCTCTGGGGTATTCCAGACACGGCTCCTGTGTGTGCAGTCCCCAGTGCTCCTTCCTTTCACCTCCCAGCCAAGAACAGCCTTGGCTTCTTGTGGACTCTGGAGCTCCTCACAGGGTTCAGGCTGGGAGGGAGCACTGAAAGCACAGGGGCCAGCAGTGTCCGAGCAGTGCTGCTGAGGGGTGAGATACGAGTCACTGTGGTCTTGGCCTGCTGGAGCCCCTTTCCAGCAGGAAAACTCGGGACAGGAGCTCCAGCATGGTACTTCCTTGAGATTCCTTTTTGATTTGGAAACGTATGTGGTCTTCCTCAGCCTGTTCTGGACTCTCTCTCCTTTCTTTGCAGCTTCATCTTTTGTTGGTCATTTTTGGAAGTGCTTTCCCATGTGGCTGGGTGATCACCTGAGGTTTGATGCTCCTTGATCCACCTGGGTGTTCTGCTTTTGGCCTTGTATGTAGAAACCCTTAAGAGTTTGTTTGGGAGAGGCTGGAATAATCCTAAATGTGGATATATTATCCACCCTGCAGGAAGACCCAGATGTGCTGGAAGAATGGGCTCACAAGAGCCTTGTGAAACTCAGCAAAGACAAATGTAAAGTCTTGCACCTAGGGAAACATAATCCAGGAGTGCAGCACAGGCTGGGACTGACCCAGCTGGGAAGCAGCTCTGGGGAAGGAGCCCTGGAGGTGCTGGTGGACACCAAGCTCATGGGAGTGACCACTGTGTTGAGAGTGACCAGTTGTGTGGCCGAGACCCAGTGGGAGGCTGGGCTGCATCAACAGGGGCATCACCGACAGATGGAGAAGTCATTGTCCCACTCCACCTGCATTTGTCAGGTCACACCTGGAATAATGTGCACTGTTTTGGCCCCTGCTACTTAAAGTGAAGGGGATGGACTGGAGAGGATTGAGAGAAGGACCACAACGATGATTCAAGGGCTGGGAAGTTGTCATATGAGGAAAGGCTGAGCGACCAGGGTTTGTTCAGCCTTGAGAAAGGAAGGCTTAGCAGAGACCTTTTCACCTTCTTACAGTGTTAAAAGCGTGGCTACAAAGAAGATGGAGACTCCCTTCTTACCAGGAGTCACATGGCAAAGATGAGGGGCAATAGGTGCAAATTACTCTTGGGGACATTATGACTAGACACATGGAGGAGAATTTTTCACAATGAAAATAATCTCCACAGGGAGGTGGTGAATTTCCCCTGAATTCCCCCAGTGTTGGAGACTTTCAAGATTCAACTGGGCAGGGTGTTGGGCCATCTTGTCTAGACCTTGTTTTTGCCAGGAGGGGTTGGACCAGATGATCCTTGAGGTCCTTCTAGCCTGGTTTTCTATGATTCTATGGTATCAGACAGGAGAGGAGATGTCACACAGAAAGAGCTCCATCTAATCAACAGGCTGTATAGGAGCTTTCAGAGCCTTTCCTGGATGTAAGATTTGGGTCAGATCCCATCCTTTTTAAACAAACCAGATCTTCTCTGTCCATGCATGTATCCAACTGAACATGAAGGAGATCCAGTTTCAAAGCTGCAGGGCTCCAACACAGTATAGCAAAGAAAATGTGGGACTATTTCAGGAATCTACGGAACTGGTGCAAGGAGTGATTTCAAAGGAAATGTCCTGGCAAACACGACAGTTTTGTGATACACTCAGTGCCCCCCATCCTTCTGCAGAGAGAACGAATGGCTAAACTCAGCTTTTCATGCTGATGCTGAGGCTTTACAAGGAGCTGGCAAGAGGGAAGCGTGTTGTAGTTGTCCATGTGTGAAACAATGCAATGAGAGACTCAAACCTGCTGTGCTTTTAGAGGTTTCTGTTACGTTGTGTCATCAATTTGGAATCCAGCTCAGGCTGTGGAGATTTGTAACAAAAACTTAAAATTGCCCTGACTGGAGATGTCCCGGTGTGAAAGCAGCAGGAGAAACAGCGAGAGAGGAAGGATTAAAGAAATGGCATGTGCTGATCTGCCTGATCAGCAGGTCATGAGAGCAGAGCAATTGGCCTGAGCTTCTCAGGACAACGGGAGCAGTAAAACAAAGGACAGCCTAAAACAAAGGAGAGATCACACCCCAAAGGAGCCGAACCAGCTGAGTAAATCAGCTGCTCCTCATGACTCACAGGCGGGATGGAGTGAAGAGGCAAAAGATCACTATCAGGTCTATTCCCACAGGGTACAAGAGGCATACCTGAGAACCAGGGCACAGCCACCTACCTGAGGAGAATCCGCGAGCCTTGATGAAGAACTGGGAGTTGGTGTCCCTCATTTCCCATGTCACCTCAAGTGGTCCTGGCTGTGCTGCCTGGGCACACATCTCTTGTATGTGAGCATGAAAGAACAGTGAGTGAAACCTGGGAGAGACAGAGTGTGAGCTGAATCATCTTTGTCAAAAATAAAAAGCGCATGCCCCTCTTGAGATGATCCTGGATTGAGTTTTCTGATGCAACTGCAATTTTGCATTCTGCAGTGACTTCCAGGGCCATTTCTCATTGTGGTTGTTTGCATTTATGTTTCTACAGGAGTGAGGTGACAGCTCCTGCCCTGTGGATGCTGCTGGAGTCTGACTTGTGGGAGAGAGACGTGGTTTGGATAATAACCCCAGGTGCAGGTAGGGTGCACCAGGGATTAGTAGTGGTACAGCAAAAACCAAAGGCTTTCTAATGCTTACGCCTGTGCACACGACAGGCTGGCTGGCCCTTACTGAGCCCCCCAGTGTCAGCTCTGCAGTGCTGGGCTGGCTCTGGGCAGCTGCAATCCCAGCCGTGTCCTCCAGCACCTCAGCAAGCACGGCAGGTTGCAAGGGACTTTTGCAGGGAAGGTGTTTTCCCGTGGGTGCTCGGGTCAGACGCATTAACTGATAGCCTGTGGGCACATAGATTAAATGGTTTGTGGCCGGTTTCAGCTGGCCAGGGCTTCCTGCAATAAGACTGTGTATTTGCATGGGTAAGCCAGAATGTGGATGGGTGCCTGACCCTTCTGCCAGCACGTGGCTGGGGCTGGGGTCTAGTCTGTGGGCTGGGGTGTGCTATGGGGGTGTCCCACCAAGCCAATCCACCTGCAGCATTACTCTGCTCTCGCTGTTGGGGTGCAGCAGGCTGGGGGGGTTTGCAGGGAACTTCCCTGCTACACCACTTTGATGTCTCTGCTGGGGTCACTGGTGCATCTCCCTGCTGTCCAAGGCACCTCTGTGCCCTCTTTACTCTGAGATCCTCATCCGCCTGCGACCTCCCTGCATCTTTGCTACCTTGACATCGGCAAATGTTACAGTAATTATATGGATATTGCTGTCTGGAATGTTTAACACAGACTTGCCTGGAGTCCCTGGCTCTGATGTTATTAACCAGATAATGCGTGGTTTACTTACACATTAATAGCCTCTACATCGCAAAAAGGAGTTTCAGTTTCCTTCTGGGTCCTAAACACAGCTCAATGACAGTTTGAAGAGTGCACAAATATGGGCTCTGTTTTTCTCAATGCACCTGCCCCAACTTGTAGTGACACAGCAGGCACAGAAAAATATTTAGTACCAGATGTGCCCTCACTGTCCTCTTCCTGGGATGAAAATGTTCCCTTTATTATGCATTTATTGAATATTTTGTGTTCTATGCAGTGCTTGAAGTAGGGGAATGGGCAAGAGTTGTAGCAGCACCAGCAGTGCTATTGCAGTGAGCCAGGCAGTCCCTCTCTGCCAGTGGAGGGGAGATGGATCCTGATGAGTGCTTGGAGTTTTTGAAATCCAGCTTTTTTTAGAAAGTGTGGTATGGACAATGACATCAATGTCCTTCTGTAACTGCTGGAATCTTTTCTATCCCATGGACCACATCTCAAAATGCTGGGCCCTGGCTTCTCCCCGAGGGTACCTTGCCGTGGGTATTCTTACCAGTACAGCTGGATCTTTTCTAATCAGCTGGGTCATCCAGGCAGCAGCTCAGTTCAGAGGCAGCTCAGCCTTCTTGCCCCAGTGTGACCCCACAGCCTTCTACTGCCCAGCTACTCTTCCAGTGCTGCTGTCATGTAGCTCCAGTGTCCAAACCCCCCCTCAGACATGAGAGGGTCTCTGCCTTCCACCCAACAGTGCATCCACCCCCAAACAGTGCCCGGGCCAGCAGCTCCCAGGGGTGTCTGTGCACCAAGGATGCTGCTGGCTTTTGCTTTGTGCCAGGGGCGCTCCACTGACAGTTACAAGCTGCTGAGAGCAATGTCATCTGCCGAGGTTCCTGCACCTGTGTCCAAGCACAGGGCTTGACCTTGTCTGGTTTGTCAGATGCTGAACAGCTCTTGTGCTCTGCTCTGGGCAGCCTGGTTAGACTCCTGCCTCCCTGGAATATGCGGATGCTCTCCAGCTGATGGGCTGAGCAGTTCCACCCTTGCTGGCCACTGGCCAGTAATGTTCCCCTCTGTCCATTGATGACTTGCAGAGACACAGGAAAATAATTTGCCATATCCTGGCTTGGTCTTCCCCATTCCTTTTCACTGTGCAGTTCTGAGATTTGCCTGCCTAGGAGAGCCAAACACTCTCTTTGCTGAGCAAGACAAATGTTCCATCCCCAGTGAGAGAAAGGAAGGAGTAAGTCAAGCCCATCCCACCAGCTGGTGCAGTGAGGGGCACTGTGATCAGCAGGGATAGTTTACCCAGTGAGGATGATGCAAAATGCAGGTACTTTTGACCTCGGGCTCTCAGTGGTTGAAGTTCTACATCTCCACCCAGAAGTGGTCCAGAGGGTCACTGGTGCCCCCAGACGGTAGCAGGTCACCAGACCAGGCAATATGAGATGATGGTGGTGGGTAAGGCACGGCCCACTGCCTCTCCTTGTGAAACCAGAGGACTTTGTGAGCACCAACCAGCTGGGAATGATTCAGGATCACTTGGTGCTGGATGCTGTGTTGTGGCCTGAAGAGCTCATCCAGGTCTGCACCCCCTGAAATGGGGATCACCTTATGTCAGCCAGCATCTCTGGGCCTCTCAGGTGTCAGTGTTGCAGGTTTGGTTCCTTATTCTCAAAGGACATACAAACTGTTCTGTTTTCACCTGCTGTTATTGCCCTCTGGTTAAAAACATGTGGTTTATTAGTTTCATTTTTACATGGAATGCAGTGCTCAGATGTCTCTGCAGTTTCATACCTTCTGTAGACAGAACTAACTGAAAAATACTGGAACCAGGAGGTGCACAGGAACAAGCTCCTGTGGGTTCTGCACATCTTAGAATCATAGAACACCAAATCATTTAGCTTGGAAAAGACCTTTAAGATCACTGAATCCAACTATTAACCAAATTTCCTTGCTCTCAGCCACTATCCCAGCTGTGGTCTGGCTTTCTTACCTGGAGATGCTGTCAGGTACCTTTTAAACTCTTGGTGTGGTTTATTTTACTTGGAAGGACAGTTTTGAAGGATGTGGGTCTCGGCCAGTGTCAGATCTGTGACTGCTCAGCATCATGACACAGAACCTGTCTGTCCAGCTCCGGCTGACCAGTGCCTTCTTTGCCCTGGGTCAATGCCTGGGACTGTTTAAAATCTCCCTGTGGAACTCTGGTGTGGCGGTGGGGATTGAAACCTCTGTGTGGGAGCTGGCAGGCTGTAGTTAAAGACCTGACACCCACTATGGCTCCCTCTCTGCTTTGTTTTGAATTAAGTCAGACAAGGGCACCTAGTGCACGGCTCCGCCTGTGTGGCACAGACACTGCTCCCGGGGACAGCTCTCCTGCTGGGATATCTGGGTTGCAAAACACAGTCAGCACAGAGTTGGAGGGGTCCCAGCAGTCAGAATGGAGAGTTACCCTGCAAGGGATATCAAAACCAAGGCAGCAATCACGGTGTCTCAGACTGCCGGGTAACCTTGCCAGGGGAATTTCTGGAGTATCTCTGATGTGGGTGCAGGGAAGTTAACTGGGTTTCTGGGATATCTTGGAAATGTTGCTCCAAATGCGTTGCATTGGCCTGTTTTTCCTAAGAAGCAATTCACCCCCAACCTGTGAAGTGAATGCAGAAACGGCTGTAGGCTGCAAATGGAAAATGCAACGGGAAGGTGCCAACAAGGGGGATCCAAGGAAAATGAAGTAGAGCTGGCAGGAGGAGCAGGAAATGGGGGCAGTGGGGGATGCCACCAATGTGGCCCTTCACTGAGGGGTTTCCTGGCTCCCTCAGTGCTCCCTCTGCCCCACCAGCACCGTGCACTGCCCAGTGAGGCATGGGAGGGAAACAGCAGCAGGAATGTTCCCTGCCCCCATTGCTTCCTCTTTGTGTCCCAGCTTTCTAAACTTTGCCTGTCCCCATTGCAACCACCTCAGCTCAGGGCTCCTCTGGGCTGCAGCCAGTTCTGAGAGCGGGAGCAGGAACCGGCCCCGCTGTTTGCAGAGCCAGGACTTCCAGAGAACAAACCCTGGGCAAGGGAAAGACCACAAACTGTATTTGCATGAGCCAAAAAGAGGAGACAAGGAAATCCTGTGAGTCACCAAAGCCTCTGCAGGCCAGAATCCATCGGTGAGCCTTTTGAATCCAATGCTGTGCCTTTGGCTTACCTTGCCCATCTTCGTTCCTTTTGCTGACTTGTTTTTTCACAAGGCCTTGCCAAGTGATTTAGATGAGCAATTATCAGCTGATTTTCACTAGCTCTTTCTTCCCATCCCATAGTTTATGAGTATCTGAAACAATTTTCTGCTTGAATTAGGGCAAATTGTTGAAAATTTAATTTAAAGAAAGATTTGGTTTGCTTTGAATTAACATAAACATTTCATTTGAATAATTTATAAATATTTTATCTCTTCCAGCCTTTTAAAGAAACCTTTTAAAGTATAAATTGCCAGAAAGGTCTAAATGAAAAGTGATTTTTTTGACTATTGAATGGTTTAGTTTTTTAGGACAATGGCTCATTTTTAAAAAAAAATTCTTTTGAGTGAGGCTTGGGTTGTTACCCTCCAGCAATTGCAATTTCTGTTCATGCCCGTTTGCAACAACACATTTCAGCTGGCCAGGTTCAGTGCAGACTCTTGGGGTGTCTTGGGATGACTCTCAGATTATCGTTGTTTATGATGAAGCTGTTCAAGCACAGAGTGCTGCTGCTGGTTTGGAGGAGAGGGAAACTTTGCTGTGAGAGCCTAATGCCCTGGAAAGAGAGGATGCTCCTTGTGTGTAAATACTCCTGCTTGCCCAGGGAGCCAGTGACACAGAGGGACAGCTCTGTGCACAGGGGCCATGGCCGGGCTGGGTAATGCCAGCAGCCACTTCCAGCTGAGTGAGACATTTCCCAGGACACAGCACCATCCTGCCTGCACAGGGAAGAACCCTCCTGTGACTGCTTTCCCTGCCCTGAGCTCCCAGCCAGCCCAGTCTCTCTGCCACACTGGGAATGGCTCAACCACTCCTCTTCTCAGCAGCCCTGGTTTTGTCAAAGGGAATAAATAGAAAACTGAACAGTGCCCTGCACATGTGAGTGAGAGCAGATGGGCAGACTGGGAGCTGCCTCTGTGCTCTTGCTGAGGGGAAGAGTTTAACTCTTCACTTGGCAGCATGGCAGAAGGGAGGATGTTGCTGGGCTTCTGCAGGCAGCTCCCAGTGTCTCCTGCGGCCGTGTGGGAGCTCATGCCTGTACCAGTCTTGGCTTATATGGCCATGGTCTCAGATGGAAGAGATGCAGTTTTCCCTGTGGTTCTGAGAACACGCTTTGGTGTTGGCTACTGGCTATCAGGGCACCATCCTTCCCACCTTATCCTTGTATTTAATCTTTTCCTTCTCTTTGGTCATTTATTGGTTCTAGCTGATCATCACGGGCAGCAAGCAGGACACTGTTTCTGTGGGGATCCAAACCTTTCCATTGTGAAAGGTAACGACTGTCGTGTTCCTGTTGCAGCTCTCTCTTCCCCGAGGCTGAGCTCACAATGGTGAGGGAGTTTTGCCACTGCTTGTCCATCACAACAGCATCTCCAGCTGCAGGAATCCTGCATTTGGTCCTCACAACTGCTCTTGCTAAATACCAACAGGAGAAAATGAGACCAACAGTTGTAGGAGTCAGGAGGGCGGATGAAAGCTGGCAAAGGCAGAGCGTGGCCACCCTGTGCCCCGGCAGTGAAAGCTGGCTGAACGGCACGCAGCACATGAGGTTCATTTGGCAAAGCGTGGCTCTCCTTGGGTTTCTGGGGGCCTCCCCACACAGGCAGTGCAGGACACAGTCCATCTCTCCCTCACCGGGTACCTCTTTTTGGTCTGGTCAACAGTGCATGTGCCTGACACTCTCTTGTGACCACAGGAGTTCAAGTAAGCCCTGAGATACAGATGCCAGCATTGGAGATTCCTGTACTTACTCCATGACCTTTGTGCCGATCTTGTCTTGGCTGTTTTGTGGTTCAGAGGTGACTCAGACAGTCCCTCTGGGCTTTTTTTCATCTGGGATGGGACTGCCACAACTTTAATTAGCACAAAACATCTTGACACATTGAAGGCTTTGAACAGGAGCATGGCCAAAAGGGGAGACAGTGTGGGCAGGTAACCAGGACACGCAGTTTTGCACCCTCTGCCATGTTGGTTGGAAGCTAGATCCTCACAATGGGGAGCCATAAAAGACATCTGGCTCCTTTGAACACAGAGGTTTTGGTTTTTTTAGCTGGGTCTATTCCCAGATACTCTGTCTTTTGGGTTTGGATGAGGCTAGGACCAGGAGGTTGTGATTAATGCTCAGTTCCCCACCACAGCTGGCCACAGCCAACCACAGGTTCGTCGCTCTTTCTCCAAGGCTCTGCTGCTCCTCTGGATGAACTTAGACCCATCCACGACTAATGCCACAGAGTATTCAATTCTCTTATCAGCCAAACTGTGATGTAGTTTACAGGAGTATAATGACCTCAGAGAGATCTGCTGAGGAAAAATAAATGGGCTGTGCTCATTTTCTGCTTCCTTAATAAGCCTGCCTAGGGTGGCTTCCTTGTTTTTCACATTTGATTTGCCAGGAAGGTCACATTTGACATTTCTTGGGTTCCCTATAGGACTTGTTAGAGGCCCCACATACAGAAAATGAGCTTCATCTGACCCTCACTGATGAGCACTGAAACTTAGAGGACTAACCTTTTCTCCCAGCTGTTTATTTAGTTATTGAGTGAAGCAAACAACAACTGACATGTTTAACCATTTTGTCACAACTCGAACAATAGGACTACGTTTTCTTGGTGCATCTGGTGCAACAAAAACACCTGCTCTTTTTCATCCAAGGATTCAGAAAATTACATGTACAAGATCTGACTTTCTGATGTGGAAGAAAAACAAGCAAGCCTCTAGTTTCCCCTCCAGGAAAACAAATGGTTTTTTATTATTTCAGTGTGGCCCCCTGCCCAGCTCAAGATTGGATATCCAGAATTAGCATTTAAAAAAAATCCCAAGCATGAATTTTGCGATCTTGTAATTGCACTACAATCCCTACTAAGAAGGAAAAGCAACAAGTGGAAAGTCTTTTACCATCACTTATGCCAACTCCTTCCCTTCTAGTCTTCTTCCTGTCCAGTCTTTGCTTGGCTGCTTGGCACTGCCCCAGGAAGAGGTTTTGGGGAAGATAGAGAGCTATCTGCACTCACACCATGAGGCAGCTGTGTTGTTTCCTTTCTCCATCTGTGCATGCTCCTGCAGCTGAACAGGGCAGAACATCTCTCCAGGATCAGACTGTGCCCATGGCAGGTGGATCAGGCTGAGGTGGGGAACAGGGCAAGCAGAAGAGATGCTTCATGTTTAGGATATGGAAGGAAGGGCAGGAGTAGTGGTTTCACAGGCAAGGAGTACAGCACGGAAAACCCTTCCCCTGGGCCAGATGTCCCTGCCCTCCCCTTGGTGCTGGTGTCAGTAGTGTGGTGACTCACCCCAGCAGGGCCGGGAGCTCAGGGATGATGGCTCTGCTGGCTCTGCTGGCTCTGCTCCCTGTCCTGCCCTTCCCGACCCTGTGATCCTGTGTGTGCTGCCTGTTTTCCCTGCAAGTCCCACGCTGAGGCCATGAGCACTCCAGGGAGAATTTCTGAATGGACTTTGACAAAGGCCTGTGGCCTGGGAACGAGTCAAAGGAACCCCTGAGAGAGAGGAAAACTCCACTGCTAAAACAGTGTGAACTGACCAGAGGAGTGGGGGCACAGCAAGGTCTGGGACCTTCCCCTTGGAGTGAGAGTGGGCTGGGACTGATAGCCTTTGGAAAACCACAGGCACAGGGAATCTGTTTGTCATAAAAGAATGTGAGGAGCAATGTGGTCTCTCCTGGGACTCTGCAGCAATTCAGAAATGCTGCAGATCCCTGAAGAAGATAATTTGCACCCAAGAACAAAGTATCCCAGGCTCTGAACGGAGAAATGTGGAAGATTTTCACTTGGCAGGTGAAAATCCATTTGGTGTGACCTGAAACCAGGCTGGGGCCCTTGGATCAGGAAGTTAGCACATCCAGCTCCGTCTGCTGCATAGCCTGTTAGTTCAGGCTCATGCACAATGTGTGGGGCTTGGGCAGCTGTGAGCAGGGTCCCACTGAGTCCTGAGCCTCCTGCTCTGACCTCCCAGTCCCTTCCAGTGTGAGGTGTGGGACTGACTTGAAGAAAGCTCCTGGAGGGAAGGCTGGCACTGGCATTTGGCACAACATTGTTCCTTGCTTGTTGTCTTGCTGTAGGACTGTGCCAGTGCCCAGATAACAGCTCTGATTGCTCAGTTCTGTGCCTTTGTGCTCAGGGCATGTCCCTGGAGCCTGCTGGCTGCATCCTCCCTGCACCCACGGTCCAAAGATAAGTACAAGGTGATGCCCCTCATTTGCTGGGTAGATGCTACCGTGCCCTCCCCTCAGGCTGCCTGGTAAATCCCAGAGAGGAGAGGTACTGAAGCAAGGCAGATCCCAGCAGGCTCTGGACCGTGTCTGTACTCAGTCAATGCATTCAGCAGTGTCCCACCTCTTACCCTGGCACCTGAGTCCTGACACTGTTCAACTCCCACATCCTGCACCCTTTGGGTCAAGTAAATTGATTGTGAATATGCCCAAGCTGTGTGTATTTGTGTGTTTGTGCAAAGGTTATTTCATCTTTGGCAGGACACATTTCTTCTTCCATGGTGGTTTTGCACTACCAGTGTCTTTCCAGAAAAAGCTTCCCAATAGGTGTCATAGTGCCATTTCCAAAATGCCTTTGGAACAGATTTGCAAAGCATAAAGTTCAGGTGTCAGCAAGGTGTCCCTGTCCCTTTAATGCTCACAGTGTCACAATGCTAGAGCTGAGTCACAGCCACCTCCCAAGGAATCGATGACCTGAAAGGTGTCCTCAATCCACCAGATCCCCTGAATTAAGTCCTGCAAAATGAGACCATTAACAAGGCCAATGAAGGGACAAGATGTTGTGCAAATATTACAGACTTATCTACTTATCTGGATTATGCAACAGGCCTAGAAGTGCTTCCATCTGTGAACTCCTTTAGTGTGTCTTCTGAGTTTGCAGGAGGTATTACAACACTTTGGCTCGCTCTATGCCAAGGCTGAGGCATGTACTGGGGAAATTCTTGACTTACCTGCTGGCTCCTGGACAGATGCCATCAGCACCTCTTGCTTAACCCTCTCACAGCACTCGCTCATGGGTCAGGCTGGCTTTCCTGCTTCCTGAGCGCCGAGGGAGGGAGCAGAACCTGTGCTTTCAGGAGAGGGTTGGGACACACGCTCGCCTGACCTCCTCTGGTCGTGGTGGGAGGACAGGACCACAAAGTCATTTTTGTCTCTCAGCTCCCAGGGTGCCTGTCTAACAATTTTGCCATCAGTGAGCTGAGCAGAACGGCTGTCCTGGGACTACCAGGATCAGGAGCTGTAAGCTCCAAATCATTAGGGTCAGCAAAGCCATTTATGTCACACGGCATAGATGGCAGAGACCCATGGCCAGCTCTGCCTAGTTGCATCTGTGGAGGCAGTTGGTGGTGGTGGGTTCCTTGAAAGGCAAGAGAAAGGACTGGGCTATCAGAAATAACCAACCTTCCCCTTTCCCCAGACATCCTTAAAAGGTGTGATTGCCACAGGGTGTGATGGTGTGATTGCCACAAGGACATGGCCTGATGCAGCATGTGGGGGGTGGGACTGGTGCAGTTAATTGGAGCTGTCCTGTCCTTTTTCCTGATGGGGCAGAGCAACTTTCAGAGCACTTGTATGAAATTTTTTGCCTCCCTCTGTCTGCGCAGCCTGGTGCGTTCACAGTGATGCTGACGACTGGTGCAGTCTGTCCTGGGGTGCTTTGTCCTTGCTGGCTGTGCAGGCACCAGACAGTTCTGGGATGTCCCCCTGGAATGTGGCTGTGATAAAAGCCCCACTACCCATCCCCCAGGGACCATGATCCTGTGACCCGCCGATGCAGCCTGCATGCCCCGCTGTGCAGTGCCTCTCTCCCTGGGTAGTGCCGGACCATCGCACCCTGCCTGGGGAGCCAGAAGGGAGTGCTGTGCATGTAAACTTTGCTTCCCACAAAAGCAGAGCTGGCCCAGCCAGAGGCCAGTGGTGTGTTTTGAGCCCATGAATGCACTTCATCCTCCATGTCCAGACCAGGGGCAGCCTGGCTCAGCTTCCAGCACACGGATCTCTTGTAGCACCAGCCTGGGGAGCACAGTGCTCACTGCTGCAGAGGAGGCCCCCAGTTTAGCTGAACTGCAGAGTTTGGCTTCCTCACTTGCCCTATGGTTTCTGTAGGGTATCTGAGCTGTGGTGAACCACCACTGGCCCATATTCATCTCCATCCATTGTACTGGTGATTAGAGGTGTCTCTCTGAGAGATCATCAGTAGTTCATAAAAAATCTACAGCCACAACCAGATCAAGCATTCCGCTTTGGGATGGGATGGCCAGGACAGGTCTTCCTCTTTTGGGCTAGGTGATGGTCCAGGCCCCTTTGACCAGGCTGTGACACTGGTTTGGAGAATTTGGAGAGGCGCAGCAGCTGCCAAGCCGGTTTGGGAGCCCTCAGACTTGGGGCAGAGTCTGTACCCATGGACTCCCTTGCAGCGTTCTCCGCCAGGCTTCCCCGAGACCAGACGCACCAGAAAAGCACACCCAGCACTGCTGGGGCAGTGAGCACTGCCACTGGTTTCCTTGTTACTCCTGGTATTCCTGGGCTCAGTGCTTGCTGTGTACCTGCAAGGCTCAGCTGCTGGTGCAGAAACCCTGGGTGTTCCTGAGCTCCTGGTTTCCCCCCATCCCCTTCACTAGTTTCTCTGTGGAGTAGACTCAGCTGTTCTGACCCCTCCCACCAGAGCTCTTCTAGTTCCTTGCAGTCTCCTTCTCCCCAGAGAAGGGAGCCTGGGACAGGCGAGCCCCCGCAGGAGCAGGGTGTGTGTGTCCTGTGCACGCACTGCTTCATCTCCCAGCAGAGGCACAAGGGCAGGATTCAGGACATCCAGCTGCTTGCCTGTTTGCCTGGCCCTATTGACACATTCCTGGTCTCTCCAGCTGAACTCCTATCTGTGTCAAACTCCACAAATCTCCCTGGAATAAGCTCTTGCCACTAGAAGCTCTGAGTGTCTCTGAGCATAAGCTAAATAGGATTTCATTCCAGTTTACCTTAATACAAAGACCAACTGCATCCCATCAGGCTGGAGGGTCTTGGCTTTGCAAGCAGGAGAAAGGACTGAGGAAGGACAAATGTAAATTTTACCTAAGGGTGGAGAGGATGTGGAATGCCTCATGTGAAATGGTTTTAAAATAAATCACTGCAACAAGCACAATCTTCACTGACCACTTGTAAACCTGTGTTGTTTCCACTTGTCAAATATTTGATTTAGGCAAAGACAAAAATGTAGATTTGAGTGGACAGGATTCTTTTGCAAGAGTTCTCACAATTTTGTAGCTACTAGAATAAACAACGAATGATGAAAAGGTTTTGGAGATGCTGCAAGATGTTTGGTTATAGCATTTAGATTTAGTTTGCTTAGTTTAGTGGGCTATTTTCTTTTGAATATAATACCCATGAATTTATTGTTGTTTGAGGGGAGATGCCTGTTTGCACCACAAGGTAATCCAGGAAGTAATTCTTATAGGTAAAGTTCCAACTTTTTGATTTCCAAAATCTGAATGCCTATTTTCTGTTAGTTTGGTGGGGGTATTTTGGTGGGTTTTTTTGGTGGTTTTTTTTGTTTTGTTTTGTTTGTTTGTTTTTGTTTTGTTTTGTTTTTCATTTTATTTGGGGTTTTTTTGGTTTTGGTGCATTTCCTGTGTTTTGAGCCATTACCTATGTTGTGAGGGTAGTGTGTAGTTTAGACCTTCTTTGCTTTAAGTAGGGCTGTCAAAATGGGCACAACCAGCCCCTCTGGTGCTACCTGGATTTTGGGAATTCATTTAAACCAGCAACACAAGCCCTGCATGAATCCTGGTGCAAGAAAAGAGGATTTGGTGGAGCTGGCCCTGCTGCCACCATGGTCTGTTGCAAGGCTGTGACAAGAGCTCTGGGATACCAGTGAGGTGCCTTTCCCCTGGGGCTGCAGGATGGGGTGGAGCTGCCTCATGTTCCCTTCCCTTGACAGACCCAGGGGAAGGGACACCATGGTTTTGGGGTTAAAGCATATTAAGAGATGAGCCTTGAGCATTTTGTCTCAACTCTATCAGAGGAGCAGGCTAAGTGGGTACAGAGCACAAGCAAAGTAGAAGGATCAATATTTAAATAGAAAACATGTCTGTGAGGATGAAAGGGAATTTCCTAAAATTCCATCTTGACAGCATGGAGAACTGGCATTTCTCTTCTTTTTCCTCCAACAGGAAGCCCCCTGTGAGCAGAGGCTTTCTTCCAGCTGTTTCTCAGCAGGCGCAGCAACCCCTCACTACCAGGTCCACAGTGGCAGTGTGTGCCAAGAAGCCTCTTGGGGGGACGGGAGGTGGGCAGGTGGGAAGGATCCAAACTGGTCTGCACTGGACACTGTACCTGCAAAAGTGAGGAAAACTCACCTGCTGCGGGACCCCAATTCCTCCTCTGCACCAGCCTGGAGACACATCCCTACGTGTGCCTCCTCCACCTCACCTCAGCCATGCACTCTGCCCAGCCTGGCCCTGGTGTCCCTCTATCCTGTTCAGCAGTACCATAATGGGACAAATTCCATCAGTTTTCCCTGCCATGTCTTCACGACCTCTATTTCTATCCAAACTGTCACTCCCAGCTTCTCCATGGAAAGACAAATCTCCCGTTTTGTGTGGGCTTTTCACCCCTACAAGTGTCCCCATTCCCCTGTGCTCTGCATCTCTGATTCCACCTCCATCCTGGTCTGAGACTGTCCCAAATGCCAAATCCACCTTGTCCATTGTTCCATCCCAGACCAACCAATCCCTCTCAAACCAGCCCGGTGCTGGGGGAGGAGAGGAGACCATGGTCCCCTGCTGTGTGCCCAGGTGTGACCAGGCATGTGGGACTGCTCCCACGTCCTGACCTCCCAGTGATGCCCGGCCTGGGGCAGCAGCTGAACTGCCATTGAGGTGCTCTCTGCATGGCCCCCCTGCCCTCCCACAGCCATGGCATGTGCTCCCCCCGCCCGTGGTTGCAGGTGGCTGGGAGGGAGGTTAAATATAGGCAGACAGGATAAAGGAACTGAGCACAGATTAACAGGGCAGGCTGGGGCCAGTTTATCTGCCCCCGCTCTGCCGCTTGCAAGGCTCTGGTCCGTGGAGGGTAATGCCCCCGTGCTTGTTAGAGCCAAGATGTGCCAGAACTTGGAGATGCCTCAGGCACTCCGTACGTCCCCAGGATGGGTCTGGGTTCCCCTTTTGTCTTCAGGTGCCATTTGGTCC
Source organism: Ifrita kowaldi (assembly GCA_013398055.1). Lineage (NCBI taxonomy): Eukaryota > Metazoa > Chordata > Aves > Passeriformes > Cinclosomatidae > Ifrita > Ifrita kowaldi. The sequence goes on from VZRS01008807.1 coordinate 214,826, forward strand.
CCGTGAGCAGCCAGTGCTGTGTGACTCGAGTACAAAGTCCTTCTGGCAGGGGGGGTGATGGGGGATGCCCTGTCTGCACCCAGGAAGCCTGGGGCACGTGGGGCTCTAGCTGAGCATTCCTGCTCCTGTCTGGAGAGGCTGGCCAAAGGAAGGGTGTCAAACAGCCGGAAGGCTCAGGGGAAGGCAGCAGTCAGCATCTCTGCCCTGGGCTTGTGCCTGCTGGTGAGAACAGGAGCTTTGCTGACAACATGTCTTAGGGTCTGTCAAAAGAGCAGGAGAGACAGGCTGGGAAGGTGCTTTCCTCTCCCATAACACCTGGGATCACACTCAGGTTGTGATCAACACACCTACATCTAGGGGTCAGGCTGAGTGTCTGCCATCAGCCAGGAGGTTCCTGGGAGAACTGATCAATTCAGAGCCAGCAGAGATACAAGAGAAGATCAGTTCACCCTGAAGTTGGCACCTCCAGCTTCCCCTAAACTCTACTGACTGATGAAGGCACATCATCATCTAAATATCAGATTGAACCCTGGTCTTTACAGGCTCAGTGGGTGAGTCAAACTCCACCATGGTTTGCAATGGCAAACCTCAGGTGAGAAACTCCACCATGGCTTGCAGTGGGACCCTCAAGTGACATGGCTCTCCCACAGGGAGATGAATCTCAAACCAGCGGTCTCCAGGGGATGTCTGGATCAAATCAGGTGCTGAATCAGTTTAATCCTTTGTGCAGCAGAGCTGGCAGTCAGGTGTGGTATGACTAGCACGACACGCCTTTTTTTCTTCCTCACAGCATCTTCCCTAATGTTTTGACAGGGCCTTTACTGGGCTTGTCTGAAGGATTAATAACCCCTTTCTCTGTAATCAGCAGATTGCATAATTACTCCATTTCTTAATCAATTACAGTAGTTTGCAAATTCTTTCAACAAACAACTCCACCAGTGCCTGTGACATCCACAGACAACACCCCCCAAGCCGCAGCCCTTTCCCCCAACTCTTCTCAGCCTTAGCTGCTGGACTGCCTGGTGGGAGCTTGGGAACCCTGGCTGGCTTCTGTGTGCTGTTATCGCTGGGCTGCCTTGAGCCCAGGAGTCCTGCAGAGCCAGTGCACGGGTGAGTTGCTCAAAATCCATGGGAATATACCCAGCTCCTCCATGCTGACCCTGCTAGGGAGCGAATGTGTTAGCACGCAGGGTAGCAGTGCAGCCCCCAAACCGGCAGGAGGAGGGGGAAGCTGTTTGAAGAAAGGCTCTTGGCTGGCGAAGCTGCCCTTGATGCAGCTGTGTGGGCACAGATAAGAACTCTGGGGGATACAGGAGGTGTGTTGAGAGCAATGCAGGCTCCTTGAGAGTCACTAAATAGTGTGACCATCCTGCAGGCAACAAGAAGGTGTTTTAAGCCTGAAGGAGTGAACTCAACAGAGAAGTCGGGAGGTCTGCAAGGGCAGGGAGATTTGAGTGGAGAAGAAGTAGTCCCTTGTGCACTTGCATCAAATGCCGACATGAGCCAAACAGAAAGGAAATGAATAAAAGAGATGTGATGGGAAAAGCGGGGTGATGTTCAAGGATCCTGCTCTTGCAGACGCTCTCCAGGTGCATGGCAGCTGGAGCTGCAGGCTGGGATATCCCCCAGAAAGCAGTCTGGGCAGTAACCAGGAATGATCTTGGCCCTACCCTTGCCTTGTGTCCTTGTATTTGTATTTTCCCACGTTTTTAACTTTATTTTCAACTCTGTAATCAAAGGCTTATCTTTGCACAGCAGTGTGGTCAGCTTGCAAGCTCTCAGGTCCAGTGTGTGCCGGGAGAAGGCAAAGTAGATGAAGCTGAAAATACAAGGTCTCATATTCCACAAGGAGAGGATCACTGCAGAGGGAAACGTGCAGGCAGCACTCAGGGTGTGCAGTTTGGGGTGGATCTGGGAATCCGAGTTGGGACATTGCACCTTGCCGAGCTGTCAGGGCCAGACATCCCGAGTGCTGAGGTACGGGGAAAGTGTGCTCCTGGCTGGGCCTGGGAAGAGCAGGCAGTGCTCAGCTTGTGTCAGGGAGGGGGCAGCAGGGGCCCCTCTGTGTGCAAAGGGCTCAGGATCCTTCCTTCTACCATCACCTCCCAGCTGAACCAGGCTTGCCTAGGATTGCTAAACATGGTGTTTGCTGCCAGCTGAAGGTGCAGGGGAAGCACAAGGACTGTGCACTCTGCTCCAGGTCTGGTGTTGGAGAAACATCCTTGACTTCTCACACTGGTAGCTTCTGGTATGATCAATGCTTACCTGACACTTTACTACCAGATGCTAAAATCAAAAAGTATATTCAAACCTGAAGAGCTCTGGGATGCCATGAACTGGGAACTTTTGACCTGAGGTTTAAAACACTTTGCAACAATCAAACTGCAACTTTCTTCTGAGAAATCCAGGGATGTGACTTTGCAGGTTTGCTCTGCCATGGCAGATAGTCAGAAACAGTTGCTAAATGCAGTAACAAAAATAACATTTTAACTATATTTGACTCTTGCTTGCCTTGCTGACTCAACACAGCTACTGCTGTGGGTGTCAGATGATATTCCTGGACATACAATAGCAATGCAGTTATGACCTAAATGCTGATTGCAGAGCTGCTGTCATTGACTGAGGGTGACTCAGAACCTACTGCTTGAGATCTGTTATTTGGAATTTGCCTTTTATTCCTTAGCTTAAACACTGCACTCACCTAATTTGGGCTTGGAAGATGCACTTTGACAAATAATTTTCGAAAGGACAGTGAAACAGGGTCACCTTCACTTTTAGGTGCCCAGCTGTGTTTTTAAGGTGGCTGTGAAAGTCAAGGTGCTAACATACCCACCCACTTTTAAAGTTCCTGGACCACATGACTAATTACATCTCTGCTAAAAAGAAGGCAGGATAGGTAAATCCATCTGCAGCTAAGTCATAAACAACCCTTGCCAAGAGATTGCTTGTCCAGACTCTGTGTGGAAAAATCTATTGAGTCATCAGCCTTCCTAGACATTTGGAATAGCTTAGTAAGGCTTTAAAAAAACAGGAGAAAGGCTAAATTGATCATATTTTGGAGATGGGATGTGAAGCATCCAGGACAACTCCCTTCATGTAAATGTCTGGGGGCGTTGTGTGTCTGGGAGTTTGTGAGGAGTTGAGCACGGAGTAGTTGGGTGTTATCAGACATGCAGGTCCTGCAGGCAGTGGAGAAGGAATCACTTGCAAGGGTTCCCTGAAAATATTTTGCAAATTGTTTTTTGCCTCTCTTCTGGAAGCAGAGAAGCCGCAGAGGCAGGGGCTGCAGGCACAGGCTGGGGCGAGAGGCTGAGAGGGCAGAGGGTGTCTCCAAATACCTGCAGCTCCTGGAAGGTGTCCTGGCTGAGCTCTGGGTGAGACCACAGCAGGTGGCCCTGGGGCACAGCCAAACTCTGTGGCCCTGCGGAAGGGCAAACAAAGGCCCTGGCAGAGCTGGGCAGGGGTCCACCCATCACCCCTCACCCAGCGGCTGTGAGTCCTGTCTGCGCTTTCACCCAGCAGCTGCCCTGGCAAGACATGAAGCACAGAGGTGACGGAGCTGAGTCCAGCTGACAGACACGGCCACCACCCGCAAAGCTGCAGGGTGGAGATCCATGCCCTGGACCTCGAGTCACCAGAAGTCTGTGAAGATCTTGGGTGCCACATTTATGCTCAGGGTTGCAAAGACTGTGTGACAGTGGAAAAGCCTGTCTGTAGCTGTAAGTGCTTGGGTGGCAGAGAAAGCAGGTGCTTTCTATTGCCTGTTCCAGCCAGCAGACCACATCTCCTGCATGTGCCTCTGCTCCTGAGATTTAGGTACAGATGATATTGGGTCACCCTGGGAGGAGGCTGGGCAGGGGATCCCAGTGCTTTACTGCACTGTTGTGGCAATAGCAGTGCCAGTGGGGTGGAGGAGGGGTGAAAGTGGCTCACAGGACACGCTGTCTGAGTGTGCTGTTGTTGGGAGATGGAGGCGTTTTGTTCTGCTGGTTTTTCCATTGTGCATGGGCACTTAACGCAGCTCAGCCTCCTCTGACAATAATGCTTTGTTTCCCTTAACCAACATCACTTTTTAAATGATGCAAATAATTTTAGTGCATCCAAACAGGAAGTGGCTGAGTGTCTGGGTGTCTGAATCAACATCCTGGAGGCTGGGCCTTTGCCACCAACATAACTACTAAATATAGGAGTTGCCTATGGATGGAAGTGAAGGTCTTGGAAATGGCAGAGCCAATGAGACTCTGTGCCAGACTGTGACCATTGGATGTGGCCAAATGCCACTGTTGCCTGCCCAGCCCGGCCAGGCTGGTGTGGCCACAAGCTGCATCATCTCAGCTTCTCTGGGCTGATGCAACCCCATTTCCTCTCGGGTTGTGGCATTAAGATGGAAAGAGCAGAGCAGAGGGACCAGCACGACTGCTGGGTGCTGGATGAGCAGCACTCAGAAGCTTCCCAAGTGAATCCTTTTCCAGCTCAGTGGGCTTAGCAGGGCAGCCAAGCACAGAAGGGAAATCAGGGCTGGCCATCCTTCCTGGCACATGTAGGACAACTGAGTCACCAGCAGATGCAGAGAAAAGCCACAAGAAGGAGTCAGGTCATTTACCACTCAGCAGGCATCAGAGATTACCACCTCAAGTTATGTTTTCTTCTGGATGAAGAATGCAGGATTTTTTTTAAAGACTTTTGCTGCAAGTTTTCAAAGAAATCCAACAATCCCAGGCAATTTCTAATTTGTCCACATTTGTTGGGAAGCATGGGCACCATAACTGGCAGCCCAGTCCATGAATGCTGCCTACAAAACCAAAATACCTCCCTAACCCAAGTGATTGCTGTAGATAACATCCATGGCTCCTAACCTAATCCCAGGATATCTTCTATATGCATCACTCATTGCTCTCCTATCTCCCGTGAGGCAGCCTAGGAAGGAGACAAATGATGGTTTGAGGTGATGAATGCTCAGGACACCCCTGGCTTTTCCTGTGCTGGATCTATACTCGTGTGTGACTGTGAATCCAAGGTCTCTCCTGATGCCTGGTGCTGGGGATCTGCAAAGACTGAAACTGCTTTGGGTTCAACAGGCAGGCCAGGTAGGTAGAGGATACCTGAAGTGCTGCTGGAGGCGGGAAGGTATCCCCTGGGAATGCAAGGCACAGAGTCAGTCCCCAAGGTGCTCCTGTTGATTACTAACATGGGAGAGCAACTTCTCGGATTCTGAGCGCACCTTCCTGGCTACTGCAGATGGAGCTGAAGTTACCAAAGTTGCTCATGGCTCTGGTATTGCCACAAGCAGCACAGTGAGGGAGATCTGAACTCTGAGACACAGGGCACCCACCTGGCCAAAACTCTGGAGCAGCTCTTTGGAAATGAGTGCTTCTACATAATCCCAAATTCTGTCCCACTGTGACCTCTCAACCACCTAGTTTAGATGGAGGTGAGTTCTCCTCATGCCATGGCAGAAAGGTGAGAGCCTGACTTAAACCCTTCAAAAAGGACATCACTGGCCCCAAGAGGGCCTGGTCCTGCCCTCAGCCAGAGGAGAAGGTGGGAGAGGCAGAACAGCCCCTCTGGTCTCTCAGTGTGAGAGAAGGGCTTGTCACCTTGATGCTGCTCTACTTAAATTCCTTTTCCTGCAGTTGTGAAATTTGGATCAGCTCCTCCCTAAAATAAGCAGATTTTTCAATTCTTCGAGCTTTCACACTGTGCACTGTTCAGAACTGGAAATCACCATTTCTTTCTGGGAATTTGGATAAATACTGGTGGCAGAATTAAACCCCTTGAGTACTACCAGAGGGGCATTAGCCATCACACAGCAATGCTCTTCTGTGGTCTGAAAGGACGGAAGTTGGAAGGGTTATTTTAAGGTCCAGGAAGAATAAATTTCTGAGCAAGTGCCCAGAAACTCCTTTGAGTCAGTTTTTTTAAAAAAAAAGTGAACTAAAGAGCATTATATCTCATTTTAACAATATCACTATTAAAATGCACAGAGATGCCTCAGGAACCTTGCACTGTGCTGGCATTGTGTTCTCACCTTTCACAAGTATGTTCTAGACAGAGATGATAATCTCACAGGAACACTTCTGCTTCCTGCATGAATCTGACGCTGTAAGGCAGATGTGGATAGAGTTTGGTTTGTACTGTGTTGAAGGCATCAACTGCTTTTTGCCATTTCACTAAAGTGGAAGTATTTAATGATGGGCTGATGTGTAGGAGCAGTGACATTTCTCCACTGTTGTTCATCACGAACACTTTGGGCACACTGTGCTTTTCTCTTTGCCCCAGTGCCCTATTTCAGAGCAGATCCCCACACATCTATTCTGGTTATTTGTAAAAATGTCACATTTCAGTGCAACTGACGATCCAAATCCTGCCCTGTATCGACAAACTTCTGAAGCTTAACCAGGATACCTTGGGGGTTGGCAGCTCAGAGAAAAAACAGACAAGAAGTTGAGAAAGTAACAGAGCCATCAATTCCAAAATTTTCAGACTAAAATGAAAAGGAAATCTTGATTCAGACCAAAACTAAATACCATTTCATCTCATGAGGGAGAAATTCCCAGTGTTTTCCACCAACTCAAGTATCGTTATTAACAGAAAGTGACTTTTCTCTCAGTGAGTGTGGCATTCGTGGAAATGCCAGTGATAGTCACAGGAAAGTGGACAAGACCTTTTGGTCTGAATAAGATGTTTGGGGCTGGACTCCCACAGCTGTTGAGCTGTGGAGTGTCTTTGTCCTGCTGTGGGTGTGCAGAGCCAGGGGGTGGAAAATTGCCTGTCTTCCCTGCTCTGTGAAGAAGAATGAAATATTTCGTGGTTCATGGAGAGTGAGAACATCTTGCCATCCTGGGGGTTATGGCCCTTCCTGTTGGGCAGGGATCTTGCTCCTGTTTGTGAGAGTCAGTCCATAGTGGCTCCCCAGGAGAGAGGTGTGAGGGGCCCAGAGAGATCTCCAAACCTGCCGTGTAGGGGAGAGCCACACATGGAGGCAGAACCCAGCCAAATGCCTGATGTCTGGGCCCTGGGGTCTCAGTGAGAAGTGCACCAACCCTCCAAGGGCCAAGGACCTGACTTTGGTACAGAGGCCATAAAGAAAGCAGAAATTTTGTTTCAGCTGGAACAAAATGTTCCTGGCTGATCTCAAACACAATACCTTGCTGGTAAGAAAAAGGGAATATAAAAGTGACTAGATCTGAATTGCTTATGAAATAATTTTCTGGTTCAATGATTTAATTGATAATTTGGTTGTTCTTGTGGCAGAAATTGACTCTGGATTTCCTCAGAGTCACAAACCAATGGTAACACGGGCTGGACCCTGTCCTGAGTAGAGACTGGCTGTGAGGCACTGGCACAAGTGAGCTGAAGGGTGGCTGTGGGTCCTGCAGCTGCTGTCCAGCCAGAGCTGGGGTCAGCACATGCTGTTTCTTCAATGGCAGATGCCTGTGGCAGTGTCAGCTCCCAGGTGAGTTCAGGACAGGCCATTTCATTCCTGGCAGACTTGCTGAAGCTCCAGGTGGTACTCAGCAGGACATGGAAAAGCCCACGCCAAGGTCATGAGAGCACTGCCACACAGGGGACCCTTGTAACTGCGTGTGGTGACAAGGGGCAACATGCTGCGTCCAGCACCTTCCCTGGGACAAGAGTGGGGGTGGGTAAAGTGGGGGTGGGTTTCTGGAAAGGGAATGGCCCAGCAGGAGCAAACAGTGGAGAGACCTCAGCTCCCTGTGCCGAGCAGGGGAGCTCTGGACTGAGCTGGAGGAACGGGTTCCCTCTCATCCCTAGCTGCCGACTGACTCTGCCCTGCTGGGGTCACAGGCCAGGCCAGCAGGCAGATGGTCTATTAGTTTAGGTGGGGCTAATCCTGACAGGGAAGGGGGGAGGCTTCCTGAGGTCCTTCTCCTCCCAGCTGTCTGTGGGAATTAGTGGCAGCTCATCACTATAAGTTGATTTCATTTTCACTGTCTCCCCTTGCCCTGTGTCTCAGGCATCTGAGGCAGGGAGATGTGCTGGTGCTCCCAAACTGGGAAGGTGTTCCAGTTGTGGGTCCACCTGTGTTTCCTGCTGGGGCAGCCCCTTTCTGGGGGACCAGGACTGCCCAGGGGTGCCCAGACTGGCTCTGGTGCCACGTCTGGGCTGCCCCTCACAGGGATGAGATGGGGGTTGGGCTGGGCTCCTGCTGTGGTTCCCCTCAGTTCTTCCCTGAGGTCCTTGGCAGTGCAGGGATTTAATGGAGCATTTTGAGACCTCTTGCAGGTGTATGAGCTCATGGCCTCTGCTTGGGGCTGGGCTGTCTGTGCTGGAGCTCAGACTGAACGTACAACAGAGTGGAGCAAAGGCAGCAAGGATGCTCCCATGATGTGTGACGTGCAGGATGGACACCCCTGACTTGCTCTTGCCCAGTGAATGCTTGATGTCTCCCACAGAATGAACTTCAGAGCAGTTCTGTTTGCTCAGGTCTCTTTCCCGGCTCTCTGGCCACGGCAGGGAGCTGGGTTGTACCTCTGCAGCCCCATGCGTGCCGTGGGGATGGATGCACTGACAGAGCCACGGTCCAACACGGCTCCACCACAGACCCCACCTGGCCTTCCAGGAACGAGGAAGGAGATGAAGAGCCCGGCTGGTGGCCAGGTCCTCTGCAGAGGTGGAGCTGTCAGAGCAGACACAGGGCTCACCTTGTGAGCGAGCGGTTTTTGTCCTGGTGCCTGACTCTAGTGTGGAGTGATTCAGCGCTGCCTCTCCTCCCCTCACCTGCAATTGGGGAAGGACCAAATGAGTCCAACTGTGGCTCAAGTGGAAGCAGAGGAGGCTTAGAGAGCAGGCTGTGCTGGTGCCTGGGCTGCTCTGCTCCTCTGCTCTCAGGAGATCAGGCTGTGCGTGCTCGACTCCACCAGGCGTGAGAGCCTGAGAGGGGTGACACTACGGAAATATTGAGATTGGAAGGATCCCTGAAGGTCACTAATCCAACCCCCCATGTCAAAGATGGGGCAGGATGCTCCTGGCCTTGTCCAGCAATTTTGAAAATCTCTCTGGATTACGTCTCCAGAATTACGGGCAGCTGCTCAACCAGTCCCAAAATGACCTGTGACCACGCGGCAGATAAACAGACACAGGGGAGGAAGGACCTGTTCTTCTCATGGGCAGGATAGGGCTGAAGCAGTAATGGATGTCCCCAGGGGACCTCAGTCCCCTTCTGCTTCCCCTCCAGGCTAGGATCACTCATGGCACGGCCAAAACCTGGGCGGCACTGGCTGGAGCCCCTGATGCAGGGGATGAATAGTGGGAGTTAAACGACTGAAGGATCCCCTCCTTATGGGATTCAGCAAGACATCTGATGGATGTGTTCTTCCTGAGCTGGAATCAGAGCTGTCTGGAAGGGGAACTGTATCCCCATGAAAGTTCCAGAGGACTGGCACACCTTTCACCATTTCATCTGCTCTCACAGGTCTCCAAGAAAGAGCTTAGCAAGTAACTACTTGCAGGGGGGTTGCCAACTAGCATTTAAATACTAAAAAATGTCATGCTTTACTGGCCAAGACCTCTTCCAAACTTAGACCAAATGAGAAGAATTCCCTGCAGCTCTGGTGGTGAGAGAGGAGGTTTGGTTTTTCTTTTTTTTTTTTTTTTGT